>CM021104.1:504332277-504932277 GCA_007115665.2 Sequoiadendron giganteum | reverse complement strand
CATGCAAAGGTGGTAGAAATATCATGGAAAAGGTGGTAGAAAGATCATGGAAAAGGTGGTGGAATGTGAAAAACATGCTTCAACACTTCACAACATCATCAAAAAGCTACTTTTTGTCGGAGCACATGCAAAACTAGGAGAATATGCAGAATCTGGGCCTTGAGATCACGGGTATATTGAGTTTTTTTACCATTTTTAGTGGAAGACAAAATGTGCTTGCATTATAATGTGAGCATGTTATTTCTTTCTAAAATTGTCCTATCTCTACTTCTTCAAAACGCACTCGCGTTATATGAAATATGGTTTTTTTAATAGATTTCTTTTCTCCCTCTTTGTCTATACCCTCTATCCTAATTATATATCTCTCCTCTATACCCTTATAGTAGAAGAGATAGAGGTGAGTGTGTGTGTGTGTGAGAGAGAGAGAGGTAGAGGGAGAGGAGAGATATATAGTAGAGAAGGAGGTAGGGTTGATGGTTTAAGGGTTTAAGGGGTCAGGATTAAGGGTAGACAATGTATGAATGAGAGAAATAAAGTGGGATAAAGAGAGAGTGGAAGAGAGAGAGAAAGAGAGAGTGGGAGATATGGAGATAGAGAGGGAGGGAGAGAGGGGGAGAGTGGGAGAAAGAGAGACTGGGAGAGAGTGGGAGAGTGGGAGAGGGGAGAGTGGGAGAAAGAGAGAGTGGGAGAAAGTGGGAGAGAGGGAGAGGGACAGAGATAGAGGGTAGAGGGTTAAGAGTTAGAGGAGAGAGGGATCTAGAAAGAGGAGAGAGAGGGAGAAAGAGAGAGTGGGAGAAAGAGAGGGTGGGAGAGAGTGGGAGTGGGAGAGGGAGAGTGAGAGAGGGAGGGAGGGAGAGGTAGAGTGGGAGAGAGATAGAGGGTAGAGGGTTAAGAGTTAAGGGTTTAAGGGCTAAGGGTTTAAAGGTTTAAGCGTTAAGGGTTTAAGGGTGAAGGGTTTAAAGGGTTAAGGGTTAAGGATAGAAGCGAGAGATTGAGAGGGAGTAGGAGAGAGATAGAGGGTAGAGGGTTTAAAGGGTTAAGGGTTAAGGATATAGGGGAGAGAGAGAGGGAGTGGGAGATAGATAAAGGGTAGAGGGTTAAGAGTTAAGGGTTTAAGGGTTAAGGGCTTAAAGGGTTAAGGGTTAAGGGTTGAAGGGTTAAGGGTTTAAATGGTTAATAGTTTAAAGGGTTAAGAGTTAAGGATAGAGGGGAGAGAGAGAGGGATTGGGGGAGAGATAGAGGGTATAGGGTCAAGAGTGAAGGGTTTAAGGGTTAAGGGTTTAAATGGTTAAGGGTTAAGGCTAAAGGGGAGAGAGATAATAGTGAGAGAGTGGGAGAGAGGGAGAGAGAGAGGGAGAGGGAGAAAGATGGAGAGAGAGGGAGAGAGGGAGGGACAGGGAGAGTGGGAGAAAGAGAGAGTGGGAGTGATTGAACAATGAGAGAGAGACCTAAGAGAGGGAGAGGGGGTACAAGGGAGTGATTAAACCCTAATCCCTTAACCCCTATACCCTCTTAATCCCTCAACCTTCAACACTTAAAACCTAATCCCTCAACCCCTCAACCCTCTTAATCCCTCAACCCTCAACCCTCAACCCTCAACCCTCAACCCTTAAACCCTAAACCCTCAACACTTATAAAATCTTAATCCCTCAACCCTCAACCCGTAAACCCTAATCCCTCAATCCCTATACCATCTTAATCCCTCAACCCTTAAACCCTAATCCATCAACCCCTATACCCTCTTAATCCCTCAACCCTCAACCCTTAAACCCTAATCCCTCAACCCCTATACCCTCTTAATCCATCAACACTCAACCCTTAAACCCTAATCCATCAACCCCTATACCCTCTTAATCCATCAACACTCAACCCTCAACCCTTAAACCCTAATTCCTCAACCACTATACCCTTTTAATCCCTCAACCCTAAATCCTCAACCCTCAACCCTTAAACCCTAATCCCTCAACACCTATAACCTCTTAATCCCTCAACCCTCAATCCTTAAACCCTAATCCCTCAACCCCTATACCCTCTTAATCTCTCAACCCTTAAACCCTAATCCCTCAACCCCTTTACCCTCTTAATCCATCAACCTTTAAACCATAATCCATAAACCCCTATACCCTCTTAATCCCTCAACCCTCAACCCTTAAACCCTAATCCCTCAACCCCTATGCCCTCTTAATCCCTCAACCCTCAACCCTTAAACCCTAATCCCTCAATCCCTCAACCCCTATACCCTCTTAATCCCTCAACCCTCAACCCTTAAACCATAATCCCTCAACCCCTATACCCTTTGAATCCCTCAACCCTCAACCCTCAACCCTAAACCCTAAACCCTCAACCCTCAACCCTCAACCCTCAAACCCTAATCCCTAAACCCTTAAAGCCTATTCCCTCAACCCCTATACCCTCTACCATATACATTGGACCCTCAGCCCTAATACCCTAACCCTATACCCTCAATCCTCTACCCTCAACCTTAAAACCTTGACCCTTAAACCCTCTACCCTCTACCCTCTACCTTATAACCTCTTAATCCCTAAACCCTAAACCCTCAACCCTTAAACCCTAACCCTTAAACCCTCTACCCTCTACTCTCAACCCTAATCCCCCAACCCTTAAACCCACTTATTAAACTCTATACCCTAATCCCTCAACCCTCTTTACCCTTAATCCCTCAACCCTTAAACACTAATCCCTCAACCCTTATACCCTCTACCCTATACGTTGGACCCTCAACCCTAATCCCCCAACCCTATACCCTCAATCCTCTACCCTCAAACCTAAACCCTCAAACCTTAAACCCCCAACCTTCTACCATCTTTCGTATAAACCCTTAAACACTCCACCCTAAACCCTAAACCTTAAACCCTCATCCCTTAAACCCTAAACCCTTAAACCCTCTACCCTCTACCCTCTACCCTCAACACTAATACCTCAACCCTTAAACCCACTTAGTAAACTCTCTATCCTAATCCCTCAACCCCTATAACCTCTACCATATACATTGGACCCTCAAACCTAATTCCCCCAACCCTATACCCTCAATTGTCCACCCTCAACCCTCAACCCTTAAACCCTCTACCCTATACATTAAACACCCAACCCTCAATTCTCAACCCTCAACCCTTAATCCCTCAATCCTCAACCCTCAAACCCTAAACCCTCAACCTTGATACCCTCTACCCAATACATTTGACTCTAACACCAATCCTTCAACCATATGTACCCACAACCCTAATCGATCAACCCTATACCCTCAACCCAATATCCTAATCCCTCAACCCTACAGGTCATAAACCCTATACCCTTTATTCTCAAGCCTCTACCCTATACATTGGATCCTCAATGCTAATATATCTATGTTCGTCCCTCTTCTTATCTCCTTCTCTCTATCCATCCATCCCTCCCTCTATACCCTAATCCATCAAACCTAAACCCTAAACCCTTAAACCCTTAAACACTCAACCCTAAACCCTCAACCCTCAACCCTTAAACCCTAAACGCTTAAACCCTCTACCCTCTACCCTCTACCTTCAACCCTCAACCCAATACCCTCTACCCTAAACTCTAATCCCTCAACCCTAATCCCTCAAACCTTACATGCTTAAATCAAAGAAAACTCTCTACCCTAATCCCTAATCCCTCAACCCTTAATCTCTCAACCCTCTACCCTCAACCCTTAAACCCTAATCCCTCAACCCCTATAACCTCTACCCTATACATTGGACCCTCAACCCTAATCCCTCGACCCTATACCCTCAATCTTGAACCCTCAACCCTCAACCCTCAACCCTTAAACCCTCTACCCTCTACCCTCTACCCTCTAGATTAAACCCTCAACCCTCAATTCTCAACCCTCAACCCTTAATCACTCAACCCTCAATACTTAAACCCTAAACCCTCAACCCTTATACCCTCTACCCTTTACATTGGACCCTGAACCTAATCCTTCAACCATATACCCTCAACCCTCAACCCTAAACCCTTAACCCTAAACCCTCAACCCTAAACCCTTAACCCTAAACCCTTCAACCCTAAACCCTTAAAACTTCTACCCTATACCCTCAATCCAATACCCTCTACCATCGACCCTATTCCCTCAACCCTCAACCCTTAAACCCTAATACCCTAGAAACCATCAACCCTATAGGTCCTCCACCCTAATCCCTCAACCCCTATCACTTTCTCCCTATCTATACATCTCAACTATCCCTCCCCTCTCTCCTAACCTCTCTAATTATCTCTATCTACCCTCTCCCTCTTTTTATGTACCTCTCATTCAATCAATCCCTACCACCCTCTCTTGCTCCCTCTATCCATCTCTCTCTATCTCCCTCCCACTCTCTCCCACTCTCTCCCACTCCCTCTCTCTCCCTCTCTATTATGTCTCTCCCTCCCACCCCCTCTCTCTCTTAGGTCTCTCCCTTTGGCAACCTACCTGGGTAACTCTCTCACTCTCTTTCCCCTCTCTCTATCTATCCCTCCCACCCTACCTAGATAAGTCCCTCTCACTCCACCCCCCTCTTTCTCTACCTCTATAAGGTCACTCCCTCCCACACCCTCTCCCTCTCTCAGGTCTCTCACTCACAATCCCTCTCTCTCCCACTCCCTCTCTCTCGCACTCCCTCTCACTACCTATCTCTCAAGTCTCTCCCTCTCACCCCCCTCACACTCTCAAGTCTCTCCCTTTGGCACCCTACCTAAATAACTCTCTCTTTCTCTTTGTCTCTCTCTCTCCCCTCTCTCTCTCTCTCCTATCTCTCAATTATCTCTCCCCCCCCCCCTCTCTCTCTCCCTCCCTCTATCCCTCCCACCTTACCTAGCTAAGTCCCTCTCACTCCAACCCCTTCTCTCCCACTCCCTCTCTCTTAAAATCTCACTTCCACCCCCTCTCCCTCTCTCCAAACTCTCTCTCTCAAAATTTTTTTCCTCCCTCTAAAGACATGTAAATACATACATACAAGCATAATACATATGAAAATACAATCCTACATCTAGACAAGCATACATACATACATGTGTAGATACAATCTTACATGTACATATAGGCATACATACAATATACATGCATTGATACATACATACATATGTACATACATACAAGCATGCATACATGCATACATACATGACATACAAGCATGCATGTACATACAAACATATAAATATATCAACATACATTCAATATACTAGAATTTAACATAAAGGAGGACATAACGCGAGCATGTTATAACGCACTCATGTTATGTCTTAGATGACATGTTTTCTGTAGAAGCTAAAAGCCATGTCAAAACTGAGATATAACATAAGCACTTTATAATGCATTTGCGTTATATCTTGCTTTGGGAATCCCCAAGCCTTAGGATTGGTATTTTCCTTGGAATACCAACCCAAAGGCTTGGAGGGCATTCCCAATGACCAAAGACGTGTTTTTGCAAATTCTACAATATTTCACATAATTGAGTTCATGCTCATTGTCAGGATTGCACGTAGTTCAATATCAAACAAATCAAACATCTGGGTAATGTTACATTCTCTCTTAGCTATCCAACAATGTAATTTTTTTCACTTTCTATCAATGTTAAGCCTTTCATCCATAATTTCTTTTGTTTGTATGTCTTTTTTTGGCAAAAAGCAGTGTTTGGTGCTTTTTTCGTTATAAATTAACCGCTCATCGAAATTTCAAATAAATTACAATTTTAGAAACAAGATTCCATTCTACAATTTTTTTAAAAAAAAAAAAAATTAATTTACTTTCCAAAATTTGTAGGGGTAGCACGGCCAAAATTTTTTTTTTTAGGAAGTGTCCACTTTGAAAATTAGTAAAAAATCAAATATTCATTAAAAAATTATCATAAAAATCGTGCATCAAATACATACTGTTAGCTAACTTCTTACCATTGCGATTTTAAAAATACTAAAAAATAGTTCACCGTACGAGGGTCATACAAGAGTTGCTATGTTATGTTATTTTGACAAAAACAATACCAATTTGTGTACGTCCATCTTTTGAACCCCTTAATCTCAACCATTTTAAAAATAAATTAGTATTTTAGAAAGTAGACTCGGAGCACTTTGATCCTTGTTTTTCTTCCATCTCAAAATTTTGAGTGTAACTATCTTCAATTTCACGTCCAAGGTTAGTATTTCTTGATTTCCGAAAAAAGATGTCCACCTAAGTCCCCTTTTTGGGAACCCTCTTGGTGCACTTACCCCCAAGTTTGGTGTTTTTGATTTGTGTCTTAAAACTAGGTTGATGTTTTGGTTTCCTAATGGATATGGAAAGATGTTGATATGACTTGGTGTAGGTATGATTGTTTTTGTTTTGAAGGATTATGGACTAACCAGTTTTGGGCTAATTTTTGATTTGCACTAGAAAACAAGATGATAGTGGTCTATGTTTAGGACAATAGTAGCAATTTTTAGGATAGTAGTGGTTGGCTTTTTAAAATGACTATAGAAAAATTGAAAAAAGTGGTCTATGTGAAATTTGTGACTGGTAAACAAAGAGAAAAATAGTGACAATTTTAGCAATAGTAGTGAAAAATGAGATAACTATAGTAAATTCTATGAGATAATAGCTACAAGTTTATCAATAATCATCTTTGTTTCAATTTTTTTTTTACTGGTGCAACAAAGAGTCCCAATACTGACACTTTGGATAAAAGCGACAATGTTTATCACAATAGCAGTTAAAACTTAGGACAAAAAAAATCAAAATTTACTATAATAGTGGAAATAATTTGGAATAAGAGTGGCATGAATGACAATAGCATCCCTGTTTCCAAATTTTCTAGTTTCTTTGAAAATAGTTTGTTGGACTTGAGTTTGGAATTTTGAGATGTTTGGTTGATCTAATGTTTTGAAAATTGTGTTTGAGATTTGGCAAGTGATAAATTACATCAATCGAATTGTATAAAACTGACTATAATGTTTTGAATATAAGGGGCCAAAGTAAACCCAATTTTAAATTGGTAACAACACTAAAAAAATTCAAGAAATATTATCCCTAAGGTCAAATTGGCCAATGGAAACACTTTTAGGCCCACAACTTGGAAGCTCCTTTGAAGTAAGGGTAGGGACAACCAAAGGGATGTATACACTTAAGTCTTTCAAGAATGGATAGATAGGGGCCTCCTGGAATGGAAGGATAACCCAAATCACCCTCTCCCTAGAAAGATACCAGTAGCATATGCTAAGCTAGGGATTTCTCTCTCAATTCAAGGGACTTCATATGGTGAGTAAATTATCTTGAAGGTATGATACACATCCCTCGCACTGAAGCATGTCACCAAGTAGAACATCTCAATCAATAAGGTGGGAAAACTACTATGAAGCTTTTAGTCATTGCTCAAGGGACTGACACTTGGTGTGCACATAGTAATCCACTTAAGATTTTAACCACTCCTACTAGGGGCACTTATACGCAAAGGTAACTCCCCGTTTTGAATGGCACTACATGGCCAAGGCTAATGCTAGTTAAATCTTTGCTTTCACATAAATTATTTATATAGAAATTTGAGGGAAATTCTAATTTAGGTCACCTTTAAGTTCTCCTTTTGGGATGTGTCTCTTAGGAATCCTTGATCTAAAGGTAATGATGAAAAGAAATGATTGTGAAACTCAAAGTGCTTTTCATCACCTAGGATCGTCCAAAGACACAAGGGGAGAGGATATACACTTAGTTTTCCATTGAACACAATGAACATGATAGAAAATTCATATTAGTTTCTTTTTAAGCCCCAAATTTGAAGTGTGTAAAGATACCAATTCATTTTTATTTAGGTACACTGAATTCAAAGCGTTTGAGACTTCAAGCAAGATATATCAATTTGCAAATAAAAAAAGATTTGTTCAATTTTATCGTACCAAATTAAATATTTCAAATCGCATTGTTCATCTTAATAGTATCAACAAAATGAAAATTTGTTCATCTTAACAACATCAAAAATAAAAAATTCAATGTTAGAAGCACTAAAAGAAAATATGAGATTTGCTTGTTCAGTTTTAGAAGCACCAAAATGAAAATTATGTGAGATTCGATTGTTCAATTTTAAGAGCACCAAAGTGAAATGTGAGATTTTCTTGTTCATTGTTATGAGCACCAAAATCAAAGGTGAGATTTGATTGTTTAATTTTAAGATCACCAAATGAAATGTTAGATTTAGTTTTAGGAGACCAAAACAAAATGGACATTTTAACTAAGAAAGCTTTAAAAATTTAAAGGTATTCGACCGCTTGTCAACTCTGCAATCAAAATATTAGTTGTTCTCATGAAAAATGTTCTCGAATCCTGTAAGTGTTGCACTAAAAATGTTAGAAAATCTCACAAGCACATTAAACAATCAATCAATAGAGTTAGGAAAATCAAGAAATTAAAGAAAACTTTGAATATTTGATCAAGATAGAAAATAGAATAATAGCAGATTTGTTTGGTATAATAGTAGAATTTTCTCTAGAATAACCATGACAAATTCAGAGAATAGCGATTAAAAAAAAGTACAACCACAGATCCATTTAAGATAAAAGTGGCCCTATAAATGTTAACTTTGTCAGAAGCCTGCAACATAGCAAATACAATAGCAGACAAAATAACAATAGTGGTCAAACATAGTATAATAGCGGTCAAAATAACAATAGCATCCAAACTAAAAATAGTGGCCAAAATAACAATAAAGGTCAAAATTAGTACAACCATGACCAAAATAATAATAAAGTTCAAACTTAGTACAACAATGGCCAAAATAACAATAGCAAAAAAATGAACAATAGTGATCAAAATTAGTACAACCATGGTAAGACTGTAAAGATAATCGTGTGAAAATTTTGGGACTTCCACGTTTCAAACAACAATAGCATTTCTTGTAAAAGACGTAAACGTTCTGGAACCTATAACTACCTACAAAAAATTACCAAAAGATTAGTGTTAAGGACCAAGGTCCCACTGGGCATGCCAATTAATATAAGGGGAAAAAAATTATAGGAAAACAACAAATTAATTAAACAAATTAATTCAAAACAAGATCAAATTCCAAACCCATACTCATGAAATGAAGTTTTAAAATAACAAAATCAATAAGCAATGCAATCATAAAGATAACACAAATTAATTTTTTCTATCACTTTGGCTATAATGTGTAAGGCTATCTTTGAAATGATTAGTGAGGCGACTAAGGCCAAGAAAGGTCATCACAAGCAACAAGTCACTTGGGAGGTGGATGAACAATTGGAAGGTGGAATGACTAGATCGATGGAGCAGTACAGTGAGGCTATGGAACAACTTGAGAATGAATGGAACCTTATCTACTTCTCAAAGGAGTAAGGTTTGGTGATTGGTGTTTTCTGGTTTTTTGCTCGTTACTCTCTTTGGGACCACTTGCCCTTCGTATTGATAACTTTGGTTTTGTCTTTTTGGATGTTGTTCTACTAGTTTATGGTTTTTGTTGTGTTATGTAGTTTGGTGTCGAGCTTTCTATAGGGTGATGTTTGGTTCTATATCCCCTGCTATTTTTTCTTTTAGTTTTGGTGGCCTCTAGGCCTCGTTTTGCTCTGTGGTTGGGTTTGGTGACCCCTTGCCCTATTTTTGATACCAAAAACACAAATTGAATTCACAAAATTAAAAATTTACCATCCCATGTTGAAATGTAATTTTTATTGATGTTGAATTGTGTTTGAATCAATACGAAGCCTCCATTTATTGTTTGTAAAAGCTTCAAAGCATGTTAATGGTGATCAAAGATGTGTGTGTATTTTCTCTCAAGAATTTGAATGTCAATTCACCATGAACTCTTTGCATAAAATCTATAGATTCTTCGATCATTTTTGAGAAGAAAGAAGGTTGTTATATAGATTTCATATTTTTAGATGAAGGATCAAGATTCAGTAATAAAAGATCATGGTCAACAGACGAGAACAATTGAGAGGAAATAGATTAGAATGATTAGTGGGATTAGATTGGAATTATTGGTGGGATTGAAGAAATTAGGTTGAGTGGTTAGTGATATTGAGGAATAGATTGAGTGGTTAGTGGGATTGGGAAATAAATGAGTTAGTCAACTGTTTAGAATGATAAATCAGTGGTAATGATTTACTCAATCATAAAAAGGGGTGAGGATAATTAGTTAATTAAATAATTAATTAATATTGGAGATGAACATGCAAGCCATGTTTGACTTTAACAAATAAAGATATGTTTTGTTTGTTGACTATTTAGAATGATTTCAAATAATTGATTTGATTATTCAGGCTTAGAGAAGGGAAAGTGATTTAATTAAATTATTAATTATAAAAATTTAATTAATTTAGATGAATAGGGTATATTGATGACATAATTAAATAATGTATTTTTATTTAATTAATCAGGAGGAATAAGAAATAATTAAAGATATAATTAAATTAATAGGATTTATCTATTTAATCAAGAAGATTAATTAAAATGAATTAATTAAATAATATAAATTTATTTAATTAATAGTGGAAATATGATTTTTGAACATTATTTAATCATTAGGAAAAGACAAATATTAGTGTTAAAATGCTAGTTCATAGGCTAGGACATTTTTAGGTAACTAAAATACCAAATTAGAAACTAGGAGAATCTATGAGATAAGAGACAAGCACATGCACAATATGCAATATTGTATTTATTCAACCCAATGATCATGAGTACAAAGCCTTGCTTATATAGGCAAGGATGAGGCAATCCACCTATGAGGTGAATTGACAAGTACCCCATAAGGTGGGAAAAATGAGATGACAAGTGCCTTATAGGTGTCAACCTTAAGAACACTTGGAGTGTGCGAACCAACAACCTCCATGAACATGTCATCAAACTTGTGTGCTAAGGGTTGAGTGAATTTTGAGGTGAGTTGGAAAGTTTTCCAACCTCAAAAATGTGTGTACATGAGGTCACCCAAATAATTTGATAACCTCTAGAGGTTTGAATGGTTTCACATTCAGTTAGACAAGAAGTTGTCTAACCTCATCAACCTAAGTACACTTAAGTATAGTGGATAGATTAAATATTCACACTAACAAATCACAAGGTTGATGAATTGGTCATTGAGGTTGTTAGTTTGCACACTCTAAGTGATCCTAAGGTTGAAATCTATAGGAAACTTGTCTAATTAGTTGTGTCACTTCATGGGGTACTTGTCAATCCACCTCATAAGGGGATTGCATCTTCCTTTCCTATATAGGCAAGCTCATATTGTAATCAAATCAAATATTTTCTCAATATCATTTTGATGATGAATGTCACATATTGATTTTATCAATTATTTTATTGCAATTATTAATCATGAGAATTTTAATGTTTATATTAGATGATTATATAAATTGAAATTGAGATTGAAATTGTAACTTGAATTCAAATAAAATGATTTTGAATTCATTATTAAAAAAATTGGGGTTTGTCATTCCTGCTGAAAATTCAAGTGCAAGTGAATGCAGGAACAAGTGAACGTGAGTGAAGGCGAGAACATCGATCATGTAGAGTCATTTTAGCCATTAGACATTTATGAAGATGATGGAATCTCACACACACACACTAGTTATTATTTTAATGTATTTTTGTGATGATTATACTTGTAAATTTAAAATATGTTTAATTGATTTCTCAAATATATGTGCAAAGAATATGTTGCTTTAAATGACGATTTGATTTTTTTTTAAGATAATTGAATTCCTTGTATCAATATTTTATTAATAGTTAAAAATAATGATGGTTTTATTCTAAATTAATAGAATAGACTTCTAATTATGAAAATTTATAAAAAAGATAAAATAGTGCTATTAATTTATTGGATATTTTCTCATTTAGTAAATTGAGAGAGGAAATATAAGTTTAAATAAATAAATACAACAAACAAAGTTATTGAAAACAAATACTTTCAAATTTGAAATGGAATTCAAATCAACAGTTAACAAATTGAAGAAAATATCTTTCAATCAAAAATTGAATGCAATCAAAGATTTAAACTTGGAGTCATAGCCAAATTGACTGGAGATCAAAGCTATGAAAGTGGATCTGGCTTTGAGAATAACTCCAACATTTTTGCATTAGAATTGGTAGTTAGAGAGAACATGGGAATCAGAGAAAGGAGTGAAAATCCATTTTGAGAAGCACAGACAAAAAATACATTGGGGATTTTGATATCTAGTGGGAATTCATCTAGTTGTTCTCTCCACGCATGGCCAGAAGAATAGGCAAGCCTATTTGATTTTTTTTTATTTACTCTCATCCTCCAGATGCTCCATGCACAACTAGAAGGAGAGCACAAATTCTGATTAGTCTTCAAAGGCTTTCCACATCCAGTTACTCCCCATTCACCCACTCTCTTCCATATGGCCAAGTAGGGAGGTGGAAAGGTGAACAGTAAAGAAGAGAAGAGGGTGTGCATAAGGCACACGCTCTCCTCATTCCCTTCACACATAGGTAGAGAATTCTTGGGTGCACGGTTGGAGAGGGGAGAGTGGACGCATGAAAAGAAAGAGAGATCTCTTAAAAATTTGTGAACACTGTCTATCTCCCCATCTGCGTGATAAGAAGGATTAAGCACGCGCATAAAGAAGAAGAAGGGGTGACCGGTAAGGAAGGGACGTGAAGAGACACATAGCCAACAGAGGGAGATAAGTAAAGTGCGCAGGAAGATAGGAGGGAGTCAACAGGGTGCAGCTAAAGGGAGGACAAAAAAAAATAAAAAGAGAGGAGAAAAACAAAAGTTCAGTTTTGTTTTTCTGTTAATTAGACATTCTGCTTATCATACGCCAGGGAGAGGAATAAAACTGTAGAACATAGGAACAACAATAGGAAATTGATAGAGGAAGCACACGATTAAAGATTTCCAGATTCAAGAATTACTAGGTAGAATCTATTAAAAATTTATTTAACAAATTCATGATGATAGTATATTTAATTGGAATCGTTTTCTCTTATTCTAGTTTTTAAATATTTTAAAAGTATCACTGTTTCCATTGAATTCTGATTAAATTTTAAACATCAATCTGTGTTTTTCCAGAAAAACCATAGAACAAGTTAGAAAAAAAAAATTGTAGGATAAATTTGAATATAAAACATTCAAGACAGTTGATTTATTTTTTTGATTTGGAAAAGATTAAAACATAAAAACGTATATTTAAATTAGATTTGGAAAAGCTTCAAAATCCAAAACAGACAAATAGATTTAATTCTTAAAATGAATGAAACAAAAAAGATAAAGATTATAATAAAATACTTTTTGAATATTAAACGTGTTTGCAAAATAAAAGTTAAAATCAGTGATTTATGCAGGGATAACTTTAGTGGCAAATCTTTGCCAATTGGCGAATCTACCATATTTGCAGGGTGTTCAAATCGCTAGGAATTGACGGACTATCGGTCCAATGCATGTCCATTCGCCAAAAATATTTTTTTATGAGGCATGTTTAGGCAATAGATTTGCCATAACAGAATACGTGTTTCCAGTGCACCGATCAATATTTTCATTTGGAATCTCGGGGAGCATGTCAAAGTCACCTACATATTCACCAATACTATTAAAACAAAATTATATGAAGACCCATTTCGCCAATTAAAATTTACAAATAGTTGCTTGTGAAGACCCATTTCGCCAATTAAAATTTATAAATAGTTGCATATGAGGACCTATTTCGCCTTGAAAATTTCAAGGTATCGTTGTATAAGCACGCAGGATTTGCCAAATTTTTAACATACCATTTCAAAATCCCGTGGAGTTCGCCAAATATGGATTGATATAAATACATTTGAAACTTTTATTTGTTCTTACACATTTTATTCGGTTCTGAGGTTCTACTTCTCAATTCAGAAGTCAGCGAAAGCCGAAAACATAGACTCAAAGGTGAGTGATCATTTCTTCATACTATTATTAGTTATTAGACTATTAGTTATAATAATAAGATTTCTTTACTTGTTTTCCATTCTTGCTTCAGTCTTAAACATAATTTTAAGTAGGGAATGGGATCTATATTCTCTGTCGGTCTGTCCTTCTTAAACAAGAAGACATTTTTTTCTAGCTTTTATTCGAATTGAGATCAATATGTCGAGCAACAAGGGTAAGACTCCTGAGCAGGCGAGTAATGAAGAGACTGGGAGGCCATCAAAATGCCCAAAAAGGGGAGGTACCATACAGTCTTACTTTGGAATTGGAAAAGCTTCTAATCCATCAGATCAAGGTGGAGCTACACCATCAACTCTTCCACCAAATATTATTAAAGATGGAGATACATCATCAACTCTTCCACCACAGGAAGGTCAAGGTGAGATTGTCATTGTGTTAAATCAAAATGTATCAAATGAGGATGGAAATACCGCAAAAGATGTTCCAAGGGATACCTTGGATAGCCAGAATGAGATAATCAACTTGGATGAGGATGATGTTGGTAGCAAGAAAAGAAAAGGAAAAGCAAAATCGGGGCGTGAGTGGGAAATGACAATGAATTTTCAAATTGGTTGGTTGTCAAAGTACCCATTCCTTGAACCAGTGGGGGTATCAAATGAAAATGATATTGAAAGGGCAACAGAGGTCAGATGTAAGATTTGTAGTTGGAAATGTGGAAGAGACAAGATGATGCAGCTAAAGCTTGACACTATAGAAAAGCATATCAGAAAAGTTTACAAAAAACAAATCGTAGACGGAAAGGATCAATCAGTCGTACGATGGAAATCAAAGGAACAATGTCTTCATGTTAAGTATGCTGAAAATTATGGAGAGCATAACCATAGAATGTTGAAGATTATTAAATGTGAAGGTACACTTGAGGCTCATTTTGGAAAAGCCATGGCAGCAGCAAATCTGTCAAAAACTGTTCAGATGAGTGTTGTTTTTCATATTTTGTCCAGGGGGCGTCCTATGATAGACTACCCAGAATATTTTGATTTAATATCTTATTTGAGTGTTCCCCACTTTCCCTTCTCACATTGGTCAATAAACGCTAGATGGGAATGGGCGAACTGTCTTTCTGCAATGGAAAAGCAAGATTTAAAGGAGAAATTAAAAGAGTCAAATTTCATTGCATTATCTTTAGATGAAGTTACTACGGTAGACAATACTTCTTGGGTTTGTATGCATTCATATACTATAGAAAAACATGTTCACCAAGCTCATCTTCTTTGTGTTTGTAAAATGAAGTACAGTTCAACATCGCAAAATCTATTTGAACTAGTCAAGAAATCTTTGAATGAAATTGCAGGTATGGATGAATTGACAATTGCCAAAAAGTTGGTGTGTGTAGGAGCTAATGGAGCTGCAGTGATGCAAGGTCAAAGGAGCGGTCTTTGCACAAAGTTACAAACTATTTGTGCACCATACATGCTTGGCATTCATTACATGGCCCACAGAATGAATTTAGCATTTAAAATTGTAAGCAAGTTTCCTACAATATCAAAAGTTGAAAATCTAGTTCGTGAGATCTACGCATACTTCTACCGAAGTCCCAAACGTTTCCTTGAATTTCAACATTTTGCTGAGGGAATAACACTTGGAAACAAGCTTCTCAAGGATGTCGATACCAGATGGATCTCCCTGCATGGACCAGCAAAACAAGTTCTTTCAGAATATCAATCCTTGATTGGAGTGATGTACGAGCATCACAGCACAGTAGACAAAGCTCCTGGCCTCTTACATAGGCTAAGCAATATAGAGACACTCTTGACTTTAGCTAGTCTTCTCCCCATGTTGGATGAGATGAAAAATCTTGTGAAGAAAGCCCGAGATAGAACTATGTATATTTATGAATATGCCAATCTATGTAAACTTACATGCTTGGCCCTCAATCATCTATATCTAGATCTAACACAAGAAGGCACAAATTATTTGATGTGGTGGAAAATTACTGATTTGAATAATCCTGATAATTATTTATAGTTTAATGCAAGCGGGAACTTATGTATTTGTGTACGTGGACATGAGATACCAATGTACCATTGTAAGATAGGCACTAACAGGCACTCTAGAAAAGAAGTACCTATTAACGAGGAAGATTTTAACGGCATTGTTAAATCTATTAGTGATAATTTGAAGGAAATTGCAAAATCTCTTTCCTCAGAGATTCGTGAAATATTCCCTCAACATGAAATACTTGAAGCCATGGGTATTGTGTATCCTCAATTTTGGGTAAACTGAGATAACCCAAAATATTTTCATGATCAAGTTAAAATCTTAATCGAACAATTTTTAGAAAAGGCAACATACAATGAACAAATAATAGAAGGAATTCTAGATGAAAAAAAGCTTAGAAAGCAATCTTGGATTTTTGCAATAGCTATGAGGGAGCAGTATAAATCCATGCGCAAGGAGAAGGCCTTTGAACCGGGATCAATAAAAAAGGTTTGGACAAGCTTAGGTCATAGTGAAATATTGCGTGGTTCGATGTCAAAATAATTCAAACTTGCTGATTTATGTCAAACAATGATATTGGGGTCGGTGGAGGATGAGAGAGTTTTCAGTACATTGGGGTTTTTGAAATCAAATTTAAGAAACAAACTGGACAAGAATTTGGAAAATTGCTTGAGGATGAAAGGAACTACGTATAATTTCAAAAAAATTCCTTTTGAAAGGGCACTTGCAATCTAGAGGTCCACATGTGAAAGAAGAGGGACCAGGTTGTGCAACACAGGCTCTCCAATTCCAACAGCCGCCGGTACTGGTGGTAGTGGCAGTGGGACTGGGCTTGGGATAGATGACAATGAGATTGAAATTGACACAAATCAAACAATGAATATTGAATTTGAGACACAGGCCGTAGAAACTGCAGAGCATTCTCCGAATCAAGATGACTCTTTTACTTTATCTGAAGATGAGGATCGGTTTGAGGACCTTGAATCCATTTGGGAAATGGGAGATAATTAGCAGGTTTCAGGTATTTTTTCTGCACTTCATGAATCAGTGTCCATTGTTCGAAATTCCAAAGTGTAGTTGATGTCTGATGATATTTTATATTGTATTCAATGAACATTAGAATTGTGAATCATTGCACTTCATGTTCATGATATCTTATTTTATATTGCTCTCAAGCACTACATGTCAACTTGAATCATATTCCAAACTGTAGTTGATGATTTTGTATATTGTATTCAAATAAATTGTGTATCATTGCACTTGAAGTTCAAAATATTTTATTTTATATTACAGTCCAAGTCTCCATGATATTTTATATTATATTTCACTTCATGAATCATAATACATATGCCAAAGTCAAACTGTAGTAACGTAGTTGATGATATTTTATAAATTATATAAGATTCAATACCATCGGACATCGGCCTAACAATGCTTCATCGGCGGAACCCCCATCACAATCCCGTCGATGGCCTGATAAAAATAGCTCACAACCTAGTATCGGTGTAACAATACTCTATCGGGCTGACTCCTAAGGTGCTCTCCCAATATATCAATAGAGTCAAGTTGTCAACAAAAGTAACCATGAATTATAATTTATGACCATGGGCATGAATTATCTTATTTTATCAATAATCACAAAAATATACCACACTTTGATTTTATGAACAATGCAAATTGTAGAAATTTGTTTGACAAGATCCATATTATAGCCTACATTCACATTGCATCCATAAATACTAGTATACATATATTAATTAATAATATATATAAAGAATGCTGAAAGTTATCAATACTTAACATTGTTTATTATAATATTAATTAATAAAATATATTAAAAACTAATAATATATATAAAAAACTATTTAAGCATACATATCTTAGTTTGTAATTTTAATCCAAAAGTATTTAAATTAGCAACTATTTTTTGGGAATCTTTTAATTTAATTTTTTTTGAAAAATAGAAAAAAAAAAGAGCATTTTATGTGCTTGTTATTTTTAAGGAGTACATACTTCCACTTGCCTGTCATTTTCAATGAAGCTTCAAAAAGTTTATGAATATTCCTTTGTTGCTTTCACTGTATAACGCTTTCAGCATAATTAAACAAAATTTGAAATTCCGTAGTGACGTAGTCCTTCCCCCATTATTAACAAAATTCAATACCATCAGCCTAACAATGCTTCATCGGCGGAACCCCATCACAATCTCACCCATGGCCCGATAAAAATAGCTCACAACCTAGTATCGGTGTAACAATACTCTATCAGACTGATTCCTAAGGTGCTCTCCCGATATACCGATAGAGTCAAGTTGTCAACAAAAGTAACCATGAATTATAACCATGGCCCATGGCCATGGGCATGAATTATCGAATGCATAAAGTATATAAGGGGAACTATGGTGCATTGGGGAAACATTATCTGGAATCCCACCGATAGAATGAAGAATAGGTGTCCATCAGTGGTGAGGGTGGCTATCGGTGAAAGACTAATGTGACATCCCGTGGCATCGTGCTGCGGTGCATTTATGAACCAGAATTGAAGTGAATTATATCACAAGTTGATCGCATAGTTGTTACAAAATCCTAGAAGATTTTGTTTAGGGCAGAAGCAAAAAGGCAAAAACTTGGAGTTCTGATGCAGAAAAGACTTGTGGACTGTGGAGGCGACTCGGCGAGACTCACGTAAGTACTTCACTTTTAGACCCAGCTGAGAAGCTATTTTACTCAAAAGCTTAAGATTTAAATAATGGAAGAGAGTACAGACAAACCTAAAGCTAAAAAATAGAAAACCGAAAAGCCTAAGAGACTTCTGAATGAAGACCTGATAGATCAATGTCTTGGGTCAAGGCCAAGACCCAAAAGGAGTGCTCAAATGAATCCTTCCATGGATCGATTATGGGACAAACATAAGGGCTTAGGGGATATTTGGACACCGCAATGAGGGTACGACCTCTTCATGTACCATTATAGAAAACAATTTAGGTTCCAACCAGTCTGCAATCCATGGAGGTTGAACCTGGCAAGACTTGTGGTGCCCAATGTGTTTGTGAACGCAAAGCTAATTAAAGCTTTTGCTATCAGATATGACCCCAAGAAAAGAACTATTCAGTCACATGGCTGGGGTGATATGCTTGTTATTTCTAGGGATCTCATTTCTAATGTCTTTCAGTTAGAGTGTTCACTGAATCTATCATTCATGCTCAAAGATCTCTTGAAAGAGTATCGCCACATGGATACCAACTATAAGAGATGGAAATTACCTTTGCATAGGCCCAAGGATGATGGAGGCCAACTCAGGAGGTTCTCTAGCAGTGAAAACCCTCCTTTCCATGAAGATTTGTTCGAAGAGTATTTACGATACACCTATTATTCAGCTGGTCAGGTTTTGGGAGTAGAGGTTCCACCTCTCATGTCGATTGCCCCAATGGTCTTAGCTGCAGACATATAGAGCAAGGATGCTAGGCCATTTGATTATGCTAGCTACTTGGCCAATGCCCTACATTGAGGGCTCAAAAAGATTAAAAATAATAGTGATAATATTAATTTTGAACACTATTCTTTGCTTATGCATTTGCAATTGTACGAGGGACAAGTCAGAGGGGTCTGGAGTGAAGAATTAAGGATAAAAGATATAGATGAAAATGGAGATTTTAAACCTGTACAAATGTGGACTTCATTGTGGGACAGTTGATTTGGTAGGTCTCATTACCTTTATTTTGAAGAATTTTTTGTAAAACCATTGATGAAGTTGTTGGGGTATCCATGCAACTATAACCTATCCCCAAAAGTACAAAGATTTCTAAGACCAAAGGAAAATGACCGGAGAAATAAAGTGAATCATAACTAGGGAGATTGGTATGCTTTCCCTGATTATACAGTGATAAGGGTTTATGGGTTCGAGGGGGCTCCACACTTGATGCCACGAGTAGTTCTTGACCGAATTTATTTTTTAGAAACTGAGGCAATTGGAAAAATCTGATTCCAAACACCTCAAAGGACATAGAAAACAATCGATTATGCCCAACACATTATATTTTGGAGACTTTACAGTGGTTACCAATGAAGGATATGGAGAAATTGATGGTAAATTAGCATAGTACAATCGACCTCTAGGTGATGTAAGGAAACAATTTGATGCAGAAGGGTTTATTCACAAGGCGAGATGATCGTAGGGGCTATCAGGTTATGAACATTTGTTCTCAATCGAATATGTCATAAGAAACCATGATGAGGCTTCCACCAAGGAAAGAATGGTTGCCTATAACAAGATTATGCTTGCAGAGGAATGGAAGAGGAAAAATGTCCCATCTTATTCAAAGGCATTTGGTGAGATATAGGATCCTTTAACAAGAATTGAGCAACTCATCGCTCATGTCAATGAACTGGAAAAGGATGTTCCCCTAGTTGTTATTGATGCACCTCATCCAACCTATTCAGGAGTACAAGTTGAAGACATAGAGCCCTTGGATTACATACCTTCATAGCCTACTCTTGAGGTATGTTTTTCTGTAGATACTGATATAAGTGAAGAAGAGTAGAGTGATGAAGAGGGTGAGCAGGTCAAGCAAATCAGTGCTCTTGTGATTGCACAGTACGATCCCCCTCAAGAGTAGAATATTGTAAGATTTGAGGCATCAAATGAACTATCTGATGATGTGAGGGTCATGGCTGGACAACAGTTTATTTTTGATTGCGATTTTGTTAAATCTTTTGAATTTAAATCATTTGTTTATGAATATAAAGGTAGAAAAATGAGACAATAGATACATGATATCACTCCTGAACATGAGGCAACCACTCTGGAGGAATTGAAAAGGGAGGTAGAAAAGGAAATGGAGTCCATCACTCTTGAAAGAGGTAGGGAATTACTTCAAGAAGCTGGAGTGTTACTCCTGCTAGGGTGGGATATTAGCTCTTCAATTGTATTTGATAGCTTCAGAAAAAGAGGGGATACGACAATGAACTTAATAGAAGAAGCAAGTGACAAAATGTATTTAGGATCTGGGTACAACCCAGACGAAGCCACCTTGCTGATTTGGTCACTATATCCCCATGATAAAAGACCTGCTATAATTAGTAATCCAAACCAAGTGTTTGGTCATCTCTTGGTTCAACGAGTAGTGGATACCAACCCTATGGAGATAGCAGAATTGAACATAAATGTGGAAAAATTTACCAAAGCACAGATCGATAAACTATTAAGGAAAATGAAAAACTGAAGAAGGAGCTAGCAAATCAGTGAGAAAAAAAATCTTCCTCCTCCACATCAAAGTTGTACTCCCCATGGCTTGAAAAAGATAAGAGAGTGCTTGATTCATTGGCTGATGCAGCCTATTGGAAGAATTGCCATCTGAAATCCTAGGGGAAATGCAAAGAATTGGAGAAAGAAGTGAAAACCATCAAATATAACACTATATCTAAAATGATAAAAGAAAGGTTTAATAAAATGATGAAATGCGCTATTGAATATTGGGAAGTATTCAATCAGACACGCATTGCATTGGTGGAGAATGAATGATTGTAGCCTAGAATGATGGAGAAAAAAAAGGAGCTCGTAGATGAGAATGCCATGAAAGGACAAATATTACTAACATATAACAAGTTGGTAGAATCACATAACGGATATCACAACAGGCTTAGGGAAGATTTCGACTGCTTTGGTTCAGTCCCACTCCCGACACTTCATTTTGGCATTAGAAACCCGTGAGAATATGATGATTGGAAGGAAGAGCTTGATGGGCTTTTGATTGCTACGTTGCAAGAAATAAATGACGAGGATATGGTTTTACAAAATAGTCATAAGCAACTTGAAAAAATAATGTCTGTGGAATATGATATGAAAGAGGCGATCTCTGACATGGTCACCTATGCTGAATAGGAGTACATTCATCACCTCTCTGCAGTCAATATGTTTATTAGCCAAACTGTTGATTTGTTAGAATTAGATCCAATGGGACAACCATCAGATTCAGAGGAAGAACGCCACCCGACAGCATGATGAGCACCCTATCATGGAGTAGAAGCCTTGAATAGATCTTAGGTGGTCAATTGTCATGGGCTTCTGCTTGGAGATTAACGGATCGGTGCATTCACCTGTGGCATTGTTTTATTTATAATTTGAGTTATGTTTAGTTGTCAAAACGTCATGAATTTTTGCAAGGGGTTTGTAGCTTGTTTCCTCTCATATATAAGAGAGATCAAGACCCCAATAGGAGATCAATGGATCATCACATCATTTTTAATTAGACTTTAGAGTAGAAAATAGTAAGAAGACAGATAATAGATTGCACCAATTCACCCATCCATCTCATATCTTAAACTATTTTTATAATGTATATCATTTGAACTTTGAAGATCAATACAATGGAGAAGGTTACACATATTTACTAATTTTCTTTCGAGTGTTCAACTATTGTGGATCATATGCTTATAAGTTAATAACTTATTTGGCTGTCTCCAAAGTGGTTGTTTATGTTATTCAAATTGTTTATGTTATTCAATTTGTCAGTACATTGAATTTGAATTCTTTAGGAATAGGGGTTGTGACCATGGGGTTTTAGATTTATTTATGGACATGATCATTGATCAAGTAGTAATGTGGGCCACAAAATGGATCTTGTCACACAAATCCCTACAATTTGTGCTAATCATAAAATCAAATGTAGTGTATTTTTGTAGTATGTGGGATGTGGGTGAGGTGTAAGTTGGTGGATACTGATCAGGATTTTTAGTCAAAACATAACAGAAGCTAATAGTTCAACATCCATAACTTATAAGCTTTAGCTCTACCAAGAAGTAAATATAATGAGCTAACAGTTCAACATCCATAACTTGGAAATGGAAGCTCTACCAAGAAGTAAATATAATGAGCTAACAGTTCATCACTAGTTCAAATGATAAAATAAATAATATAGAATCCAGATAATTATACATCATCACATTACTGAAGTCTAAATTTGAGCTTTTTAATTGAATTTCACATGAAGGAGTACATATTAGCATTGGTAATGCAAAATCTTGCCAATGCCCAAAGACAAGTCTGCACAGAGCTGAGTTAGAACTTCAAAACTCATATTATCAAAGATTGAAAATAATAGATCAAGTCACTGTATCAACTTTTCTAGCAACTTCCACTCTTTAGGTGGTGGAATTGCTATTTGCTCTAACTAATGTTGTTTGGTTTGAAGTTTTGTTAACATTTCTTGATTGTAATTGGAAATGGAACCTGTCTTGAATTCTTCAGTGAATTTTGCATTCAAGATTATCAGTGTTCTGATGGAATCCAAATAGTTCACATCTTGGTTCTAAGGAAACTAGTCCAAATCAATCCTCCTTGCACCTTCCATCTTCTTTCTGAAAGCATCCTTTCCAATGAATCGCTCATTTGTGTCAAAAGGCTCTTGAAAACCAAGCTCTGTGAAGTTCCTTACCTTTTCATCCACCACCTTCATCTTGTCTGCAACCAAATGCAAATATTCCTTTGTTCTAGACATTATCGAACACTTTTCAATGATAGATGAAAACTTCATTGAGGTTTCAATCCGATTAGTAATCCTTTTTTATTTCAGATCATTGTCATTGGCTTTGTAGACTGTTTGTAGAACTTCATTTCCAGATTTCTCTAATTCTAGCACCTTTGTGTTGTCCACTAAATATTTTTTGAGCTTCTTATAATGTTGTCTAGTAGCATCAATCAATTGAAACATGTCACACAAATGATCAAACCTCTGCATTATTTCATCCCAAATCTTTTGTTTCATATGCCTCACTGTATCTCTACAAAATGAAGATAAATTATTTTGAGAAGACTTAATTTCTTCTTTTGCTTCTGTCAGGTCTGTCTCCAATCTTTCATTTGGTTTTCTCTATTTCTCCAATTTTTGTTCCCACTATGCATTTCCATTCGCAATGTTTAGTCTTAAGTTTTATGAAGTGGATTTTTCCTCATCATATTTCTTGTTGCTCTCATCTAGCCTTCGCTTTAGGTCATTCACTTCTCTCTCATTTGATTTATCCTCATTGCTTACTAATGTAGAGGTAGATTTTATTATTCTTTTTTCTAATTCATTGCTCTTGTTATCTGCTGCTTTCCTCTTTGCTTTCTCACTTGCTAGGTTTGCCTGTAATTTTTCTACTTGGGTCTCCAACCTTTTCTTCTCTCTATCTTGCTTTAGCAATGATGTGTACACCAATTCATTGTTCTTCTTTGATACATTAATTTTGTCAATATTTTTCAGGCCAAAAAAATCCAATTGAAAATTGGTTACCTGGTATTCAGATCAATCCATTTGATTTGTTGGTTTGTTTTGAACTATGGGAATAACAATTGTGTACTCCATGATTTCTTTATTTGTGTCAAATGTGGGTAATACCATGGCTATTGTAGTCTCTGAAGTTACAGTAGATGCACTCTCCATCATTTTCTTCTTTTCTTTTTTATTCAAGTCTGATTTCTTTATAACTCTTCAATGAAATCATAACTTGGGGAGGCAGGAACAATGGAATGCTTGAATAGCGAAGGAATAGGAGTACTTGCAGTTGCTAATGATGTCGCACCCACACTAACTTGATTTGTAGGAGTTTTTGGAAATAACTCCTTTGTGGTACTAGTGGATCCATTGATAGTGTGACTTTGACCTCTCAAAATCTTTTGCCTCTTTTGATTGCCTTGATCACCTGGTGTTTCTGTGGTATTTTTTTTTGTTTTCCTCTTAGTATTGTGTGTAATTTGTCATTGTTGCACATGTTGACCACTACTAGTACTACTACCCATACCATCACCACCAATGGCACTCCTAGTTGCACTAAGCTGTCAACCAAGGGCATCTCCTAGTTGTGATTGTATCTGACCATGAGGAAGAGGACTAGAAGCTCTAACAAATTGATTTTGTCTTGTATCCCCTTGGTCTACTTTTTCACCTCCAAACCCAAGGCCAGATTTATCACCTGTTTTTCTATGCTCAACACTTTGTATTGTCCAAGGGCCTCCGCCTTGTCCTTTGGACCCCAAAGGACCACCTTCATAACCAATTTTTTCAAGTATGGCTGCTCTTGAAGTATATGTTGAAGCATATTCTGCTTTTGCAGCCTCACTTAAACCAGGTTTGTAATTGGCATGGCTTTGTTCTTCTTCTTCCATATCAATATCATCATCAGATTCATCATGTCCATCAGGATGCCCATGCTCTATATTCCACAATTTGCTAAATTCTTCGTCTTCTTCATTATTATCATACTCTTCAAGAGCTCTTGGATCACCTAGGTCCTTCCTCATAGACCAAAAGGCAGTAATTTTTGATCATGACCATTTTTTATCTATAAGTTTTGTCTCTAGAGAACCTAGAATTTTTACTCTACTAGAATGGTTTATCACTTTTTACATAAAATATTTTGTATGTCCTGATTGTCTTTTGGTGCAATGCCATAATTTTGCTGACAATTGTTCAAAAGAAATACCATTCTCAACAGCACTTTTCTCCATTTCTATTTTGACCTCATCCCAAGAATCCTTGTTTCTCAAGTTTTCAAGCAAGGGTTTACTTTGATGTTGAATTCTATTTGCAGCATTCCTATTGGCCACAATCATTGATTTAATGATGTCACATGGATCATACTGCCAGTGACAGATAGAATCAAAGTCAAAAAATTCAAAAGATTATGTGCCACACTAAATGCTTTTCTCTCGAATGTGAACTCTCCACATGAAAAAGGTAAAGAAGGAAATAAGGTCTTCTTTTGATGACTGAGAAAGTGTAGTTCATTAGCACTTTGCACCTACCTTACATATTCCAATGCAAAAACCCTTTCTGTCACATGTATTGGAAGTTTGTATGGCTGTACTCCTAATCCATAAAATCTTTGCACAGTATATTCTTCCATTAAGTACCGATCAACCAATTGTATTTCTTTTCCTAGTTGCATGCAGTTTCTACATGACATAGGCAATCTAGGCATTGGATTATTTGTAATTACTTGATGCAATTGAGCCAAAAAGTAGTCTACAAAATGACTATAGTTCCTTTGAGAATCATGCATCCTTATCTCATTGGTCCATTCATATACTAGAGCCATTTTTTTTCCTCTGCATTACTGTAGGGCTGAATCTAAAGCTTGTTGGTTTGAAACATTCCTCTAAATTTGAATAGAAAAAGATAGCACAAGTAGGTTGTGAACCTAAATGTTTTTGTGGAACCTGCTTTAATCATTAAAAAAAATTTATGCATGGATTCTACAATGTGCTGTGTATAATTATATTTGACATGTTCTTTAGTATAATGGATATTATATACCATTTCAAGGAGGCTTGCACCCACTTCCAAATTGCTATCCAGACCGAGGCAAAATGCAAGCATGGAAATAGTATTCTGAACCCATGGTTTAAAAAAATCCAAATTATAAGGGGGCTTATGACCACCTTTCAATTTGTTTCTATCCTTAACTATTTGATTTAAGAAATCATTTTTCAGCCTTTCTTCCACTGCTTCATAATCACTAGCAAGCTTTTCTAAGTCAATGTGGTGGTTTCCAAATTCTTCGGTTGTAAACCCTAACACTTTTCCAAGTTCATCTGCATTAATGGATAACAATTCTTCTTGGTTATCTTTATTAACAATTGCTCTTTTCTTATCATCATAATTTTCGGCACAGACCATGATAAATTCTGGGCAAGGGAAAAATTCATGTAACATCATGCGCCCTAATCCAGTTACCCACGGTGCACTGATACTATCAACTTATGTTCGCTTTGCAGCCTTATTCTAAGATGAAAATCTAAGTTCTGAGGTACACCTACCATAGATTTCAGGATCATAAATATCATGGTACCCATCAGTGAAACATGGGGTTTTAAGCAATTCTGTATAATGCATTTTTTTATCGGACATTGCTATATTGGTACTAGTGGTAGACATGCTTGTACAAATGTGAAGTTGTGTAATTTGAATTCCCTAGTAAGTAATACCTATTAGTCCTCCTTAATTTTAATGAATTCTCGAGTCTCTAAAGTCTAAAACCAAACTTCAAACTTTGACAAAATAAGATTTTAAGAAATGTCAAAAGATGAAAGTTGAAATGTAGCCGTAGGAATTCTTTCACTTACCCAAATTATGAGTCCCGATGCTTGAAAACTGGAATGGCATTGTTGGAAGTGGAACTGTGGAATCCAAAATAGGGTGGTGCACTGCAATGAGCAATCTGAAGATTGAAGACTTTAAAAATCAATACAATTTCAAAGTGCAAAGTGATTTAAATGTTTTTTTTCTTGTAATTGGAACGTAAAAGTGAATGGCACATCTTAGGCATTAGGTCTACAAGACTACAAGTTGCAAATTCTTGACCATTGATCTTTTTGAATCTAACAGTTATAGGGTGATTCCGGAGGTTTAAGTTGGGAAGCCCATCGCTCTGTTCATTTCATCACAGAATGTAACTACAACCATACATCAAATGTTCATCTAATGGTTGAACTTGAAACTTTAGTAATTTACTAATTTATGATATTAACTTAAAAAAATTAACATGACACATGTGTTTTAAAGTCAATACCATAGGCATTGGCCTAACAATGCTTTATCGGTGGAACCCCCATCACAGCCCCGCCGATGGCCCGAAGGCGAAGACTCATAACTCATAAGGTGTGCTCCTAATCCCCGATATACCGATAGAATCAAAAAAAGTAAGCACATCATTGTAACACATAAACATCGGTGGAATGAATGATTGCATTCCCCCGATGGCCCGATATAACCATGAATTCTCAAGTGCATATTGCATAGAGTATATTACTTAATTTCTCAAAAAAATAAAATCTAATTTGAATATATTAAATTATTAATAGATAGTGACACTGAAGTTCCAAACTCAAGAAAAAAACTTTACTCTTAAACGTAAATGAATAACGAAGATTCAAAGAATCAAGATTCAAGAATAGCACAACACAACCATTTATTTTATTGCAACTGAATTTCAATGTCACATTATTACATATATTTTTACAGACGAGTAGCACTATACCTCCTGTTTTGTATAAATAACATATGTTAGTGTGTCACTTTAGTAATTTACATAGACAAAATTTAATAATTTATTCCAAGTTGTTGCTCGTTACAATGGATTACAAATTGATTCCAATTTCCAAGCTTTGTTGTTGAAAACCTAATATAAATGTGGCTCTAAAAATAAATTCATGATTCCAAGCTTCTACTGGTGGATTTCCCAACCATGCTAGGCAAAGGGGGTTCCAATCACTCCTAGGGAAATGGGAGCCATGAAGATACAAAATGTACTTATCCCCTTCGAGAACCAGAGTCATACAGAAGATGAAAAATAAATGCATGGAGCTTGCCTGGTCAACCATACTAGGGAAATGGGAGCTGTTAGAATACAAAAGGAGAAAAAAATCTACTCTCATCTTTTACCTGTAGCCTCTATGCATTTGGATAGCACTTCTCTCCATCAGAGCTCCTCATCCTGGTTCAAAATCCATCTGAAAATTTAGGTTAACCAAATCAACTTCTTTCCAATTCCACCCATTCTGAACTTGAAGGAAATTCATCTTTTACTGATTGCTCTGTAACTACATAATTGTAGGTAGGATAATTTACAGTATCCCCAATACTGCATCATCTTCTTCGCGAATCCTTATTAACCCTAGAAAATAAAAAACCTTATGGCACTATCTACTAATCACTGAATCACTATCCCTATTTTTGGGCCACCAGTGCCGCTACCAGCCTGTATAATTAAAATTTCTAATTTGATTGACGTCTTGCTACGTGCCAACTTGAACTCTACCTCAAGCTGACAAGCTATCAAAATCACTCATGCATACGATATGAAATCATTACAAATCTTGTTTCATTAAAGCTATGAGTTGTCCAAGAAATTGCTTCGGATGTTCATATCACACATGGCATTAATTGCCGCCACTACCACTGCCAACCACAATTTCTTCAAAAAGATTGAGAATTTAAATGAAATGAAATGTACAACATCGAGATTTGATGCATTGAAAAGAGTGAATGAGCAATGAATTAATTTGAAAACAAAGTCTCAGAGATGAAAAAATAAGCATTCTGAATTTGACCTAACACTAACAGATAAACATTGAACAATTATCATGAAGAAACACAATTCATTCATAATTAAAAGGAAGCATTGATAAATACAAAGATTTAGAAATATATGATTTTATCTCTAATGCCAAAAATGTGGTTTCACAGACCTGTCACCCCACACCTTGTACAATCAAAATTCAAAAAGTGCTCAAAAGCTGAAACTACGCCCCCTTATCATTATGTGTCACAAATTCACAATTCACTAAAGGATTCATGTATGTTGTTAAACTGCTGGAGGTTCTAGGACTCTGTACAGTTCCAAATGCATTTCCATAACAAAATTATGAAATTCAGCGCGTTCTTCTTCTTCTTCTAAAACAAAAATTACCCTGCTGTACTCGGCATAGCTGGTTTTCTCTTTCCACGCCACTGAACGTAGCTGGGAAATGATGTCGAGTTGCTCTTCTTCAGGCCAATTCAAATTGGCTTGCATGAAGGCCACAATTTCACCTTCCCATACCCTAATATTGGTTGGAAGTACCATTTTGAGGAAAATCTAAGTATGGAGTTCAAAATGCTGCCACCTTTCCTCATATGCAGGCTCACTTAACTTTACCAGTAGGAAGTGACAATCTGCTACTAAATCCATTTCTCCAAACTCCTTAATACCTTATTTAAGATCTATCTAGTTGGTGTTTGAGAAGACATCCCTTAATGGCATTGTACAATTCATTAAATGAGTTGTCACTTCGAAAGTTGTGCATCCCACCAAGGTCACCCAATCGCTGAGAAACAAAACTTTATAACCATTTGTAAGTTAATAAAATCTCAACCATTGATTTCTAGAAATCTAACAGTTCTAGTGATATTCCAGAGGTTTCAAATTGCAAGTCTAGTGCTTGATAGATTTACTTCCGGAATGCAAGTATAGTCGTCCATCGAACGACCCATATGATTTTTATTTTGCCATTGGATTTTTTTATTATTTTGAGATTCATTTTAATTCGCCAATGAAAATATACTTTTTGCTTTGAAAAAAGGTTTTAATCGCCAATGGAAAAAAAATTCTGGTTTGAAAAACGGGTTTATTTGCCAATGAAAAATATTTTATTCGATTTAAAAAAATTGCAATTTGCCATGATTTTCCAATGGGGATTATTTTTTTTCTCGAAAAAAAAAAAATTGCCAATAAATTTAATATTTTTTCGAGAAGTATACAGGATTTGCCAGGATTTTACACCTGCGCGGAGGGGGGGGGGGGGTTTCTTAAAGTTATCCCTTGATTTATGTGAATAGAACTCAAATTATTATGAAACATAAATGAAAATGAGATATTAAATGTGTTATTGAAAAAGTAATTATTTATTTTCTAGAAACGTGAAAATAGAAAATAACTCAAGTAAATTAAAATATGAATTATTTGAAGACAAAATGAATTAGAACAGGATTATTTCAAACTGGAAATAAATTAAATGAGTAAATAGAACGAAAGAACGTGTGCTCATTTATGCCTATTTAAATATGTACGTGATTTACATACTTGAGATACACCTTCTTTTTGTTATTTTAATTATTCGATTTAAATATTATTTGAATGATGTCTATGTTTTAAAACGATGAAAATTAAACATTTAAACCATTTATGCTTGAAACAAGATTGTCGTTAAATTATTTTTGAAAGATTGTATTTATTTTGAATAGAACCATGTATGCTTGACAATGGAATGCGCATGACATCTGTTGGGAAAGATAATCTATTTATGTTGAATGGAACCATGCATGCTTGATAAATGAATGTGCATGGATCATGTGTTTGGAAAGTTACCTTTCGAGATGGGTGTCGAATATGGGTTATTAGAGAGTGTAGTTTTGCATTTCCAAAACTGCTTTTATTTGTCGTGCATGACAATTTACTTGGCCAAGTAGCTTAAGGACCATTGAAATAGATGGAATGAATTAACTCTCTACCATATCCTAGTATCGAACTTGCTTGTTTCTTAAATGAATTAGAAAAATGAAAATTATTATGGTATTACTAGTTATACTAGGCAAGCACTGGATTCCATCTTGCTTGTCGACTGCTTTTTTCTAAGTGATTCGTGCAAGGTCGGGTATTCTTTGAATGACTAAGGAATTCTGGGGAAGCGTAAGCTTCGAGGTTATGTGGAAAAAGTGTCTAATTCTTGTTCTCGTCTTCATCTTTGAAGATAAGCTATTGGATTGAAGATCAAATGATGTATTTTTCAATTATGTATTATTTATTTCTTGAATATGTATTGTAGAGCTTAAGGCGAAAAACTGCCTAAGTCTTGAATTGTAACTTATGTTACAAATACTTTTGTATTATTATCAATGTCATATAAGATGACATGTGTATGAATTTAACTGGAAGTATTATGAATCTATTTATCGACTTTAAGTCATTGTTTTGAAATCATTTGGATTTAATGAAGTTTAATGAATGAAGTGTCGACTTTATTTTGAATAAAAATGAATTTATTTAAAGTATTGTAAATGTTTTGAATTAAAGAATTTTTGCTCTTTACATTTGGTATTAGAGCGACCAGGTTCTGCACTGCAACCTATGAGCTCATTACGCAATAATGTGTAAACCTTATCAGAAGATAAAGGTTGAAAAGTTCTTGTGTCAGAACAGCAAGAGAAAGGAACTTAAGGAAGGGAGAGGAAGATGTAAGCATTAGTAGTTGTGTAAATTGGGGCTAGTTAAAGATTCATCCCTGGAATCAGAATTCCTAAACCAACAACTTATGATAAAACCTAGGATTGTGGAAGATTATGCAATCAGGTTATGTAGGAAGGTTAGATAGAATAACTTGTACATACATGACTCTAAGAAAAAGAGAATGAGTAGGAATGAGGTAAACTAAATTGTAGTAACCTACAATTGTAAAAGAGTCAGGAGCTCTTGGATTAGTGTAAACACTATGAATCTTTGTATGCAAAGTCAGCATAAATTAGATTGTTCAAGTAGGATATGAACAAAGGAAGTATCCTCAAGGGTTGGGGAGCTCTTGACTTAAACTCTTGTGTTAAGATAAAGATCTTGTTAGAAAAGAATTAGTACTGAGGAATTGAGAAAAGACCAGAACGGTCAGAGGAAACAATCAATGAGGTTATTGAAGTTTTTGAAATCAAACAACTTATGAATAATGGTTCCAAAAGGGAAAAGGAATGCAACATGGCTCTATGTGTTAGGACATTAGAAGTTGCAAGGAAAGAAACACTCTGAGTTGAGAAGTACATCAATAAAAGAGGTTTGTGAGCATGGATATTTCTCCATTAAAAAGGATATTAGAGAAAAGATGGAATATTATTTGTTGCTGGGTATTCATTGGATCTCCTACTGAATGATCCAATATGTTGAATCTGTGAGAAAAAAAAAACAATGAAAAATCTAACTTTGAGAAAACTATATTTAAGGTATGCCATGAGGTAAGGGAAGGCAATGAAAGTCAACTAGAAGGAATGACAAAACCTTTCCAAAGAATCAATTAAATTGCTAGAAGTTCAACGTAAGAAGAATGAAAGTTGTGGAAACACTATGGGGGGGAAGGAAGAGAGTGGATTAATTCAAGCTAAGTATCCCACCTAGAAAAAAATACTTGGTTATGACTTCTTTGCAAGTCATAAGAACAACTAAGTCATACATTTAATGACCACAGGGGAAAAAGGACAAATGGAAAGGTTAAGAACTATGACCTTTAGACCTTATGATTATCTAATCTAGAGATCAAATTATATTATTATCAATGCCTTAGAAAAGGATAGGCAGATAACTTGAACATGATAAGGAAGATCATTGTCTATGGGATTGACAAGGAAAGATCTAAGAGACTCGTGATTGGAAGAAACTGTCTCTATACTCCTATATACTTTATATAGAGAATTTAAATAATGATGTTATTTATATATGAAATATATCCATGTCGTGAAATGACTTGACATTGAAGCCTACTATGCTAAGTAACCTATGCACGATAAAAAGGTTAGCTATTTAAGCCATTGAGATGAAGTGAAAAATAAAGTAAAATGTGACGTTATGTGAATCACACCAAAATATCTTAAATGAGAATGATTAAATCACTTAATCACTACCTTACTCTTGAATGAAACCTTGGGTTAAGGATAACCTAATTGGGACAAGAAGTTCATTCAAATAAAGATAGATATCTTATGATGAGACTAAAACCTATTAAGTTGGATTACGTAATATTGGAATTAATCTTTAACACCTATAAGTAGGAATTAAACTTGAATGAGTTGTACATTGGGTCTTGACTATAGCCATATAAAGTGGAGAAATCTATAAACAATCGGACTAGTCAACAATTAAGGATTCCATCCTAAGAATTGGAAGGGAATATTGGGTTTAAGATTTGCCCAAGCGATTGAATATCATTTGAGTTAATGAAATCTATAAGGATAGAAGCATAGGAGGGATGCTTATTAAGTTAAAGGAAGTCATATTATTGAAAAGACCTTACTCTAAGTAGCTCTTATATTAGAAGAGAAACACTTTCAAAAGGAAGCATCTGTTGTCATGATAGAACATCATAGAATGTTCAGTTAGCAAGAAATGCTAAAAATCTTACGGAGAATAACATCTGAATTATTACTTGTGCTCAAAATGAAATATTGAAGTAGAGACTCTCCTATAATTAAGAAATTCATGGAGTTAAATGTTCATTCTTGATGATTAGATATGCAATTAAATTTGTTATTATCTAGAGATCAACGTGATAGAAAGAGAATTAATACTCAAAATTAGTACCAGATTAAATCAAGGAAATTAGATTGAGTTAAAAGATGAATAGCATCTTTGAAAATAATCCAAGGACAAAAGAAAATCCATGGTATGGATGTCCTGAGATAAATGGGAATTATCTCCGCAAAACCTATAACCATTTACATGAATATTAGTAATGGTGTAAGATCAAAATAGGTTATCACTTAGTCAAAGGATAGACTATTGCTAGATATAAAAGAACCTGTGTCCAAAATTTGGAAGATTCAAGAATGGAATGAGGAAAATAATGTCAGAGTTAGGACATCAGAAAGACAAAGGGAATTGTCGAATAAGGATCCACTATCATCTGGAAGAGGATAGAGTAAGAAGCTGCACAGAATGTAGCAAGGTAATATCTAGTATTCCAGGAAATGAAGACCAAAAGTCATCATTGGTAGGACATGCAACTCTCTTGAGATTCTACAAGGGAAATGGTAGAACACAAGACAAATTGATTTGTCTTTGATTAGTAGAATTAACATAATGTTCTAGTGGATGGACTCATCAAAGAAACCAATAGTTTTTGGAAACTTGACTTATAGGATTTTGATCCTAAATAATATATTGTGGGTAAGTAGTTGCTTAGTAAATCTGAAAAGTTATTTCAGTTTAGCAAATAATGATAGGGTTGTGTAAACCAAAATCATACCATGAGACATTCATTTGAATAAATGTGCAATATATTATTTTAGTCAAATAAGTAAAATGGTGGACTAAATCTTGAATGATTTGTAAACTTATAAAATTGAAGTTTGGACCATTATAGGAAAAGAAAAGGAAACTCTATTAAAGATGAAAAAGGCTTGGATATAATCATAGACTTGATTAAATGTCAAAAAGGAATAATAGAATGAAGTGATCGATGAAACCTAATTGATAATAAAGCTTAAGTTTGGAGAAGTATCAAAATAGATAAGTGTCTAGGAGCACGGTTATGCTCGAGATAGACAAGTCATCAAGGGAAAGTACTTTATGGTAAGGATAATGAATGTGTAAGTGGCGGATGGACTCGGTTTATGAGTTGTATAAAAGTGTAAATTCAAAGGAAAAGGATTGGACCCACAATGTAGTGTACAATACATCGACTTTCCTCTTCCATTTGGATTATACTAAGGATAAATGCATGGACCAATGAATTCTGATCACTAAGTATAGTTAGTATTATATATTGGATGTATTTATGGAATAAAGCTCCTTGGGAGAGTAAGTATGTGTGAAGCATACAAAATTTCCCTATGTGATAGTAATGACACTTGAAACAAGGTTTAGAAAAGACAAGGTTACTGCATAGGATGACTGTTTTGTAAATTTTACGTATTTTAGGAAATCATCAAAGTTGGCTCTGTGAATTGTGGGACCCTTTGATGTATTGGAAGTCATGAATCCAGTTGCTTATAGACTAGTGTTAACATGGATAGTACTCAATACAAGGTCTAGTGGGACCAATATACTAAGGATAGTGCTACATGGGAGGATTCTGTGATGATTGATCGCCATTTTCCTCATTTTCTTTCTTAGAGTAGTATTTGTTTAGTGCATGAGATACTTGATACTCTAGTTTTCGACTCACATGTTGTGAACTTGGATAGTGTGGATGCTACTATGAATTGCTTATGCTTAAGTTTTGAGAACTATGATGTTAGTTATTATTTCATTATGATTGAGATAATATGTTTATTTGATTAAGATACTATGCTTATTGATTGATTAATAAGACATCGACACGATGTCTCTTCCAAGATTCCAAGAGGGGAAGGATGTCACATATTGATTTTATCAATTATTTTATTGCAATTATTAATCATGAGAATTTCAATGTTTATAATAGATGATTATATAAATTGAAATTGAGATTGAAATTGAAATTTGAATGAAAATGAAATGATTTTGAATTCATTATTAAAAAAATTGGGGTTTGTCATTACTGATGAAAATTCGAGTGCAAGTGAATACAGGAATAGGTGAACGTGAGTGAAGGTGAGAACATCGATTAGGTAGAGTCATTTTAGCCATTAGACGTTTATGAGGATGATGGAATCTCACACACACACTAGTTATTATTTAATGTATTTTTGTGATGATTATACTTGCAAATTTAAAATATGTTTAATTGATTTCTCAAATATATGTGAAAAGAACATGTTGCTTTAAATGACGATTTGATTATTTTGTGAGAAAATTGATTTCCTTGTATCAATATTTTATTAATAGTTAAAAATAATGATGCTTTTATTCTAAATTAATAGAATAGACTTCTAATTGTGAAAATTTATAAAAAGGTAAAATAGTGCGATTAATTTATTGGATATTTTCTCATTTAGTAAATTGAGAGAGGAAATATGAGTTTAAATAATTAAATATAACAAACAAAGTTATTGAACACAAATACGTTCAAATTTGAAATGGAATTCAAATCAACAGTTAGCAAATTGAAGAAAATATCTTTCAATTAAAAATTGAATGCAATCAAAGATTTAAACTTGGAGTCATGGCCAAATTGACTGGAGATCAAAGCTATGAAAGTGGATCTGGCTTTGAGAATAACTCCAACATTTTTGCATGAGAATTGGCAGTCAGAGAGGAAATAGGAATCATAGGAAGGAGTGAAAATCCATTTTGAGAAGCACAGACAAAAAATACATTGGGGATTTTGATATCTGGTGAGAATTCATCTGGTTGTTCTCTCCACGCATGGCCAAAAGAAGAGGCAAGCCTGTTTGATTTATTTTTATTTACTCTCATCCTCCAGATGCTCCATGTGCGACTGGAAGGAGAGCACAAATTCTGATTAGTCTTCAAAGGCCTTCCACATCCCTTTACTCCCCATTCACCCACTCTCTTCCACGCGGCTAGGCAGGGAGGTGGAAAGGTAAATAGTAAATAAGAGAAGAGGGCGTGCATAAGGCACAGGCTCTCCTCATTCCCTTCACACAAAGGCAAAGAAGTCTTGGGCACGCGGTTGGAGAAGGGAGAGTGGACACATGAAAATAAAGAGAGATCTCTTAAAAATTTGTGAACACTATCTATCTCCCCATCCGCGTGATAAGAAGGATTAAGCACGTGCATAAAGAAGAAGAAGGGGCGACCGATAAGGAAGGGAGGTGAAGAGACGCACAACCAGAAGAGGGAGATAAGTAAAGTGCACAGGAAGATAGGAGGGAGTCAACAAGGTGCAACTAAAGGGAGGACAAAAATAAATAAAAATAGAGAAGAGGAAAACAAAAGTTTTATTTTGTTTTGCTGTTAATTAGACATTCTACTTATCATATGCTAGGGAGAGGAATAAAACTATAGAACAGAGGAACAATAACACAAAATTGATAGAGGAAGCACACGAATAACCATTTCCAGATTCAAGAATTACCAGGTAGAATCTATTAAAAATCTATTTAACAAATTCATGATGATAGTATATTTAATTGGAATTGTTTTCTCTTATTCTGGTTTTTAAATCTTTTAAAAGTATCACTATTTCCATTGAATTTTAATTAAATTTTAAACATCAATCTGTGTTTTTTTAGAAAAACCATAAAACAAGTTAGAAACAAAAAATTGTAGGATAAATTTGAATAGAAAACATTCAAGACAATTGATTTATTTTTCTGATTTGGAAAAGATTAAAACAGAAAAATGTATATTTAAATTAGATTTGGAAAAGCTTCAAAATCCAAAACAGACAGATAGATTTAATTCTTAAAACAAATGAAACAGAAAAGATAAAGATTATGATAAAATACTTTTTGAATATTAAACATGTTTGCAAAATAAAAGTTAAAATCAGTGATTTTTGTGAATAAAACTCAAATTATTATGAAATAGAAATGAAAATGAGATATTAAACGTGTTTTTGAAAAAGTAATTATTTATTTTCTGGAAACGTGAAAACAAAAAATAACTCAAGTAAATTAAAATATGAATTATTTGGAGACAAAAAGAATTAGAACAGGATTATTTCAAAGTGGAAATAAATTAAATGAGTAAATAGAATGAAAGAATGTGTGCTCATTTATGCCTATTTAAATATGAACTTGATTTACATACTTGAGATACACCTTCTTTTTGTTATTTTAATTATTCGATTTAAATATTAATTTAATGATGTTTATGTTTTAAAACAATGAAAATACAACATTTAAACCATTTATACTTGAAACAAGATTGTCGTTAAATTGTTTTTTAAAGATTGTATTTATTTTAAATAGAACCATGTATGCTTGATAATGGAATGCACATGACATGTGTTGGGAAAGATAATTTATTTATATTGAATGGAACCATGCATGCTTGATAAATGAATGTGTATGTCATGTGTTTGGAAAGTTACCTTCCGGGACAGGTGCCAAATATGGGTTATTAGAGAGTGTAGTTTTGCTTTGTCAAAACTTCTTTTATTTGTTGTGCATGACATTTTACTTGGCCAAGTAACTTAAGGACCATTGAAATAGATGGAATGAATTAACTCTCTGCCATATCCTATATCGAACTTGCTTGTTTCTTAAATGAATTAGAAAAATGAAAATGCTTGTGGTATTATTAGTTATACTAGGCACACACCAAATTCCATCTTGCTTGTCGATTGCCTTTTGCTAAGCGATTCGTGTAGGGTCGGGTAATCTTTGAATGACTAAGGAATTTCGGGGAAGCATAAGCTACGAGGTTGGGCGGAAAAAGTGCCTGATTCTTGTTCTCATCTTCATGTTTGAAGATAAGCTATTAGATTGAAGATCAAAGGATGTTTTCTTCAATTATGTATTATTTATTTCTTGAATTATGGATTGTAGAGCTTAAGGTGACAAAATGCCCGAGTCTCGAATTGTAACTATGTTACAAATACTTTTGTATTATTATCAATTTTGTGTAAGATGACATGTGTATGAATTTAACTAGAAGTATTATGAATCGACTTTAAGATTAGGCATATTATTTCCAAGTACATATCTTTGTGGAAGCACAGGATTTTTTTTTCATGATCTTGGATGAAAATCTTAATAGTACATCTATCTAGTAGCACACATACAATAACCCTATAATGTATGTATACCTATCAACTTGAGCCAATATTTATCAAATTTTGTGGGTTTTTAATTCTAAGTGTGTAATTTTCATCTTGAATAGTATTCATGTTTTCCTTCTTTCCTTGATTTCTCTTAATTTTTTAATTTTATTTTCAATAATTTAATGATTGAGGGAGTCTCTTCTCTTTTTCTCTTTAATTCTTTATATATTTTATATTTTTTCTTTACCTCTATTCTTTGATGGTAAATTTGATACATGCAACCCAAGTAGGATGAAGATCAATATACTTCTCCTAACTTCTCCTAGAAAGATGATTGATCTTGGAAAGCGATCATCACTATGGTCCTATAAAAGCGTAGGGGTTAGTTACACCTATGAAAACCAAACACCATTGGGTAAAAAGGATGCACTTAATAAATAAGTTGTAAGGGCTTAGCTAGATTCCTTTCTCTAAGTTTGAAGGTCTAAAAATACGCTATTTTATCTAAGAATTTGGTGAGATATGGAATCACTTGAACCATATCATATTCAAATTTGTGATGAAATTATATTGGGACTTAAACTAATTCTAATTTATTTAGAATTTTAAAGTGTATATCCTCATAATTCCTTCTATAGAGAACATTGATTTAGATCATATGATTGTTTCCTTTAATTGTTAGTGTTCACCTCTATGTTCTATTCAAATTGTTTGGATACATATGATTCAAGATATGGTGGAAAATTTCCATGTACCATTCATCATCTATGATTTTGTCTATAGTTTATTATTATCACCTATAATAATCATTCTACATTTTTGTTAAGAATTTTGAGCACAAAAATAACATCAAGCAATCTACTCATTGAATTTTCAATGAAATTTCATTTTTTAAGAGGTGAGGAGTTGGTATGCACAACATACATTTCATATGAATGATTGATTATTAAGATAAGGAATCACAAAGAAATATTATTTTGTTATAATATTTTATAATTTTTAATAGTTGGCCAAATAATTTGATTTCCTTTTGTAGTTAGAAAGCATGAATAAAGCAATATGACCATCAAATTTAACTTATGTGAGCATTTGAATATTATTTGTACTCTTAATTTATGGAGTATAATATAACATCATATAATCATGAATTATCCCATTTGAGGCCCCTTCTACATGATTTTCAATCAATAAAATTTCTAAATTACCTTTTGTTGATCTTCAAATATGTAAAAAAATCATTCTACACTTGTTTGTTAATGAATTTTATCCTAGAAAAAAATTGTATGCAATCTACTCCGTGAATATTCAATAAAATATAACTTTATTTTTAAGAGGTGAGAAGTTGAAATGCATAGCTTACCTTTCATATTAATTTTTTATAAGTAAGAGAACGAAACACAAAGATAAATATATTACTTTATAGTGCTTTAAAATATATTTGTTGGTCAAATAATTTGATTTCTTTTATGGTTAGAAAGCATAAATATAACCATTAACCATCAAATTTAAGTTGTATTAGTATTTAAAAATTCTTTATACTCATAGCTTATTACGATTAAAATAACATCATACGATCTTATGTTATTCCATTTGGGTCCCTTCCTACATGAGTGTTAATCAATCATACTAAATTACCATTTCTTTATCATCATGTATATAACAAATCATTCTACATTTGTTGTTAATAATTTGATTCTAAACAATAATTTTAAATAGTCTACTCATTGAATTTCCAGCAAAGTTTAACTTCCTTTTTAAGAGGTGAAAAGTTGACATGAATAATATAGCTTTCATATGAATGGCTAATAATTAAGAGATTGAAACAGAAAGATAAGAATATTTTGTTATAATCATTTAGAATTTTTTGTAGGTGATCAAATAATATGATGACTTGTATAGTTAGAAAGCATAAATACAATCATATGACCATCAAATTCAAATTGTGTGAACATTTAAACATTATTTTTACTCTTATTTAATAAAGTTTAAAATAACGTCATATAATCACATATTATCTCATTTGAAACCCTTCCTACACAAACATCAATCAATCATTCTAAATTACCTATTCTTGATCATCTTGATCATCACACATATAACAAAACATTCCATATTTGTTATTAATAATTTTGATCCCAGATAACTTTAAACAATCTGCTCATTGAAAATATCATTGAAATCTAATCTTTAACTTACGTTTCGAATGAATGGTTGATAATTAAGAGACGCAAACACAAAGATAAATAGACTTTTCTAATAATCCCTTAAGATTGTTTACAGATTTTACGATTAGAAACCATAAATACGGCCATACGGCCATTAAATCTAAGCAAGCTTTAGCATTTAAACATTGTTTGACTGTACTTTCGGAATATATGATAACGTGGGACAGTCGCTCACTATCCCATTTGTGGTTACAGAAACTACAGATATGAAGATCGGCATGGACAGAGTACCCGCATTCTTGGTAGGAGTTTTTAAAGCTTAAATGAATCAGTCATCGGTAACGGGACTTCAAAACAATTTTATAAACAACAGAAGTTCGTACTGCATTGGTTGCCATGGCGAATCGGCAAATGGCTGCAGACTTCAAATTATCAATTACAGACATGACATCAACGAAAATATCGAGCTCAGTGGAAAGGATCCTAAAATATCTATCACGTGAAAGTCTCCGAACCAAAGCAAGCACGCGTAAATGAGTGTACACAGCTAAAAAGCACTGATCTGTAAAGTAGTTTCTTTAATGGACGTGGCGTCGCAGTACCGCTGGTAGAATTGTCTCAGACTTTTAATGGACGATTTCGCATAACCATTGGTAGAATGATTTCAGACATCAATAGACGATGCCGTCGGTACTATAATTTCAGACTTTAATGGACTGTGTGGGCGCATTGCCATTGGCAGAATAATTTCGCCCTTTAATGGACGCTATCGGCGCGTCACCACTGGAAGAATGCATTAGGGGCTTTTCAAGGCTGTTCCTCAGTGGCTAACTTGTTTTAGCCTGTCAATTATACTGTACCATCGGTTCTGGAAATGGCAGCAGGAGGTAAAGCTCCCATTTTGTCCCATTTTCACCTTCTATATTACGTTCTTCTTTGTCGAAGGATTCAGCAGAGAAAACATATCAGACTAGAATATGGGGAAGAAAAGGATGGAGATGAAACGGATCGAAGAAGCCTGCAGACGAAAGGCTACGTTTCGCAAACGTAAGAAAGGTCTGTTTAAGAAAGCAGAGGAGCTTTCCATTCTTTGCGAGGCGCAAGTAGCTGTAATCGTTATTTCTGAGACCGGTGCCGTCTCTACGTTTTCCAGTCACGAGTAGGCTTTTCTTTCTTTGTTTCTTTTCAAACCCTAACATGTCATATATATTCTCCAGTATTCAATCACTGTATCTTTCGATATTGTGGGACTCAAGGGTTCAGAGTACTCTTTATTTTTTGTCTTTTTCAAAGTTTCTATTCTGTTTTATCGTTCTGTACATAGATCTAGCACGTTGATATGGGTGTTATTCTTCTGTTTTACGTTAGAATAGTTTTATGTTTGTCAGTAAAATCCGTGACTGTCAGGTAATGTCTGCAAACTTTAAAATGAAAATTATCAGAATAAATGACAGTGGAGAACAGAGCGTGGTTGATAATTATTTTTGATATGATGTTTATAGTTTCCGTTAACGAGAACAGGATTTCTGAGTACAAATATTATTGCAGTGAATATTAATTTAAAATATAACATAAACCTTTTTTTTTTGTACGTTTGTATTTTAGATCGTATTCCACCATCACACTATTCTAATCAAAACATGCTTTTGGGTAGAAATATCTTTGCAGAATATATAGCATACAAACAGTTTTTATTCTCATATTTGAAGATCAAATTTTTCTGATGAAAATATGTTTCTGGGTAGAAATATCTTTGCAGAATATATAGCATACAAACAGTTTTTATATACTCTGAATGAGAATATATAACATATAAATGCTTTTTATATACTCTGAATGAGAATATGATTTCCAGAGAGAAATATCTTTGCACAATGCATATTAAATTTTTATATTAATATTTTCATCATATTACGTAATCATATTCCATTAATGAGGATCAAATTTTAGGATAGAAATATAAATTATAAATTATTTTTGATATTTTAGATCATATTTCATTATTATATTTTCCTAATGAAAATATGATTTTTGGTTAGAAATATTTTTGTAGAATGTATATTAATTTCTAATATAACATATAAACATTTTATATGTTAATATTTAGACCATGTTTCATGATCGTATTTTGTTGCTGGGAATATGATTTTTAGATAGAATTTTTTTGTAGAGTGCATATTAATTCTAAATATAAAATATACAAGTTTTTTATGTTAACAATTTTATCATATTTCATTAATGAGAATACAATTCCATAAAATTTAAAGAAAAAATTTGAATTCCTCAATTGCAAAATAAGTATACAACCCCATAAAAAAAATATTTGTTCAAATATATGATACTTCAATACAAATATTTCTCACTAATCGATTGAAAGTCAATTCCTCATTTCAACATATTAATTATTTTGGATGAGATAACCTTTAATTCTCTCATCAATTTTTGGAATACTAAAAAATATTTGAAATTACACTCATAAAATCCATATTCTTATAGAAGTATCTAGGAAAATATTTGACAAACTCAAAAAAGAATAATTAGACCCTCAATGTATAATTAAGAGAATTTGTTTAGTCATAATCTCCATGTGGGCCTCAATGGCCCTTACCATATAAAGACACGCTAGAACCCACAAAATCTCATAGCCCAAGAAAGGAGACAAGATGAGTTTGAATAGATTAGATATGTCTACTATGTATTACAACCCCATATTGATTATTTTGAGGCATATAACCTCCCCAAATATTTTATTAAATCTTTATCCACAATAAGCATGAACACATTGCTTATGAAGTTTGAAGAAATATAATTATACTAAAATTATGTCATGTGCCGTCAGTAAACTCTTTCCCAATAATTTACACTATAGCTTCCCTTATATCTTCTTTTAGAAGAAAGAACGCTTCTTGAATCCTAGCGAAGGAAATTTCATTATTAAATGTCATTTGACATACTCTAAAATATACCCTCATTGCCTCTATTTTTGATAGCTCTTTCTAGATACTCAACATGCCTAATATAAGTTTGATGAGGGATAATGATCTTCTGATTATAATAAAATCTATCAAATAGTGATTAATTAATAATGATCCCATAATTTATACACCATGTACTCTTGCCATTAAGTTTGAGTGAGGCTTTCCTCACATTCGTAGTGTCACCAAAGTTTTGGATAATTCCACCTTTTTGAAACAATCACTAATTACTGTGTCTTTGGGTTGATCAATCACCCAATTTGATAAAAAAATTTCCATTATGTTGTCTTCTCTAAGGAAATGAGAAGTGAAGTATTCCTCTAGGGGATCTAGGATTATTAGAGTCTCCTTTAAAATCCTATGTAATCTCTAATTCCTTTTAGATCTATTTTTGGGAAATTGGATGCTTAGCAATGAATCATTGTCATTCATTACCTTGCTCAGGGGACATGTTTTAAGTAGTTATAAGCCAATTATTAATTCTTATAGCTCCCTCATTGTTCATCCTAGGGGAAAGGATTTTAGAGGAAACTTTGATTAAAGATCCACTGGATTTAGTAATGATACACCCTATACCCAAGGGACCATGATTCACTTAGGACATGTCATTGAAATTAAACTTTAGGGGATCCACCTGACCTTGGATTTGTCAATAGGATTATAAATTCATGCAACAAACCAATAAAGATAATTTCTCTCATCTTAACTGATTTTAAGTTTTCAATAGATCTATACACTTCCTACTTAAAAACACCTTATTGAGTTGTGTAATTAAAAAATTTCAAGATTGTAAATGTACATACTAATAGTATGAACAACAGAATGAGGGTTAGTAATAAAAGACAATATTATTTTTAATATACATCATATATCATCCATCCATTTGACCATGGACTATATTGCATAAAAAATAATACTCTTGATTTAACTAATTTACATTTTATATTACAATGATTTATATAAATAATTTTTTGATACATTTGAAATTGTATCTTTATACTCCCATGAATATATGACCATTTATTATTGGAAATTCAATAATTTTTTAATTGCATCTATGAACCAATGAGGCCGCAACATGGAATATCTCATCCTCTAGTATGAACACTTGCATGAACATGATCCATTGACACTAACAGTTCAAACCTACAAGTACATTAACCTAGCAGGATATTAAGCTCATGAGCACACTTCCTGAGTAAGGAATCCAGAATAATGTGAGTCACATGAGTATGTTGGCCCAATATGACACTCAAAGCCCACAAGCTTGTTGACCTAGTAGGGGTTTGATCCTTGGTGATAATATCAATAATACCATAACTTAACCATTACATTGTGCCATGAATGCCTATGAATATACAATTGATATTTTTTTAAAAATAAACTAAATTTATCAAATTATATGATAAATAAACACATTCTAACACCAATAGAACACTTTCAATGTTTTAGAAATAATAAATATGTTAGTTGCTATTTTGATCTAGTATAACATTGCTAAGTTGTATTTATATTTTTGCATTGGTTGTAGGACCTTGGAAAAACATATATTATGTTCAAGGATGGACAAATATTTGAATACAAATACAAGTGAAAAGGTATAGACTCACTAATCATAAAATGCATGTGTTATTGTCAAGGGTACATATAATTTTAATCATACAAATTACTACAAGAAATCTCTTAAAATAAAACTCTTAGGTTAAAAAAAGAAATCTACAAATAATATTAATAAACCTTTAGTAAAGTTAAGATTGATCTTAATGACATTTAAGAAATACAATATGAAAATGTGGTATTTTAGATAATCAATCACTATTTTAAAGAATATTCTTTTGTTATGATGTATGTGATTTTTTCTCTTTTTAAGAAAATATTTTTAACATATTTTTTATTATAACATGTAAATAACTTTTCCATGTTGTGCCAGAATAAAGAAGAAAGTGAGAGTCAAATTGCCTATTATGTAGCAATCGAATCTTATACAAAGTACTTGAATGGAATAGATCAATTTAAAAAGGTAAAAAAAAAATTAAATTTGAAACATTTATTAAAATTGGTATGAAACATTTATTAAAATTGTTATTATATTGTTCTCTAGTACTTTTTCAAAATAGTTCATTCCTAAATATATTTATTCAATTTTTTTCAGGAGGTGACCGTAAAAGAAATGCACGAAGCTGCATTACAAAAGGCCATGGATACATTCAAGAGTAGAATAATGAAAACAAATGCCACAAGTGAAAAATATGAGAAGATGATCTATAGTGCCTTCAACGATCAACTTGATTTAAAATTAAAAGATGCTTGGAAACCCTTTAGCATCTAATATAAGTTCTTACTTATAATTTCTAGGATGTTATCTTCTCAATAGAATACCAATATTTACTATCGAGCTATAACTTAGACATGGAAAAGTTATGACATATTTAAAAGTAATTTCTTGTATGATTTGTAAATTACATCAAAGTTTAGTTTCTTTTTTAATTTATTTAAAATGGGATTATATTTTTTTTATGATTTTAAAGTAGGTGTATCATCAATAATAAATGTGTTTAATTTTTTTATTAATATAAATATAAATATAATAATATAATATTAAATAAAAGATATAAATTTAATTCATAAATAGTAATACAATAATATAATCATATCGAAGTTAAAAATTAAAATTTAGTTGTATAAAATATATTTAAAAAAAATTTAATATCAAATAATAATTATATTAATTAGACATAAAGTTAAATTAAATTTTTTAATTGTATTGTGTATTGGTTTTCAGAAGTTTATTTTTAATTTGGTTGGTTCAATGGAAAAGTATTGTTTATTTTTATATATAATATATAGCATTATTATTTGAAAATATCACAATAGTGTTATATTAGGCTACATTGAATGTTATAATTTTTAATTTGTTTAAAATACTACATTCTAATTCTAGTTAATTTTGTATACAAAGAATTATGTTTTGAGTACTTTTCTTTAAAATTTTACTAGATGTAATATATTTTTGTTGCTATTTTGTGAAGTTAGATAAACAATTTTCTTATACATAATTTATTTTTATTATATTGTGTGCATTTATTATATAATTTATTTTTCTTGAACATTTGAGGCTTTTAAATGGTATTTAGTGTTTACATTTTAACTAATCTATTTTATCAATCACATAACACATTCAATATTTATTAAAAAATTATTTAATAAATTAGGTTCCAATTCTCATAATAACTAATTAAATAAATTTTATTTAACTATATTATATTAATATGAATAAACTAAAAAAAAAATTAGTTAATTAACTAAATGAATGACCATCACCATCTTCTTCATTTAAAAAATAAATAATTTATCCTTTAATTTATTGTGCACATCAAAATTTGCAAATGGGTTAGCATGATTCCAATATCCTCATAGAATAATACAACATTCTTCAAAATAAATGACAAAACTAATTTAAGCATGCAAAGAAGACATGAAGTATATCTATTCTATGGTGGATTGGTGCTCTTTGAATATGTGAAAGAGCCCTTTCCCAATCCTTGATAAGCAAGATTGCCAAGATGATGAGATAGACAACGAGATGCTATGAGCTCAAGTTGCCTATAGTGTAGATGCTTTCAAATGTGGATGATGAAGAGCAAGATTGATTCTCAAATGAAGAGAATAACCTTGCCATTAAAATGTGTTGTTTTGTTTGAAGGAGAGAAGCCTTCAACTTATAGTTGAACTTGAAGGGAGAGGCCAAATTGATGAATTTGGGATCATTCATGGGCCAATGACAAGATGTCACTTGTCAAGGTGTGAGAGGGTGAGGAATGTGCAAGTCTTGGCCAATGTGCCAATTCAAATTTGAATTTTACAATAAATGAATGTGGTTGAGGGTTTTTGGGGGGAATTGTGTTTGTCCAAAAGGTCAAACATGAGAGTTAATGAGGGTATATTCCTTGGGAATATGCCCTTGTGAGGGAAAATAGGTCTTTTTAATAAATCAATTAAAGTGATTTATTATGCAAGTGGATAAATCTAGAGGATTCATGTAGTTAGAATTAAACTAATCAGGATTTGATTAATCTAATAGGAATTAGGTGATTTTGACTTTTGACTTATATTTTAGGATTAAAATAAATCAAAGTGAGAAGAAAATGATTTCAGATTTAATTAAATAAAGGTTTGTTTTATTTAATCAAAGATGATGATGTTAATTGTTAAATCATATAAAGGTGAATTTATTTAATCTAAGTGGATGCCTTTAGGAGATTTATGATTTAATTAAATAAAATTTGATTTATTTAATCAAAAGATGAATATTGGCGATGATGTCAAATCTACATGTCTACATTTTGCCCCTCTTTGAAGCAATGTACTTGTTGCATTGGTTCAAAGAATTATGCCGTTGACATCGAAATTAAAAAATTTCAAATTTTTTGAATGCCCCAGTGAAAATAAGTACGTTAGTACATTGCCCCCTCAAGAGATCGAGCGAAAAGATTCAATTTGAGGTGGATCTCACGACAAAGAGGTTCAAAATGAATGTATGGATGGTTAGATTATATGATAATGATGATGTAAATGATATGTTTGAAAGATGCTTAAAATAACAAATCTATATTATTTTAAACATGTTAAATGATTATGCAATGTATGTGAGATGGATGATGTTGTCCTATGATGATATGACGTGATTATGCAAGATGCAGGATGGATGCAAGATCGATGCATTGTTAGCATAAAAGAGGATAGAAGAATGAGAGAGATCAACCGTTAAATTCAAGAAGATGAAGAAGTCCAATAAGTCCTCTAGTCATCGAGACTTTATTGGATATGATGATGAATGATGATGATGTATTGCTTATCCAAGGATGGGAAAAGAGCATACCTTTCTTTATGTTTGATAACACACGTAGGTGCGATGCATCAAGGTATTAAGAACCAGGATGGTGTTGCGCCTAGTGTGATGGAATTTGACTCGATAATCAGATAGGAGTGCTCTTGTTCACACTTGACATATGAAAACCTTGCTAGGATGGACCCAACAAAGCAAGTATTCGCCAAGTTATTTTAAAAGAACATCCAACAAGCATAATAGATAAAAAGATAATGATCATTGCCCCATTCCTTTCTCTCTAAACCTGTTTTGTTTAGGCATCATCGAGAGGTCCTTGGAATGAGTGCAAACTAAGATAAGTCAACAAAGACCAAAATAAAGTAAACAAACAAGCTGATGTTCATCGTACCACTAGCCAAGGCTAAACTACTGTGGGGTACCTGATGCTTATGTCCATCATGGGAAAGCTTCATCCTAGGAAATGTAGTGATCAGGGTTTTGATGAGACTGATTTGGGTGATAAGCTATTGATACTCCAAGTTGACCAACTTGTTGACTCACTGATCTAGACTTTCAAGAATCTGATGATTAGAGTGTTCACTTTGGAACCTACTAGACTTGTTTCTGACTGACTCACCAAAGGGTGAAAGTGATGATTGTTTTATTATGAGTGATGAAAATCATGGGTGAAAGCGAGATGAAATGGAAGCACCATTTTGGTTTTTTCAGATATTTGGATGTTTTTGTTGTTTTGAAAAATGTTTTGAGGCTGTTTTGATTTTTGAATTTTCCAATTTTTTTGGTATTTTTGAGATTTATGAATTTTTTTGAATTTTGTGTCTCGGGGGCTGATCAAGCATGGCCATGCCTACATTTAAGCTCAGAGACAACGTAGTTTGGACTCCAATTGACTTGACTGCTAATGAGATAGATGGGCAAATGGAATGCCATTGCGACAGACGCCTAAAGGACTAACCTAAATGCGAAAAAGATGGACAAACAAATGCCCCTACGACAAACGCCTAACTAGATGGGCAGACGGATGTCATTGCAACGGATGCCTAAAATCCTAAAATGTGAAAAAGATGGACAAACGGGTGCCCCTGTGACGTACGCCTAACTAGATGGGCAAACGAATGTCATTGCGACGGACGCCCAAGGACTGACCCTAACTATAAAATAAATGGGCAAATGGATTGCCAATGCGATGGACGCCTAAGGATTGACCCTAACTGTCTCAGGGAATGATCAAAGATCAACCTTGCCTATGTTCAAGCTCAGAGACGATGTAGTTCGACAAGGTGAAATACTGACAAGACTCAAACATGATTTTATGAAGATTTTCTGAATGTTTTGACATGTTTTTTGAGCTTTTTTATTATTTTTTGAATTTTTTTGGATTTTTCTGATGAATTTTGGAATGTTTTCAGATTTTTGCTTGATTTTGACAATTTGGATACGATATGTGATGATATCAGTGCTTTGTTTCAGGATTTTGTTGAAAACCAAGCTTAATGTTGATCAATCGGATTGATGGATTGATTGTTTGACTAAGTGTGTTAAGTCAAACAAAAGTGATAATGCACTTGTAAATTCCAAGAAGTTGTGTTATCCCAGAGTAAACTCAAAAAAAGAGGATAATTTGGCTAGGTGTGTTAAGCCAAACAAGGTGATTATGGATTTGATAATTTGGCTAAGTGTGTTAAGCCAAACAGAGTGATGATAATGAACTTGTAAACCAAAGGAAGTTGTGTTATCCTAGAGTAAACTCGTGCATAAGATGATAGTTTAACTAAGTGTGTTAAGTCAAACAAAGTGATGATTGATTGGATTCGATTGATCATGATTGATGAACACTTGATTTGGAACAAAATAGCTTTGATGATTTTGATCTGATGCTGATGTGCGCATTAGATGTGACTGATATTGATTATTGGATTGATGTTCGACAAAAGATAGAGCATGATAAGGAACATCATTTTGTCAAATTATGCCATGGGCTAGTGAATTGGATTTTGGCTCACAAATGCTTGACCAATTTGATTTCATGTTTTCCAATGTTCGGATCACTTCATAAGTTGGATGCTATACATCAAGATTTATTCTCGAAGCAAGATGCAAATATCTGCCCCCAGTGTCTAGCAATGTTTGGAATGCCATGGGTGAATGCTTGGATAGGTGTATGGATATGAATTATCTTGTGATAAGATAAGGGTTCTCAGAATAGAGGGACGCTCATCTGGATAATGCTTCAAGGCTCAGATAGTGTTGGGTAGGATAGGATCAATGAAAATGACCCATGTCAAGATGTTTACCATAACCAAGCATAAAGTGTGCTCCAAAATTTTATCAAGATCAAGGTAACTTGGACCTTGGATGCAGATGGATAAAAATGTGTTGGATAAATGGTTCATGGATGAACAAATGATATGACTGGAATGATAGCTTTATTATGGATGTGATAAGATGCTTTCTCTTGAACTCGCGCACGTAGATGCTCGATTCTACACACGACGCCTATTTGCCAGGTTTTCATCATGGTACATGTCCAAAGCGCCACCGAAATGGTTTTCGCTAGAGGATGATTTTTCTCTTTACTATTTTCAATCCTTTTTTTGATTGTTTTTGGATTTTATTATTTTGTATTTTTTGATTTTTTTGTTGTCGCCAAGATGCCTGTTTGCCAAGTTTTCATCAAGGTGACCATTTTTTCAGGACATTTTTTTGATTTTTTTGTATTTTCTTAGAGATTTTAAGCTGATGTTGAACCACCTGGTGGTGTTGATGTTGAAGCTTTTGTCATAACATGCCATCGATATCTTGCTTGAAGAAGTTTTTTTGCCAAGATATGTGTACTTGAATGCAACTTTTTAGATCCTTGATCTACTTTGCTGATACTGGAGTTAACTCTGTCTTTGTGTGCACATCGCAATAGGGTGCCTTCTGAATCTTTATGATGAAGAGTCATTTCCAACACATGGTCAATGTGAGAATTGGATATTATGCATGGAGGCAGGGATGGTGTGTGTTTAGGAATAAAAGATGGATTGGTCGATAGTTTGGAACCTTTGACTCTCCAAACTTGGGAAGATGAGCAATGATGGGTGGATATGGAAGTGTGTATGGAATTAGGACCAACTGCTTGATACACTTTGTACGTTGCTTGAGAAGCCTAATTTTTCCTTTCTAGACATCTTTGATGGATACTTTTCCCTTTTTGATTTTGCCCCATAGTTTCTTTGACTGATGGAGTTTGATAGGGATAGTCTTTCTTTGTATATTTTGCTATCCATATGTATTTGATTTGTCCTTAATGCTTCTTAGCTTCTTTTCTTTGATTCAAATATCTTTTTTGATGTTGGTCCCAATTTGTGGATGGGGTGATGGGTGGATGAAGATTCAGGACGTGGCGAGTTGAAGTATTGGCATTGGTTTCATCATAAGGATCCTTCGTGCTCCCTATGTTAATGTTTGCTCGAGATGAAGTTGCCCCCAATTTTGTAGAGATATCATTGATATGTTTATATCCCTTGATTTTTTAATAACCAAGGCCTTGATGTTTAGGATTGCCAATGATCTGCACTGGTTCTAGGATACCCTATTCATGTAGGCCTAATCCTCTGCCTTGATAATTCATCTGCTCAAAATTTTTATCTACAATAGGATATGATTTACCTTGGAAACAAGGTGCTAATCCTTTTGTGCTCTATTGTGGTCCTTCAAAAGTGTCAGCTTCTTTAGTGATGAGATAGCTTTCTCTAAGAAAGGTAAGTGATCCAACTTTATAAGTGATAGGATCCTCCATATGTGGGATGAATTCTTGATTGATATCCTTAGCTTGATTTTGTGAGATATCAGATTGTAATGCTTCTTCAAGGAGTGTTGATGCTTCACTATCCTTGTAAAAGTCCTCCTCACGATTCATTCCTGATATGCTTTCACATGATGTTTCTGATTTGCAACTTTTGTAGAAGCTTTCTTCATGATTTGTTTGTGATATATCTCTGCATTTATCTATATCTTGATCATGTGTACAAATGTTAAGAGTATGAGACTCTTGTTTCTCAGTAATGATTTCAAGAGTATGAGACTCTTTTTTTGAATGACGATCATCTACGTGTCCATCCAATGAAAGCATCTCATGGGTAGATGGAGGAATATGTGCTATATGGATATGATCATCATTTGCAACATCTTGTATAGATAAAAGAGTTCCCATTAGATCATTGTAGTATCTTGGATATACGAATTCTTGATCTTGACTAATTCTTAAATTGCTTTCACCATGCTTTGGATCAAGTTCTTGACATGGGTCAATTTCAAAGGATGGATTGCCTATAGTGGGTTCTTGGACATCGTCATTGCGAAGTTGCATAATATTCTCTTGAGATTTGAGTGGTTTTGGATCAAATGTTGAGCTAAGGATTCCTTCAATATTTTTAACCATGAGGTCAAAGGATTTCAATATGTCTTGGGAAGGAACATTACTAGACCTTGGTGATAGATTTTGATCATGCTTTGGAATACATTCTTGAGATATGACCTCTAACTCATAAGGCGATGTAGAGACCTTTTCAATATGGTCATTGGTCGATGGACTGTAGATTATGTCAATGGGATCAAATAATTGTAACACATCTTGAAATAGATCACTAAAAAGTGGCTCTTGATGTATGGTGAGTTGATCACTGGGTGGGGTAGAAGCATCTTCAAGATCTTGAACATTGTTTTCAACAATTGTGGAAGAGAGATTACCAATGTCTTCAACCATAGGATCAAGTGATGTTGAAATTTCTTGAATTTGATCATTGTTGGGTATTTTTGGTGGATTTTGATCATGATTGAAAATTGGCTCTTGGTGTGTGTTGATTTGATCTTCAGATGAGATGGAAAAACCTTCAAGGTGTTCATTGATGGATTGATCTTGATTTTTGATTTCAACAATTGTGGTGGGAATCTATTGCAAGCTTTGTTGAGCGAGTAATGCCTATGTTTGCTGTTGAGCCAACAACGCTTGTTGTTGGTCGTGTCATTGTTGTGCCAGTAATGCTTTTTGTTGGGCTTGTAATTGAGCTTGGTATTGTGCTTGCACTTGCTGAGATTGGAATTATGCTCGTGCTTGAGCGTGTGCTTGTTGGATTGCTTGTGCCATCTGAGTGGCATGTGCAGCTTGTTGGGTTTGTGTGGCTTGTTGGTTTTAGAGCGCCTCTTTGCGAGAAGCTTCTTGAGCAGCTTGCAACATGATGGAGAATGAATTGGTTGTGTTGTGTTTTGGCAGTGGTGGTGGTGGAATGCGAATGGTGTCGACCATTGAGATTGCTTGGATGGTTGCCACTTGCTATTACGATATCGATGGCAAAATGAGATATTTTGGTATGATGTTTTGATTCGGCATTATAGGTTGAATTTGAACATTTTTCTGGTTGGGAATCATATTGCCTTGATTTAGGTAACTATGATTTTGCATGGGGTTACCTTGACTTAGATCAATACCTAGATTCATCAACATATTGCTTGGATTTTGAACAACATTAGGGGGATTTGCAAGCATATCTATCCCAAAGTTCACCAAGTGTGGACTATACATGTTCATGTTCAACAAACTTGTATTTGGCATGTATGGATTTGGTGGGATAATGTTATTTGGAAAACTCATGCATTGAGCATTTGGTTGATAGATTTGCATATTTGAACTTGGATTTAAACCTATCATTGGTAAAGATGTTCCAAACTTTAGATTGGGCATACTCACATTCGTATCGTTGAAGTTTGGAGGAGATAATGATGCCATGCTTGAATTGCACAAATGTGAGTTTCGGTAATCAATTGGCATTGTGAGACTTGGATAGTTTGGTTGACTCAAATTGCTCATGATGGATGAATCAAGTTTATATTCCATGTCCCTCTTGTGTTGAGATCAAGCTTGAACCATAAAATGAAGATCAATTTTCAAGAATGTAAGAGATGAACCTCTAATTCTTTAGATCGATCTAAATCTTAAGTTCAAAGAAGCGAAGAACTAGGATAATTGAAGGATCAAAATGATGATGAGGATGAGATAATGAAAGATGGGTGATATGGATGAATGGAAATCTTAAAGAAACTTTGAAGGAAATGCTAAACTTTTTAGGAATTTGATTGATCGTGATTGGATTGATAGTTTGACTAAATGTGTTAAGTCAAACAAGAGTGATAAATGTAATCGTAAAACTCTAGGAAGTTGTGTTATCCATAGAGTGAAATCCTACAAGATGGTAGTTTTACTAAGTGTGTCAAGTCAAACGAGGTGATGATTTGATAATTTGGCTAAGTGTGTTAAGCCAAACAAGATGAACTCGTAAAGCCTAGGAAGTTGTATTATCTAAGAGAGAACTCGTGTATAGGATGATGGTTTGACTAGTTGTGTTAAGTCAAACAAAGAGGTTTTGATTTCGCCTAAAAGTTTAGCATAAAAGACATTTACAAAGTTTCCAAGAGCTATTGGTCAGGTGACTTTTGACTAATTTTGATCATTGAGAGATGGATGAAAGTGATTGAAATTGATCCTAGACTTGACCTAGAATAACACTTCTTCTTACAAGACCTCGGTGTTGAAGAACACACTATATTTCCTATGGGAGGAAAGAAAACCTTTCAAAAAGTTTGGGATTCTATTGATAGTAAAACTTATTCAACTCAAGATCTCAAGACACTCCTCACGAGCTTTCAGACAAAGCTTCTTGAACTTTGGTTTTGGGATCTTGATCTTGTGGGAAATCATGTTAGAAAACACATGTGTAATCCAATTTGTCTTTTATCTTGTCTTAAATAATTCCTTTTACCAAAAGGACTTGCTTGATTATGTTTTCAAACTGAATGTCTAATGTCCCACTTTCGTTTTCATCCCACAATGTCCATTATGTGGAAATCAAGGAAAATAGGGCAAAAGTCTCCTATGTTTAACCTTATTGAAAATAAATGATGATAGAATTCAAGCACTTAGAAACCTCTAAGGATATGATCCCTAGGGAAAGCAAGAGTGCTTAAATTCATCAAAGGTATTTGTTTCCTAAAAGGGGTTTGAAATTTGAGGCTCTTGTGAATGTCTGTTTTTCAATCATTTTGAGAACCAAGCAATGTATCTTTTACTTCCAAATACATTTTACAACCCTAGGATGATGAGGCAATATCTTGTTGGGTTCCCACTTGGACGAATCCAGCTATGCATATCTTGTGTGAAAGGCTAAATGCTTGACCACACTGGCTCCCCTCTATGACACTCACTTATTCGGGTCAGCCAACCATTAGTACCCATGAATCTCCCATGGCATACTTTCCATTTCCACAACAAGACCGCATGTATAATGTTGGGCAGCTTCAAAGGACATGACCTTTTGCACCAACATCGGTGAGAGTCCATTGTTGTCCATCTCATCAGAATAATCCTTGTGATTCTTGAACTTTCCTCAAGAATCCACACTTATATATCAGTTGGAAGTCGCTTGGCTTTAGCGTGTTCCTGGTTGGGTCATTCCCTTGGGTGAGTACTTTTTCCCACAAGGCAGGCCCTCTAAGTTAAACAAAAGTGAATAAACTCATCCATAGTTTGATCAACCTTCGTTTAGAAACAAAGGGAGAACACTCGCAACAATTTTACTCAATTTTAAGTTCCCAAAATTAAAGTGTGACGGCAATATTTTTTACAACTTAACATCACCAAAATGCTTTTGATTCTCAAGATCACTGTGAAGCATGAGAGAAGTGCATACACATTTTAAATGATGTTAATTTGTGAAAAAGATTGAAAAACATGGAAAACACTTGTTCATTTTAAGTCCCAAAAGCAGTGATGAGTTCGTTTTACAAGCACCAATTGAAATGTGAAGTTTGCCTTATTCAATTTTAATCCCAAATTGAAATCTAGTAAATGTCTAAGGTTCAATTTTAACCAACTTTGAAAAGATCAAGTTCTTGATTGATTTTAAGCCCAAATCAAAAAGTGAGGTAGTTTAAAACAAAAAAAAAGGTAGTAAATGGAAGCTCTAAGATTGTTAAGACAAGCATTAAAAAATGCTCTTTTTTTTTTTTCAAAATCTTGATTGCAATAAAATTTCCAAGTCCACTCCATTCACCTTCATTTTTGTTTGATCCCATTGTCAACCTAAAAATAGTATAAAGTTGTCACAAGTAAGATTTATGATAAAGAATCAATGAAACATACAACACTGTCACAAAAAACTATACTTGTCATGCAAAGTTTTTGTTACAAAATAATGGTTATGATGTTAAAAATCAAATTCTATGCAACTCCAATTTGGCAAACCAAATAATTGGCTGAATAATAATAAAAAAAGCTTTAGAGGTTGGTCCACCAAATCATAGCCCTGACCACATTATTCCACCAAATAAAGTTAGGTATCTCTCATTATTGTAGCATTACAAAGAGGTCTTCACTAGTCAATTAAAGCTTTTCAAACTCTACCATCAATTAGAAATTGGACATTTATTTATTCAAACAAATCTAGAAAAGATAATGTCAAAATTTTAAGGAATTTGAAGTAACAACCACCACACACACTTTCAACTCCAAAATAGCAACCAATCAATTCAAATATTCCATCAGGAGCACTGCTATGTACGAATTTACGAATTTAAGACCGACCTATCTTTGGCACAAGTGCACTAAGGTGAAAGACTCATGCATTAAGAATTTTTAAACGTGTGATATATGATCATTCATGAGTATTGAGAGATGCATAGATTCCTTTTTAACAACTAATATTGTCAGCATTGAACGTGGTATGGTAGGGTCCAAATCTATGACTAGCCTTTTTTTGGATTTATGCTATGGTAGGGTTCAAGTATGACTAGCCTTTTTCTGGATTTTTTGATCAAAATGTAATCAAAGACTGCGCCCTTCCCAACAAATCAGATCCTATGATGTTAGCTTCAGATCTCCATATTAAATTTATGTTCCCAAAATATTAATCTAGCATAAAAAAGGAAAGTCCTTTTATGAATAGATCGCCATCGATTTTGCATAGCTAGCAATAATACATGATAAGACTCTTCTACTGTAACTTTCAAGCGATTCTCAAGAACTTAATTTGAAAAGACACTCGCATCGGCGGATTTAGTAAAAGAAATAAATTCCCTTTGGAACTGCACATTCTACACCAAACACTTTAAAGACCAAATCACATCTCCTTAATTCATGTCAGTAGTAGGAGTAGCGTATGTAATTCAACTCGGTGTTTGAGTTGCTAGTTAACAAATAAATGGCAGTTGATAGTAATAAAATCAATAATAAGAGTGGATGAAAGTAGCTAAATTTTGTGAATATGATGCTGAAAAGTGCTCTTCTTCACTCAACAACATACTTGCTGACCCCTGTGCACCTGTCTAAGATTTGAAAAATGCCTTTGTTGGAATTTGGAAAGAAGGTGGGGGCAGTGGCTATTGAGGATTCTATCTTTTAGGTAAGTGTACAGGCCTATGACAAAGACTTAAATTTTTTGTATAAACATTGGCTTTTAATTATGCCAACATTGGTGTTCGCCATTAATGTCCTAGTCAGCCATGATGGTTATCTTTTCCAATTTGTACTCTTGTCTAGATCATATTGGTTTCTAGTGCCAATTTGTGAAGGCTCGATGTCAAATGGATAGGTATAATAAATTATCAATAAAGATACATTGATATGCGGGTGCCAAATGGTCAAATCCATGGTAAACTAAATGGTCATTTCAGTGGAAAAGCAAAAAACCACACAAAAGACTTAACTCATTGCAGCTGTGGTAGTGAAGGATGAAGACTTATGAACCTACTTATGTCCCTCAAAAGTTAAGGCCTGGTGAGAATAGATCCTAATCCAGAATCCAAGCTTGAGAGGCTAGAGTAACAGGCACGTTGGAGGAGAAAGGAATACAAATAGCTACACATGATCTTAAAGAGGAATAGAACTAGCCGCGCATGATCTTAAAGAGGAAAAAAATTTGATGTGAAAGGAATGCAATGTGGTGGTGGTGTAGATTGGTCATGAATTTGTTTAAGAGGAATCATTACGATGGGCCACTGCAGCCTACTTTTCAAACCATACAAACACATCAAATTTTTGAGACACAATTTATAGATTTGATTAGACTAGAAACTCACAGAACCAATTCGATCCATCAGGGTCCTTTCTTCATCAGAAATATATAGCAATTTTAAAGAGCAAGCCATAGAATTTTTCAAGCAGGCAGTGAATGAAGAAAGCACAGGAAATTATGCCAAATTCTTTCCTCTATACGCCAAAGCCAATGCATAAAATCATGCCAAAGTCAACGCAGAAATTGCTAAAGCAGTCGAAGTCTCAGGAGTCCGAGGAAAAGACTGTAGGAAGTAAAGACCCGAGCCTCATTCCTAAGGAGTTCAGACATCCCAGGGAGCCAGTAAGATAAAATATCCATAGACAAAGGGTGCGCAAGTGGGCAATTTCTATAAATTACTGAGTGGATGAACACAAGATTGGTAGATTATTTCTCCCCACTACTATAGCTATGAGGTTTAGTTTAATACTAATATCCTTAAGAAGGAATCGCTACTGAAGACTCTACAAGTTAGATACAATGTAACCACTCATGGATGGTGTTTGATTATTGTAGATGTGATTTAACTTGGAGGAATGTCCTTCCCAATCTAGCCCATGAAAGCATTGACCATAGATTGCTCATGTGGTCAATGTGGGACAGCCCATCTGACATAAAGAAGTAATATCAAGCCAATCTTATTACCTATTACAACAATCTTGATAATGACAGATTAGATATTGATAATGACAGATTGGATATTTAGATTAGCCATGATAAGAGCAACAATATTAGAAGAAACATGAAGCTACCTTCTAATACATCCTTTATCTCTTTCATTAAACAGTCTGAAACAAAAAGAGCATGATATTTAGATTTTGCAATATTCAAAAACAAAGACTTTGTAATCAAAGCATGGCTTTTTTTTTTTTACAGTATTCGACCTCTTACAGCTGGGAAAAGCAATAGCCCTCTTTCTAGCGCCATTTTGTGGACATCAAAATCTGCAAATGGGCTAGCATTATTCCAATATCCTCATAGAATAGTACAACATTCTTTAAAATAAATGATAAAAGTAATTTACGCATGCAAAGAAGACATGAAGTATATCTATTCTATGGTGGATTGGTGCTCTTTGAATATGTGAAAGAGCCCTTTCCCAATCCTTGATAAGCAAGATTGCCAAGATGATGAGATAGACAATGAGATGCTATGAGCTCAAGTTGCCTATAGTGTAGATGCTTTCAAATGTGGATGATGAAGAGCAAGATTGATTCTTAAATGAAGAGAATAACCTTGTCATGAAAATGTGTTGTTTTGTTTGAAGGAGAGAAGCCTTCAACTTATAGTTGAACTTGAAGGGAGGAGAGGCCAAATTGATGAATGTGGGATCATTCATGGGCCAATGACAAGATGCCACTTGTCAAGGTGTGAGAGGGTGAGGAATGTGAAAGTCATGGCCAATGTGCCAATTCAAATTTGAATTTTGCAATAAATGAATGTGGTTGAGGGTTTTTTGGGGGAATTGTGTTTGTCCAAAAGGTCAAACATGAGAGTTAATGAGGGTATATTCCTTGGGAATATGCCCTTGTGAGGGAAAATAGGTCTTTTTAATAAATCAATTAAAGTGATTTATTGTGCAAGTGGATGAATCTAGAGGATTCATGTAGTTAGGATTAAACTAATCAGGATTTGATTAATCTAATAGGAATTAGGTGATTTTGACTTTTGACTTATATTTTAGGATTAAAATAAATCAAAGTGAGAAGAAAATGATTTCAGATTTAATTAAATAAAGGTTTGTTTTATTCAATCAAAGATGATGATGTTAATTGTTAAATCAAATAAAGGTGAATTTATTTAATTTAAGTGGATGACTTTAGGAGATTTGTGATTTAATTAAATAAAATTTGATTTATTTAATCAAAAGATGAATATTGGCGATGATGTCAAATCTGCATGTCTACATTTATAATCCGCATCATCTACCCATCTAATTTAATATTTTTTAGAAATTTTAAATATGTAATCAAGATTTAATATTAGATATTCAAATCATCAAATAAATCCTAAACATCCAATTCTAACTATCAACCACTAAAAAATATTTTATAATCCATATTATCTATTATGGGTATGTGAGGATCATCATGGAAAAAATAGTCCCTTAACTGGCAATAAAATTCAAAAAATCAGAGTTAGGTAACTTCACATTTCAATGCAGTAGTACTTCAATTTCAAGGAAAAAATAAGTAGGTGTTTGTCTGACCACCCTAACCACAATAAAATGATAATATTTTTTTATAATATTTTAGATATAAGTAGAGTACTCATATCCCGATGCGATGCATATTTTTTTGTAAATGTTTTCCATGTAAATAATTAATTATGAATTTTTTATTACAAATTTAAAAAAATATAAAAACTCATATGTCTAACCACCTTAACTTGGTCAAAACTTCATGAAATTCATTTGTTTTTTAATCCTATATTATGTGAAGCATAGAATGTGACACATATTTCGGATTAGAAAAATGTGATATCATTTGAAAGGTATAGATGGTTTTCAATCAACCTATCAATCAGGACTTTAGTCGTAATTCAAATAGAAAATGAATAATAATTATTTATTAAATTCAAAGTAAAGTATAATTTATATTGGTGGAAAGCTAAGAATCTCCTTTAAAAACATTTTTCATTTCATCAATTTTGGATAGAAAAAATTTCGTCAGCCACATGGACCATCATATCACTTAGATATAGCCACTTTTTGGCCCATCATGATCCTACACATACCCTTATAAAATAAATTCAATTGTAAATCTTAGTCATCAATTCAATCAACTAAATTATAGTCATTCATTCCAAAATACCATCTATGACACATGTTTTGGATTAGAAAAATGTGATATCGTTTGAAAGGTATAGATGGTTTTCAATCAGCCTATCAATCAGGACTTTAGTCGTAATTCAAATAGAAAATGAATAATAATTATTTATTAAATTCAAAGTAAAGTATAATTTATATTGGTGGAAAGCTGAGAATCTCCTTTAAAACCCTTTTTCATTTCATCAATTTTGGGTAGAAAAAAAATCGTCAGCCACATGGACCATCATATCACTTAGATATCACCACTTTTTGGCCCATCATGATCCTACACATACCCTTATAAAATAAAGTCAATCGTAAATCTTAGTCATCAGTTCAATCAACTAAATTATAGTCATTCATTCCAAAATACCATCTATCCAAATCTAAATGAACCATTAATCTCAGTCACCCACTTAGTCTGATTAAAATATGAACCCTCCATACATGAACTATTAGCATGTAATTTCTCACCCTTCATAAATTTAAACTAAAAATTAATTTATAATCCATATTATCTATTATAAAATGAAGTCAATCCTAAATCTTATCCATAAATTCAATCAACTAAATTATAGTCATTCATTCCAAACTACCATCTATCCAAATCTAAATCAACCATTAATCTCAATCATCCACTTAGTCTAATCAATATAAACCCTCCATACACCAACTAATAACATGTAATTTCTCACCTTTCTTAAATCAAATTAAAAATTTCTCTCATTTACTCATATCCATCCATTCTAAATCAATATAAACCATCCATTACTCTCATCCCTCATCTATACACCATTTCTCATCCCTCAACCATACTAATAACAAATGATACAATAAGAAAAATACTTTAAGCATGAAATGCCCCTAGTAAGAATTTTTCAAAAATTCATTTCATAGAGGTGCTATGGTAAGGGTTTCTAGATGGTGGGGCTTGGTAGAAGATTGCATCCTAGTTAGAAAAATGTCAACAACCAAGACAGTCCAAGGATCAAGGTTATGTATGCTCTTCTCCAAGGAAATGGAATAATGGGAAGGGTTTTATGGGATTTAAAAATCCTATATTTTATCATCAATAGTCAGGTCAGTTCAAAACCATGACCCTAAACATACCTAAAATGAGAAAAATCTATAAGTAGTACTATAAGATTAGTAAATAGGCTAATATGCATTTCATGATTCAGTGTTATATCTAGGGAATTATATTTAGTGAGTCCTAGTAGTTTTAGTTTTGGTGAATCATGTTTTATGTGTCCATATCATCTCAATAGAGGTCATAGTAGTAATTTAGTATTTGATATAGTGATAAAATTTAGGGTCAAAGCATAAATTTTGATATTAATATAGTTTACTTAGAGTGTAATATATTCACTTATGGTTAAATTTTATTAAATATTACTATGTCGCCAAAAAGTGTATACCTTGGCACTTTTTCACTCATTTTGGCCTTTTCCACTAGATTTTGCCTTGTTTTACCTTGATTCAGTCTTGTGAGCTTGCAATTTAACAATGACTTAATGGTGTTTCACTAGGGTGTTGTGAAGTTTTGTAACACATTTCCTCACTTTTCTAAGACCCTTTCAACATAATTCACTTAAATAAAATCTTCTTACACCTTCCTAAGCCTTATGACATAGTGTTATAAAGTGTTGTGATGCATTTTCACACTTATCTAGGCTTATCACCCCTAAACTAACCCTTTTCAATGCTAATTTTGTTCCCTTAATGTACTTTTAGGCCCAAATAAAGTGTGTTTTGGGGGGCAAGGTTGATTAACCTCATTAATCACTATTTTATTCCAAACCACCACTTGGATTTTCCCAAGTGGACTAGGTCTCCACTTTGGGCAACCTAGTCCTTTTAAACATAAAATTCAAAATTAAAACATAAAACTTGTGTGAATTTTCCCCCAAAACCCTAAGGTTAGCCTATCATAAGTCATTTTTAGGAAAATTAGGGTTTTGCATGTACAAATAAGGGTTTTCACCTTCATTTTTCCTCTCTTAGTCTCCTTAGCTCATTTTTTTTACATCTCTCTCACAAACAGTCTAGCTCTCAAGTCTTCCAAAGAAAGCAAAATAGAATTAGGGTTTCACAAGCCAAAATTAATTGGAGTTGATTCATGCATGTTGTAGACATCTTCAACAAATGGTTTGGTGAGTGTTTACATTGTTTTATCATTAAATCATAAATTCCTTTCATATTATTTTATTTGGATTTGAATATCATCAAAGGGGTTTGACTAAGGAAAAACCCTATTCTCTAACCCTAACCCTTGTCTCCTCTTTGTATGTGTGTTTGTAGGTGTCTTTGTATGTAGGTTTTTCAAGGAGAAAGGTGATTAGAAGGTGTCTCCAACTCATCAAAGGCATTGAAGTCAACAAAGCCCTAGTTGAAGCTTGAAGACCCCTTTTAGCCCATTTTTTGAAGAATCTGAACCAGAAACTTGCGGGGATCCCGAGTACAGACTGAAGGCCCTAATCTCTACTTTTAGATTCCCAAAATCTTGGAAGAGGACTAGGTCACCAATAATGGTGACCTAGTCCCTCTGAGCTTGTTTCTCAGGGATTTTTACATTTTTGGGTACCCATTTCCTCGAAACATACTCGGGCAAAGTTTCTCGATTGGAGGACTAGGTCACCCCACTTGGCATAAGTTTCCTACTATTTTCCAGAGGTTCTCAAGAGGATTCATCTGCAACATCGATTTTTCAGGTACACACCTTCTGCCCTCCTTTGTTATTTTCCAAAAAATACACATTTAGGTCATTCTAAAGTAGATTTTCATTAGTTTAGTTTAGTTTTATTTAAATTTTCATATATTTAGATTAGTTTCATTTTACTTTAAATTCTAGCCACACTACACACACATTCACAACCTCAACCCCATCCCCCCTTTGAATGGAATCACCAAGAACATATCACCAAAGTGGAAAGTGTGTTCATTCCTAAACCAAGTGCTCTTAGGGTGAAAAAACCTAAGAGCCTAGTAAGGGAGTCCTCTTTCTCTTGTTAGTATATGTTTTTTGTGGTTCAATTACCTCTATAATATCCTTTGGATCTAGTTAGGTTGGAAGTGAAGGATATCTTATCTACTCTCAATAATTGGCATGATATTCCCTCACATTGTTGATGAACATGTTCATCTAACTCAAAGAATGATATTCCCTTGGCCTTGAGCTAGATAAATCCCTATAGAAGTTTGTTTAGGTATTTCAATGCCCAACAATCTCAATGTGTCATAAGAACCTCCCTTCTTGTCACCATTTAAATATCTTTTGAAAAAGTATGGATCCTTGCCACTTCAAATTCCAATATGTTTTACTCTTCTCTATAATAAGATTATTTCATCAAGTCACTATTTCATCCTAGAAAAGGAAAAAAATGTAGTCACCTAAAGCTATCCTTACTTAAAAAATTATAATTTCTCTTAATGATCACCCTTAATTAATACAAATGCAAAATTTATTTTATAAATCCAACATTCATGTTTATACTATCCAAAAAATAAATAGGTAAAATTTATTTATTTAATACCTCTTTTCCCATATCAATCCAATTAGTTGATTAAATGAATTAATTAAATAATTAATCAATGTCCATTCCTAAATATGATTAATATAATTAATTATCCGTAAATTATTATAATTAAAAATTTTATTCATCCATTTATTTTTTAAAATCCTCACCCTCAATCTTAGATATGTGATCCTCACACATGTGTGAGGATAATTGTGAAATATCTTACCCATGTTCCCCATTCATATTTATAAGGAACAAATTTCTAAAATATCTCTTCCCTAGGTGCTCCTTGTTGATGCAACAAATATGAATGCAAAATTCAATAACTTATATAAAAGAAGCAAGAAAAATAAGTTATGGACAATAATTTTTTATAAAATTTGTGTATTGTAGGATTGTAAATTATCACCCTTGACAATTTCACACCTACTTTAGCTCCCTCATATGTGCCTGAATCTAGTTGTGCTTTGAATTTTCCTATTTTATGATCATATTTGTAAAATCAGAGTTAATGATATTTAAAACCCCTAAATAGGTTAGGAATAAGGTGTTAGTGCCCTTGTCCAACCTATTTTGGTCCCAATTCAAATATGTTGGTGTATGAATTTTAATATTTATAAATTTTAATTTACTTGTTAGCTACCAACCATTAATCTTGTGAGAAATTAAAGAAATTCATATAAATATTTTTTTTTTCACCTTTTGAAATACTAGCATTTTGAAGTGACAATTGAGCATCCTAACAAGAAATCAAGAGGAGAATTAGTAGTATTATTGAAAAATTATTTCAACCAAGTGTCATGTTAGAAATGCATCAATTTTTCATGTGAGTTTATTCATGTTTAATGTCCATTTATTTTGTGAGAACTAATAGTTCCAAGAATTTAAATCAAGCATCAAATTCTTCTTGAAGGTGATGAGAACAATGACTTCAGTCCATTAAGGAATGTACACTTGAGTAGTAAGTTGCAACACTTGTCAATTTATCATTATTTTATCCATTTTCCCCTGCCTAACATAGGGAAAGCACTCTCTTTTACATCATCAAAGCCATTGTGGAGGTAAAAATACCAAAATGAGGGTTGACTTAGGAAAGACCCTATACAACACAACCTTTCCCTCATCACTTGTGTGTATGATATAGGCCTAAAGAAAATTTGGAAGAGGATAAAAGACCTACTTGCTCAATCAAGTATTCAAGCCCTATATATCAATGAATTTGGGAAAGTGGAATTAATCAAATTGACAAATAAAGTTCCAACATTGAGTATAGAAAGGAAGAGTCTATAGATAGGGACCAACTAAGATCTGAATATTTTTTATGTCTACATTGTTAGGTCTAGGGTACTAGTTCCCCTATCTAGCTAATTCGAGCTTAGATTTCTATGCCAAGTTCCTATGTTTATACAATCTTCTAATCTTTATTTAATTTATCTGTTCATATTCTTTATTTTCCTAAAATCATAGCAATTCATTGTATTTTTATATTTAACCTAGATGTACATATACATCTTCAAATTTTTCCAATTAACAATCAACTAATCATCCCCTAAAGAAATAACCAAAACCCTAATCCACCATTTTGGCTCTTCCACATTGGTTAGTAGCCATGTGGATGTTTGTCATAATTTTTTGTTCCTTCCATTGTGATATGGGAGAAGGTTTGATTTAGAACCTAGATCCCATTTTCCTACATCACATTTTGGTGAACCTGTCACTTTTTACATTTTTTTTTTTTTTTGAAATCTTAACTACATGATTTTAAGGTCTGAATATAATCTAAGAGTGTTTGAATTTGTCATTTATGCGTGCATACTTTCTTGAAAATAAGTGAAAGAGTAAATATTTACATTATGCTTTCCATTTCAAAAGATACCAAAGTTTCAATTTCTAGATTTTTCAAATTAGGTCCAGTTGATTATTGCATTTTTCAATATAAAAATTTCCTTTGGGACATTGCATTAATTCAAAACTCTAAAAGTGTATGCATAATTATGTATTATAGATAGAAAAATTAGGATTTTCTATATTTCCAAAACTATGCTCATTACCAAACCTAAACCTCTACAAATTAGGATTGTTAGACACTAAAATTTATTTCTATATTTTAAAGAATTTAAATTTAACTCCTCTAGTATAGGGCACTAGCACCCCTATCTAGGTTTTTTTAGACTAGATTTTAGTGACAGTAATCTCTCTAAATTTTTTGTCAAGATATGTTCCCAATTTTTGTGCATTGTTCTTCAATAGTGCAGTATACATATAATTGTTTTAATTTTGGTAAAGAGCTTTCAAAACGTTTGAATTATTTGGAAAATGATGTCTTCTTTGAAATCCTTGGCTAATGTTTTATTTTGTGTTTTTGGTAATGCTTCCCCAATAGATGATGAAGCTCATGGTTCCTTCTCTCCTAATGTATGCTCTCGTCGAAAGGATATATTAGTGCAAGAAGAGGAGATCATGGGTAGTTCCCTAAAATATTTCGTATCCACCCCCCACACCAACATTCTCCTTAAAAACATGACACCCAAGCATGAAGAATCCATATGCAATCATTTGAACTTACCCACTCACCTAGCCAAAAGTTTGCAAATCCTACTATACCATCACATGAAATGTTTTCTTCCTCTCATAAAGAAAACCCTTTACAATTCATCACTCACCCATTATTTATACATAAAAAAAATCCCCTTCCCATACCACTAGTGAAACCTACTTACCCCAAATTATCCATTCATCTCATGCAAGCAGACCCATAAGTACACCTATTGATTTAGAAAATTATTATGGTCAAGGATTGAAGATCCTTTCTAGAAAAGGTTTAGATACAAATAAGGAACATGACATGGAAAATCTCTTAGAAAAAAACACCACATTCCTCCATAGTAGGACTTGGTTACCAAGGTCCTCCACCTTTGCATAAGACATTCATTTTAGCTTCCACCCTATAACCACCACCCCATTGTTCAAGAAGAGATTAATTACTCCCCTCTCCACATCCATTATTTTAGATAGAGCATACATTATACAAAATTTTGATGTGAGAATTAATCACTCCCCCACCTTCTCATGAGAAAAAATCTAACAAGAAAATAAAACAAAATTGTCCTTTTATGCATATCATCAAATTTTTGTACATTCTATTGATGAGTGTTGTGCTCTAAAAAGAAAAATATAATGGTTAATTAAATTATATGACATTGATGAAGATCTGGATATAAAATAATATATTTGATATTATGGTGTTTCTTCTTATTGTATGGAATTCATAGTATCATATGATGCTCATTGTCATGCATGGGAAAACAAAAAAAAATTGTACAACAATATTCTATCAATGAGGAGCAACATGAGAATATATATAGTGGTTGTTGTTGTCCATACACTTGGGGGAAAAAGATAACAACTTATTGTGAGGTGTGTATCCTTTCTAAAGGATCCCCTATTCATCCATTATCTCCATACAAAATTAGTCTAGAAAGTACACTAACATTTTAAGGGTGGGCACATTCCCTCCATCTATTGTAGTATGTTATAAAAATTTAAATCATGGGGTATGTGCATGATCATCATGGAAAAAATAGGCCCTTAAGCGGCGATGAAAATTCTGAAAATCAAAATTAGGCATCTTGATGTAATTTTTTTAATAAGTTATCTATATTATTTCAAAAATATGTAACACTATAATTTTTAGAAAATTGAATGTAGTTTCTAGACTACTAGGTTTATTTAAAAAATATATATATTTGATGAAAATTTGAAATTTCAATGGAGTAGTAATTTAATTTCAGGGAAAAAGTAAGAAGTAGGTGTCTATCTAACCACCCTAACCACAATAAAATGATAATATTTTTTAATAAGATTTTAGATATAAGTAGAGGACTCATGCCTTGATGTGATGCATATTTTTTTGTAATTGTTTTCCAAGTAAATAACTAATTATAATTTTTTTATTACAACTTTTAAAAAATATAAAAACTCATGTCTGACCACCTTAACTTGGTCAAAACTTCATGAATTTTTTTTTTAATCCTATATTATGAAAATCATAGAATTTGATGCATGTTTCAGATTCAAAAAATGTGACACCATTTGAAAACTATAGATTTTTTTCAATCACCTTATCAATTAGGACTTTAGTCATAATTCAAATAGAAAATGAATAATAATTATTTATTAAATTCGAAGTATAGAATAATTTATATTGACCATGGAAATTTGATAATCACCTTTAAAAATGCTTTTCGTTTCTTCAATTTTAGGTAAAAAGAAAGTCATCAACCACATGGGCCATCATATCACTTACGTATCGCTACTTTTTGGCCCATCATGATCCTGCACATACCCCATGTTGCCCTTTAGTGGTGATATTATGCATGATATTCCTTAATTTGTGGCCTTGCAATTCAATTATGTGTCCCTTTAGTGGTGATATTATGTATGATATCCCCTAAGGTGTGGCTTTGTACATTGTTCATGTGCCCCTTTAGTAGTGGTATTAGGCATGGTATCCCCTAAGGTGTGGCTTTACACATTGTTCATGTGCCCCTTTAGTGGTGGTATTATGGATGATATCCACTAGGGTGTGTCTTTGCACATTGTTTATGTTCCCCTTTAGTGGTGGAATTAGACATGATATGCCCTAAGGTGTGGCTTTATGATTTGTCCCCCATGATGTTCAAATTTTGTACACCCTCTATGGTGAATTATTCATCATGACGTTAAACTTTTGTACACCCCCTGAGGTGATTTTGTCCCCCATGATGTTAAAATTTTGTACACCCCCTAAGGTGATTCATCCCCTATGACATTAAATGATCCCCTGTGATGTTAAAATTTTATACACTCCCTAAGGCATGATTGGAAAAATAGTCCATAGATTCAACATAATGCAACTTGTTGATTCATGAAATTGACCTTGTTTACATGGCAACCTATCATAACACAAATTTCTTTCTAATGGAGTGATGTGTTTCATGAGTCAACTAGTATAGAAAATCTTACTAGCCTTGTGAAACCCAATATATTGTACAGAAACCCAACATAACTCAACATGCTAGCTAGTTGATCTATATAGCTCATGATTGACCTAGTGTAATACAACTTGCTACTACTTATGGGAGAACCATTTTGTATAACATAATATACAAGCAATGATGTTTGGTATTTAAGAAAAATGTAAGACTGAGGTCTATTTACCTTAATAACTCAAATCCCTTTTAGCATACTGACCTTGTGTTTGTGTTTTATTATTCTTGTGTTTTCCTTGTGTCTTCATTGTGTTTGCATTGTGTATTGTTTACATTTTATTTTTTTGCATTATGTTTATTGTTATGTCTTAATTGTGTATGCTTCACATTTTTCATGTTGCATTGCACCTCATGTGTGTGTGTTCCTTTGTCTTTACATTTCTATTCCATGGGATCTTGAGCCTAGGGGCTAGCACATACCCTAGATCCAATGTCATCCTATCTCTTCAATGTTCAGATAAATGAACCCTTCTTGGATTATCCTTATTTTAGTGTGATAATGAGCATAAGTTCATACTCTCACTAAAGTGGAGGCTAAATATATCATCATAAATTATCACCCTTGATAATTTCACACTAGGTTTAACTCACCCCTATGTGCCTGAATCTAGTTGTGCTTTTAATTTTCTTATTTTATTATCATATTTGGAAAATCAAAATTAAATTAGGAATTCATCAATTATGTTTATTTAGCATCACTTAAAGCCATAAAATAGGTCTAGAGTAGGGTGATTAGCACCCTTGTACAACCTACTTTGGCTCCAATTCATATATGTTGGTGTCGGAATTTTAACATTTAGAAATTTAAATGTACTTGTCATTTGTCAGTAATCAATCTTGTGGGAAATTAAAGAAATACATTTAAATACAAGTATTTTTCACCATTTGAAATCCTATCATCTTCAAGTAAAATTTGAGTATCCTAAAAACAAGTAAAAAGAGAAATTAGAAGGATTCTTGCAACATTAATTTAGTCAAGCATCATGTAGCAATGCATCAAGTTTTCATGTGATTTTATTCATTTTTTTGAATCCATTTATTTTTTGAGCACTAACAGTTACATGAATTCAAATCAAGTATCCAATTATCCATCAATATGATGATTACAATGACTTCAGTCTATCAAGGAATGTAAATATGAGTGGTAAGTTTCAAAACTTGTCAATTTTTTATTCCTTTATCCATTTTCATCTACCCAACCTAGAGTGTGCACTCTCTTTTACATCATCATAACCATTGTGAAGGTAGAAATACCAAAATTGGGTTTCAATTAGGAAAACCCCTACATGACACAACCTTTTCCCCTTCTCTTATGTGCAGGTTATAAATCTGAAGTGAATTTGAAAGAGGATAAAATACCTGATTACTCAATCAAGTATTCAAGCCCTATATGTCAACAAATTGGGAAAAATGGAATTAATTAGCAAAAGAAAAAGTTCTAAAATTGAGTATAGAAAGGAAGATTCAATAGATAGGGACCAAATAAGATATGATGGTTTTTATTCTCTGGTCTAGGGTTCTAGTACCCTTTTCTAGATAATTCAACCTTAGATTTATATGACAAGTTCCTTTGTGTTTGCACTCAAATACTCTATATTTCATTTTTGTGCTCCTATTCTATATTTTCCTAAAATCATAATTGTTCTCTATAGTTAACCTAGATCTACATTTACACCTTCAAATTTAGTGAATTATCAATGAATCAATCATCCCCCAAAGAAAGAACCAAAACCTTGATCTACCATTCTAGCTCCTCCACAATGGTTAGTAGCCAAGTGGGTGATTCTTATCATTTTGTATTCCTTCCATTATGATATAGGAGAATGTGTGATTTAAATCCAAAAACCCTTTTTCCTACATCACATGTATGCACAATAATCTCTCATTGTAAATGTATGACAAGGAGGAAGTGATAGGGTGGAATAAAAAGAATGAATAACCTTCCAAGATATGTGAAACATGTAGAAAACTTGGGATAAGTGTAAGTGTATGTGTCATATGTTTATGAGGCGAGACAACTAAATAAACAAGTGAACTTAAGCTAGTGTGAATAGGACTACTAGTTCTAGGAACTAGATAAATGATAACTAGATGCATAGAGACACTTTTGACACTAGCACCCCCACTTAAGTGATACTTATAGAGTAAGTCACTAAACCATAAAGAAAATAGAGGTGTGGGTGATAGACACTTATTTTCTTTAGGTCATTGAGTTATGTCCAAGGATCCCAAATTGGATTGACTATCAACCCAAAGGGCGAGTCAACTCTCAACAAGGAAGACCTAGGAGGGATTTTTTTAGGCTTTGAAGGGTTCACCACCAAACAAAAGATTGGAAAAGAAAACTTAACATTCAACTCACAAAAACTAGTAATGCAAGCTAAATGAGGAGTACAAATGATGAAATTAAGAAACAACAAGTTATGATATGTGTACTTGGGAAGTCTAGAAATGTGATGAGGATTATGGAAATGCAAAGAAGCTGCCAAAATGTGCTAGGGAGGAAAAAGATTCCCTTACTATCTTATTAGTCCTGTTACTATTTTTGGGGTAGATGTGGAACCTTTGGATTTCAGAACTGGATCTGAAAGAATCTGTACAAAATTCTACTTGGAGGAATAAGACACCCTTGTTACCATCTTAGTCCCAAACTGAATTTTTGAAATCTCTAAATGTGGTCTCGAGGCTTGATGTCTACACTTCCTTCTTCTTAGATCTTAGGTCCTGAAACTTTTGGATCTGGCCTATAGGTGAGTTTCCATGAAGATGACAAATTTTCCATGCAACTTTGCAACTTTTCACTCTCAATGATATATAAGTCTTCTTGACCTAAATCTAAAAACACAAACATGCAAGAGAGGAAAAAATTGTTGATTGTTAGTGAATGGGGGTTTTCCTTGGTAAAACCCCTTGTTGGCAATTAAACCTTAAAATAGAATGAAAAGGAGGGAAATAATGAACGAACAAAAAACTATGTTGCAACTCACCAAACCCTTGTCACAAGGTGCAACAAATATGTTTGAAATGGCTGCAATAGATGTGGTTCTTGAATCATTCTTGAATGACATAGATCTTGCATGAAACACTTGCTTGAATCATAAACCCTACATCACATTTTTTTTCACAACAACAAACATGACGCAAAAATATCCTTGATATAATACTTCAATCTTGATGATGGCTCCTGTTGACGGGAAGTCATTATTATCACAATTCCCACTCATTTAAATTTATTGACTGTCAACCCAAGGATGTCTGAAGCTATTTGCGGTAAGAGATGGATTGGTTCTTAGGGGGGGTTTGTTGGTTTTAGCTCATTTAGCCTGAGCAGTTCAGAGTGATTTTGGCTCAATCAAGAGTGTTTTTGTGATACACCGATTTAAAAGAAGTTCTACTCTATTCTCATATTTCCTAGATTATTATGAATATCCTTTCTTATGGAAATGGAACAAAGAGGGCTTATTACCAATCAATTTAGATTATGAGTGAATGTAAGATTAATCTTATCTACTTTACTGAAATTCCAAGATCTTACTAAAAGTGAACTAATTGCTTTCTAGAAAATAAACTATTCCATTCCACACATCACTAATTGAAAAGTAACTATTCCTATTTGCACAAACTCCATTCAAATGACACTTGAGAATATTTCAGATCTGTAACTAATTCCTTAACTAAGAAAATCTAGAAGAAATTATAAACAATGAAATAAGCTTTTAGTCTAAGATCTATTCTAATACTTAATCAATATACTGATTCTAACTTTAAGAATGCGGAATTTCAAAACATACCAGTATCTAATGAATTGAACTGCTAACAGAATCACCTCACCCATAAAATGTGCTGAAAAGAGAATCCAATGCAACTTTTGAGATCAATTCTTCCTCTTTTTTTTCTAGAGAATTTTCCTAGAGAGGGACTGAATACAAGGAAAAGTAATTCTAACTTAGAAGAAAAATGAAATTACATGAGAAAGATCAAAAGGCTTGATATGATCTAACATCCAACTACATTATGATTGGATATAAATATCCATCTTTATTTCAAAAATAGAAGATAAGCGAGAAACTTAATCTAATCCCACTCTAAAAGATATCCTCACACATAGGAACATATTTGGTGAAGATCCTCATAATTGCCTTTAGTTGCATTGATTTTTAGATTCCCAAACTGATCATGCTTGGCTGTAACTTGGGTTGTAGTTGGTATAGTCTTCATTCAAAATGATAAGTCAAGAAGGAGATCAACGAATAATAACTCATTTGGGGATGAGTCACTAATAATCATCCATTCATCACTTTCAAAAAATGGTTATCATTGAGCCAAGAAATAAATATCAACCCCAGTTACATAATAAAGGTACACATATAATAAATTATTCATGGATTAATCACCATACTAATCATGAATTAAATAGAAATAACCATTTAATATTGAGGGTATGTGCAGGATCATCATGGAAAAAATAGGCTTAAGTGGCGATGAAAATTCAAAAACTCAGAGGTAGGCAGCTTGACGTAAAAATTTGAATAAGTTATCTATATTATTTAGAAAATATGTAAGAAAAGAATTTTTAGAAAATTGAATTTAGTTTCTAAACTACTAGGTTTATTTAAAACAAAAATAAATCTATTTGGTTAAAATTTGAGATTTCAATGCAGTAATACTTAAATTTCAGGGACAATAAGAAGTAGGTCTCTGTTGCACCACCCTAACTACAATAAAATGATAATATTTTTTTATAATATTTTAGATATAAGTAGAGGACTCATGTCATGATGTGATACATATTTGTTTATGATTTTTTTCCAAGAAAATATTTAATTATGATTTTTTTATTACAACTTTTATAAAATATAAAAAACTCGTATGTCTAACCACCTTAACTTGGTCAAAACTTCATGAAATTAAATTATTATTATTTTAATCCTATAGTATTTGAGGCATAGAATGTGACACATGTTTCAGATTCAAAAAATGTGATACCGTTTGAAAGCTATAGATGTTTTTCAATCATCCTATCAATCAGGACTTTAGTCATAATTCAAATAGACAATAAATAATAATAATTTATTAAATTCAAAGTAAAGAATAATTTATATTGGTGGAAAGCTGAGAATCTCCTCTAAAAACCCTTTTCATTTCATCAATTTTGGGTAAGAAAATGTCATCAGCCACATGGGCCATCATATCACTTACATATCGCCACTTTTTGGCCCATCATGAGCTTGCACTTACCCTTGACCATTCATAATCTAAGTCTTAATACTTCATTAAGTCTATAAATATATACATAAAGGAAATTATTATGAGTCTTTAAGAAAAAGTATAAAGTATTAAAAAATCAAAAACTTAATGATTATGAGGTCTTTACTAAGCCTCATCACTCTCCTCCTCCTGCACTTAACCATGACCTCATGGTTTATCTAGGTGGAATATGAATTCCCATGTTCAGTGATTCAATCCAAAGAGCACAGTCAAACACTCCTCCTCTGTATCCTGTTATATTTCTTGTAGCTACAGAAAATCCATTATTCCTTTCTAGTTTTTAATACCATGCTCTGAGGACTTATGTTGGGATATGTGAAGGTGCATTAATTTTAGGTGCAAGCATGATAATGATAGGCATTTTGGACCTCATACCAATCCAAAATTCTTGCTGCTCCTGAATCAAAATGATTACCTATCTTACACGTGTTAAGCTCCATCTAATATTATTTGGTGATATTGGCTCTCTCCTTCTTATTTGATCTGGAAGTGATCTGAGTCTTTCTTCACACACCTGGATGGTTATAGGAGGAAGAGTTCCCTCAATATTCGGAAAAGCTACAATTATTTTTAATAGATTATTGATATAAAGAAGGGTAATATCATTCAATCTAGAAATGGCCCTGAATTTGTTAATGTATGTGATGGATTTTGGATACTCATGTCTCATTGGAAATCCATATGTCTGTTGTATCCTTCTGTATTCTTCCATTCTTTCCAACCATTAAAAATTATTTTTCAATAAGGAAATAAAGGATTTAATTTGAAGTTCCACAATAAATATATTAAGTAATCAATCATTATTGGTACACACGAGGAAACCATGTTCGAAAAAATTCACACATTTGATTTTGAATATCTGGACAAGTGTTAAAATAACAATCCATGAATTCATAGTCTACCCAGAAGTCAGTAGGCATTTTTAACACAATTTGATTTAACTTCCATTTTAAAAATAGCTCTCTAAGAAACAACCCATATACTCCAAAAGGCTTCCTTGTGCAACATAAGGTGAATTCAATATCTACAATTTGGATTACCCTTTCCTCAACTTCTTCCTTTTCATTTATGACTGTATCCAATTTTCATTGGAGTTCCTTATTTAATTGTTTATATTTCATGGCTATTAAGGAAAGGTATCTAGGTTCCACGGTTTTCTCATTATGTTGTTCTCTAGGTGGTGGTGGAGGCAGCCCATTGTGAAGTTGTGATAAGAAATTCTCCTCTTCATTAGCCCTTGTTTCCAATTATATTTTCAACCTCTGGATTTCTCTATATTTTTGTTCATTCTCAATGTTTGTTTGAGTCAGATTTTCCTCTACTTCTTTTAACTGTGTAAACAACTGACTGAATTTTATCTCGAATTGTTCCTTCAACTCCTTTGTTTCTATTTGATACCCTGATGTCTCTTCATCTCTTCATCTCCTTGTCTTAATTTCTTCTCTAACAACAAATTCTACATTTTAAATTCTTCTAATTATTTTTCTAATCTAGACATTCGAAGAGTAGTTTAAATTTGGTTTTCTTATTTTTGCTACAAATCTTCATTATCAGAAAATATTTCCTCTTCCTCTATTGGCTACTTTCCTTCCCTATGAATCAATACTTCTTCATTATGTTGAACCTCTTCATCTTTCTAAATTTCTACATTTGAGATTTCAACTTCACATTCAATTTCCATATTTGACACATTATTATTCTGTGAAATGGAATCATGAACTGACAAATACTCATCTTGAAAAGGGGAATTATGAGTTGACAAATGCTCATCTAGAGAAGGGGAATTATGAGCTGACATATGCTCATCTTGAAAAGTAGGTTTTGGTCTCTGTATTGGGGATGGTGACCCTTTTTCTTCTTTTTCTAATCCCTCTTCTTTTTCTAACCCTTCTTCTTCAAGCTTTGTTTCTCTCAATACCTCCTCTTTCGACTCTTTTTCAAGTTCGCCTCTCTCAGACTTATTGTTTTCAACTTCCTTTCCCCTAGATTCATCAATATTGATGGTGGAAGGAGTCTTATTAGTCTCTAACTTTTATTTCTCCATCCTCTGTGTCTTTGACCTAGTTTTTCTTTTGGGTCTCTCAATTTTTATAGTTTTCTTCTTCTTTTTGGAGCTCTTTCCCTTAGTTCTAGAACTCTCTGGGGTTTTCTTTTCCTTAGCTTTCCTCTTTTTTTTACAGAAAAGAACTCCTTGATGTTTTTCTTTTAGTTCTATCTATGTTTTATGTCAAAACCTTTATTTTTCTTTTCTTTGAAGTAGTAGAACTCTCTACATTTTGTTTCCTAGGTCTTCCAATAGGTTTAAATAGGTTTTTGGATAAAACCTCAGTTCTTTCTATTTTAAGAGTTCTACTTTCAAATATTTTAGATTTTCCTTCTTCCCTATTAGCATTTAGCAAAAATTTCCTCCATTCCTCTTCCAAATTAGGCTTTTGCATGAAATGGTGTTTAACTATTAAATGCATTAAACTATGATGGGTTATTCTGTTTTCTTTTTCCTTACATTTAACAACCATTTAAGTAATTTGAGAAAAGAGAAAAGTAGGTAAATTAACCCTTACTTCAGGTTTAGTTGCACTGTGTCTGACATGATTCAACAATTTTAGTGGTGGCCCTGGGACGGTAGAAAACTAACCTTCATAGGTGAATAACTTCATGATGTAGAGTGCAATGGATGACCAGGGCTCCTACAAACTTATGTGCTCAATACCCTTATTCTTCCTTTTACGAATATGAAAGACGTGAAGAGGCTCAAGTGGCTCATGAAAGGTTTCAAGTAACTCTTGTAAATTGGAAAGGTTGCATTGAATAATGTCACCTTCCACTGGTATCCTAGATAAAGCACTAATTATAGCTATAGATACCTAAATGGGCTCTCCCCTGACGATATTAAAATTGATGTGAAAGTTTTTGATGAATTCTAACACAATATCCCACTCATAGCCTTCATATTTACACAAGAAATCTAGCCATCCCGCTTGTTGTAAATAATTTCTAGATTCAAAATCCAAGGTTATTCCTTTTGGCTCTGCCATTCTTTTGTATCCCATTTTCAAGATTATGAACTTCTACAAGACCCTGAAATTTTTCAAGAAACTCTAAAATTTCTGAAAGCTTAAGAATTTTTTAGTTGTTCTAATGACAAATTTCTAGAAAAATGGATATCTCCTTATGTTTTAAAATGATGATGTAAATCCCTTTTAAAAGAATGATGAGACACAATCACTAAATGTAGTGTTAGTTGAATGTCCTTTGCATGCCTACTATGTCTCGTCAAGGTACTGACAATAGCATGTCATGTACATATCAACTTACTACCATAACTCTGCCTTGAAAATTATCCTCTCATGTTTATTACTTAATTAATTAATGATGTGTCCATTTGTACATTTTAAAATAAATTATTTTTGGCTTGTCAACAATCATAATTTAAACCTTTAAGAAACTTTACAAACAATAATTAATATACTTTAGACTATGAAAAAATGACTAGCGATATAAATGCTTACCTGTCAATGATGAGTAATTCAACTGATGGCGAGTAATTATAATATGCATCCGCTTAAGTTGTACAAGCTGTAACAAGATTCGATCTTTAAAAAAATTAGTATTTTAATCAATGCATGACATGCTGAGCTCAACCCTTGTGGGATCCCACTTATTCCCACATGTCACATCACTGGATTCAAAATTTCTCATTTAGTCTTGTTCCTACACATTTACAAAAACAAATTAGTAATAAATGAAGTTTAAAAACTTTTGTCAGAACACAATCATTTCGTCACACTCTGTTGGTCATGAATTATTACCATAATTATTTGAAAATTCCTCCTTTTGCTAACAACTATCCAGAAAAGATCAGGAGAAATCAAGAATCTCTTATCAATTATTTGAATCATGTACGATCAGGAGGTATTATAAGCTTTTAATTGCTCGAATTTTATTCTGATCAATCCTGTTAAGGACTATTTTGTGTTCCTTTTAATAATTTCAATTCCCTCCTAATCATGAATGATCAGGAGCTATTTATGAACTATTAAAAACCAATGTTATTATTTCCATTCTAATCAAGTATGATCAGAAGCCATTATGAGTGATCACACGAAATTAGGCTCTATCAGAACTCATATTTATTGGTGGATTTTTCCATCTTTTTTTTCTTTTTTCAGAGTAAGCTGCCATTTTTGGTTTTCAATTTACTCTATTTATTAGTAGCCATCAAAATCTAGATATAAGGACTGATCATCTCACTAAGAGAAGAAAAATATTCCTTAGTAAAATGTTAAATTCTTGCTTGAAGATCTATAATAAATTCTTCCTTTGATGTTGGTTTGTGATAAAGCTTGAGCCTATTCCCATTTACCACATTGTTTTTCTCTCTCCATCTATGGGTAAAACTGAATAGATCCATTTTCAAACACTTCCGCAATTTCATATGGACCAAGCCATCTTGTATGTATTTTTCCTTTAAATTCCTAAAACCTTGAATCAAACAACAAATCCCAATCTCCTATAGAAAATTATTTACTGTGGATATTTTTGTCATGCCATTGCTTCCTCTAAATTTGAATGATTTCAGTTTGGTGTAAAGCTTGAGTTCTCATCTCATCCATTTGGTTCAGATGCATTATTCTACTCTTTTGTGCTTCAGTAAGATCTATACCTACATTTATAGCTGTTGTGAGTGTTTCTAACTCAAACTCAATCGGAAAGATAGGAGTTTTTCCATAAACCAACTCATATGATGAGAATCCAGTAGTTGTCTTCCATGTTGTATTATATGCCCATACAACTTCAGTTAACTTATCAAACCAGTCATTCTTCCTAGATGAGACTATTTTTGTGTGAATATTTTCTAGCTTTCTATTGGTCACTTCTAACTATCCATTTGCTTGTGGGTGGTAGGGTGATGATTTTTTGTGTTGAACTTGATATCTAGCTACAAAGTCTTGAAGCATCAAAGATATGAATTGTGGCCCTTGATCTGACACAAGTATTTTAGGTGCTCCATACCTTTGTAAAATGTTCTTGTATATGAAGTCTGCAACTTTGTCTTCCTTGGCAGCTGGCAATGCTTTGACTTCTACCCACTTTGTAACATAATCAATACATACAAGTATGTAATTATTTCCCTTTTATGGTGGATCTATTGTGCCAACAAAGTCAATACCCCACTTTTCAAATGGCTAAAATGACACTTGCTTCTGTAGTGGAATTTTTGTTGATCTTGCAGGCCTACCCATTCTTTGGCACTAATCATAGTGTTTGATGTAATGAGATGTATCTTTGGTCATAGTGGGCCAAAAATGTTCCCAAGATTTTATGCACTGTTCTTACTATGGAGTAATTTCATGCTCCTGGTTCATCATGGAATTCTCTTAATATATCATATACCTCACTTTCCTGCACACATCTTCACATCACATGATCTAGGGGTGATCCCACAATACTGGTTTACAATTTTTGGGCAAACTGGACACTTAATTGATTTTTTTTAAACTAAATCTTCACTTTCAGGCTCCTATGGTGGCTAAACCATGAGGAATTTCAAGATGATGAAAACTAGTGATTTGTGATGTTTTGTCTATAGATTCTAAATAAATTTTTTCAAAGTTTTTGGAATCAGATTGCACTTCTTTTCTATCTCTTTCAAAAACTAGATTTAAAAAAACCAACATTTTAAAGGAGTGACGCTCACCGTATACAACATAACGTTTTTTGGATGAAGGATAATTTTTTGTTTTCTTTTGAATTTAGATTTTTAAGTATGACATCTAGCACTTTCATTTGGTTTCATAGTGTTTTATTAAATATTTTTTCCTTAATCAAGTTTCGAAGTCAAACTAATTACAATTGAAACATAGGCAGATTGTATACAACATAACTTTTTCGTATGTATCAAAATTCAATTTTTCTTTTTTTAATGGATCAAGGACACCAATACCCAACTTGAACATATTTTTTAAAATTTCATTTTGATAATCTTTTATTTTTCTACATGTGTAGAACAAAGATCTCAATTTTCAGTGAAAAACCTCTGTTTAATAAAACTAAAAAACCACATACATAATAAAACCAGAACATATTAAAATTATATTCGTTGGATAGCTCATTTTGAGGACTACCATAATCATTTCAAATAAATTTTAAAATAAATCATTTGATCCCCCAAAGGTAAATCAAAAGTGATTTTTTTATCAGCATTTTGATAGGTGTAAAGGAGACTTCGTTGTAGGTATGGTTTAAAACTAGTGGGGTTCTATCCAAGGGGGTTTTATCTAAGATGGTTTGATCAAACCCTTTTCAATTTAAAAAAACAACCATTAATCCATTCAAACTAGGAGCTTTCCCTAATCAATTTTTTTTTCTATCTTGCTGAAAAATAAGGACATTTCCCAATTACTAAGTAATTTGCAATATCAACAAACCATGGTGACTAAATAGAGATTGCAAATAATTTTTTTTCAGGAAAGGTATCTTCTACATGTTCATTATTACCTTGCAAAACCATTCTTGATAAAAAAAATCAGCTACAACATTATCTCTACCTAGTTTATCAACGATGGTTATATCAAACTCTTGTAGTAATAATAACCATCTAATTATACATCTTCCCACAATAGCTTTGTTCATAAGATAATGAATTGTTGCATGGTCTATATGTACGAATGTTTTATATCCAATGATATAATGTCAAAATTTGTTTATGGCAAACACAACTGCTAAGAATCCCTTCTCAGTAATAGTGTAGTTTAATTTCGTTCGATTAAAAAAAATTCTTATATAATATATGGCATGCATTGCTCTAGATTTTTCCTTTTGTCCCAGAACTACTCCGATTGCAAAATTAGAGGCATATGTATTGATATGAAATGGTTCACCCCAAACTAGACTAGCAATAATAGGTGTGGTTGTTAAGGATTGTTTGATTTGTTCAAATGAATCTTGACATGATGAATTCCAAGATAATTGAGAGTCTTTCTTTAGCAGAGTAAAGAGTGGACCCACAATTTTACTAAATCCTTCAATAAACCTTTTGTAATAACCAAACTGACTTAAAAAACTCCTTAAATCTATTTGATTTTGAGGTATAGGTATTTGTAAACTTATTTTGACTTTCTTTCGGTCCACATTAATTCCTTCTTTTGACACATGATGACCTAAGATAATTCGTTTTGTCACCATTAACAAATTCTTCTCATGATTTAAGGACATACTATGTTCTTTACACCTATTTAGGACTTTGTTCAGATTGTTTAAAGATTCTTCATAGGTTTTTCCATGGACTATAAAATCATCCATGTAAACTTCCATGCATGTTGTTAAGTCTACAAAATGGAAAGAACAACCCATTGAAAGGTTGTAGGGGAATTACACAATCCAAAAGGTAGAACCCTATAAGAAAAGGTACCCCGTGGACATGTAAATGTCATTTTATCTTGATCCTCTAGAGCTACTTGAATCTGGTTGTAGCCACTGAACCCATCAGGAAAAGAAAAATAACTACTTCCTGAAAAATTGTCCAATACCTAATCTATTAAAGGTAATGGAAAATAATCCTTTTTGTAGCTTTATTTACTTCTCTATATTCCAAACACACCCTCCATTTCCAATTTTTCTTAAGTACAATGACTAATGGAGAAACCCATTTACTATTAGAAATAGGATATAAACGAATCCTACATGGAGTAATTTCTCTATCTCTAATTTCACAAAATCTCTGAGTGCAAGGTTGATTCTTCTCTGAGGTTGTCTTATCAGTTTGAAATCCTTTGTATAGATGTGGTGTGTATATATCTCTAGATGGATTCCTCTCATATTCTTATAATCCAAAGTGAAGGCTTCTACATTTTTCTCTAAAATTCCTTTTAAACCTTCCTCTTGTTTTGTTGTTAAAGCATTGTCGATTAGTAGAGGTTTACCAGTCTGAATTAAAATTTGTTTTATCTTTTATTAAAGATTTGAGGGATCACCAATTAAGGTGTTCAAGGGACAAGGATGTGGTAACAATTGATAAAGTAATCAACTCTCATCACATTTTATGTTTTTGGAAAAAGGACATGGTAAAGCTTCTGAATCACAAAACCCTTCTAGGTCTTCTCCCATTATATCCATTGATACTTGGTATTCCTCAACATGCTCTGCTAATTTCATCATTGCAAGGCCTCTTATTTATTCATCCTTATAATTAGGATCATCAATCCAGATTTGATTATTAGATGTTAAAGAAGGTCTTTTTGGAGGATACAAAGTTAACTTGTTTTGTCTAATTCCATTAGAAATAGTCATAATACCAAATCTACAATCAATTAGTGCACAAGTTGTTTCTAACCAGGGCCTCCCTAAGATCATAGGATAGCCTGAATTTCATTTCTTAGTTTGTAAAACAATGAGGTCAACCAAATAATCCCAAGTATCAATAGTGATAATGACATCCTCAAGGATCCCTTCAGGTTTTGTAATTGATTGATCAGCTAATTGTAGAACTGTATTTGTTCATTTAACATTCATAATTCCTATATTTTTTATTGTTTTAGTAGTGATAACATTAATGGCAGCTCCTAATTCAATAAGGACATTCTGAATTTCAACACCATTGATACAAAGAGTAACTACAGGTCTTCATACATCACCATATTTTGTGGAATGAACTTCCCTAATAAGACATCATATAACTTTCCTCCTATTTGAATTGTAGGAGGTAATTTATTTTTCCTTCCTGGTGTCTTAACACACATATTTCTAACCACCTGATTTATTTCTAGTATGTCATGGATAACTCTTAATAGGGGAATTTCAATTTTTATTTTTGTAAACTCATCAATAATCTTAGGATAAACCAAATCATCAGTTCTATCATATTTTTGGCTATTGGTTCTTGATGAAATTGTGAAGGAAATGGTTCTTGTTGAGAATCATATTTCTTGATTTCTATTTCAATTTCTTTCACCAAATGTTGTTGTTGATCTTCCTTAGTTTCATCCATTTTTATGGTATTACTCTATTCCTTAAATGAATATCCTTTATTTCAATGTTACTCAAGTTAGCTATGTTTGAATCGACATTATAGGTAGGTTGTTGATGTTTAATATTATTAGGATTAGGAAATGGTTGAGTAGGTATCTGAGTCTAATTGATTGGTTCAGAGTTCAAAGACTGGTTTTGTCTAGTTGTCTAATTATGATTCTAGGGGTTTCTTTTCCCTTTATTAGGCTACCACTGGTTAGGCTGCCATTGAGGTTGGTTCCACTATGGATATTTAGGTTTCCCCCATGGTGGTACCCAAGGATTTGTCATAGATGGAGGTGGATTTTGCATTTTTTTATTATTCCAGTGTGATTAAAGATTCCATTGACCAGGATAATTCCATTGGTTATTCCACTAGTTTGAACCCCAATTAGCATTGTTTCTAGGCTGACCAAAGGTAGGGTTAAACTGTCTTTATCCTACAAAGTTCAACTCTTCTTCTACTGGTGTTGGCTTTTTCAACTAGTTCCTAGTTTGTGGAAGGAGACTACATTTCCCAATAGAATGTTTCTTTTCACAGATCTCACATAGATCTACCTAATTAAGAGGAAATTATCTTAATGGATGTGTATCCCTGCATTTAGGATAGTAAATAGATAAAGGTTCAACTATTCTCTTATTTGGTTGGGAACTAAGATGAAGGAGGATGTCTATTTTTAGATTTGCAATTTCTTCCATAACTTTGGAAACATCACCAAAGGAACCTTTGCTTCTTTTTCTATAACTAGGTCTTGTTCTAGGGTAATTCCTACAAATTTCAATGATTTACTCAAAGGTCTATTTATTAATGTCTCCTTTCCCTATCAAATTCAGAGCTTCTCTACAATCATCATCAATGCATTTTTGAAAGATATATTTACTAATTTCTCTATCTAAATGATTTCCACACCTCTGTAGAAAAAAATGATACCTGTCTACATAGTCTTCTAAGTTGTCATCTTCCAACTGTCTCATTTCAAATAGTTTTTATTTTCTATCACAAACTCTAGAATAATCTTGATATTTGTCTAAAAGACTATATCCAGTTCATCCCAATTATTTATTTTGTTTTCATTTAATCCCATAAACCATCATAATGTTGATTCTTTAAGAGTGGATGGGAATAATTTCAATTTTTTATTGTTAGATGTATAGTCATAAGTTTGACAAAATACCTTAAACGCAAATAAAAATTGATCAGGATCTTCCAAAGTTTTCCCATGAAATGTAGGAAAAACAGAGGGTAGGATATTTTTAATGGGTGTTTCATTTGCTTGGAGATTTATGGTGATGGGAAAGGAAAAACTTTGGATAGGAACCTCCTCCTCATCCTCATGATCTCTATCTGTCATATTGTCCGACTGGGTAGATCTTGTTGTAGGTGAGCTTGTAGTACTAGAATGAGATCCTTCCAAATATACTTCCAACTCTCCTCTTACAAGTCTTCCAGACTGGTCTTTGTACCTATTAATGAACTAATAGATAAATTCTTACTGACACTTAAGGCTCTAGATTTTTTTTTAAGCCAAATTCTCCCTAGGAATGATGCCAAAAATGATGGTGGGAAGTCATTTTTGTCACAATTCCCACTCATTTTATTTTATTGAATGTCAACCCAGGGGTTTTTGAAGCTATTTTTGGTAAGAGATAGATTAGTTCTTGGGGGGGTTTGTTGGTTTTAGCTCAATTAGGAGCGGTTCAGAGTGATTTTCGCTCAATCAGGAACGTTTCTGTGCTACACCTATTTAAAATAAGTAATTTTCTATCCTCCTATTTCTTGAATTATTCTGAATATCCTTTCTTATGGAAATGAAACAAAGAGGGCTTATTACCATTCAATTAATATTATGAGCGAATGGAAGATTAATCTTATCTACTTTACTAAAATTCCAAAATCTAAATAATATTGAACTAATTGCTTTCTAGAAATTAAACTATTTCATTCCACACTTCACTAATTGAAAAGGAACTATTCCTTTTTGCACAAAATCCATTTGAATGACACTTCAGAATATTTCAGATTTTTAACTGATTCCTTAACTGAGAAAATCCAGAAGAAAGCATAGACAAAAAAATAAGCTTTTAGTATAAGTTCTATTCTAATACTTAATCAATATACTGATTCTAACTTAAATAATGTTGAATTTCAAAACATAGCAATATCTAATGAATTGAACTACTAATAGAATCACCTCACTCAAAATGTGTTGAAAAGAGAATCCAATGTAGCTTTTGAGATCAATTCTTCCTTCTTTTTTTATTTCCAGAGAATTTTCCCAAAGAAGGATTGAATACAAAGAAAAATAATTCTAACTTAGAACATAAATGAAATTACATGAGAAAGATCAAAAGGCTTGATATGATCTAAGATCCAACTGCATTGGGACTGGATATAAATATCCATCTTTATTTTAAAAATAGAAGATAAGCGAGAAACTTAATCTAATCCTATTCTAAAATATATCCTGGTGAGCATGAACATATTTGGTGAAGATCCTCATAACTGCCTTTAGTTGAGTTGATTTGTAGATTCCCAAATTGATCATGCTTGGCTAGAACTTGGGTTGTAGTTGGTATAGTCTTCATTCGGCATGATAAGTCAAGAAGGATATCAACAAATAATAAATCATTTAGGGATGAGTCACAAATAATCAACCATTCACCACTTTCAAACAATGGTTATCATTGAGCCAAGAAATTGATATCAACCCCAATTACATAGTAAAGGTACATAGATATAATAAAGTATTCATGGATTAATCACCATACTAATCATGCATTAAAAATAAATAAACATTCAACATTGACCATTAATAATCTAAGTCTTAATACTTCATTAAGTCTATAAATATATACATAAAGGAAAATAGGGTGGGTGGATGGAAATGGGTAGCAATTCCATGGACACCCACTAAAAAGATATTTGGAAAACCATAATGTGAGCGCATTATAACATGCTTGTGTTATTGATTGTTAAAATAAAAAAATGATATGCAAATCTCTCATTAGGATTTCAATTGGTTTTTTTTTGCAGTCGCGACCAAAACCACCAAAATTTTGCACTCGCGTTATAGAAGTATTTCAAAAAAAAATTCCACCAAAAATCCCTATTTCTTCACAAAAATGGTGCCATGGCGATGCTATGAGAGGTAAGGATTACATGGTTTTTGTTTTGAATTAGTTACTTTTAGGTTGAATTTGTTAGTCTTAGGTTGAATTTGATATTTATTTGTTTGAATTTTTAGGAGATGCAAATAAACCTGTAAACCCTCAAAATCCTCAATAGGAAGACCAACCAACTCCTCAAAATTAAAATCAGCCACAACATCAACCTCCTCCACCAATGACTCAACCCCCTCCTAACACTCAACACAATTTAATGAGTGAAATTGAGAACAACAAAAAGAGAATTGAGGATTTGATTAGTAGGTTGAGTGATCCAAATGGTTCAACTACAAAAATAATGACCCTAGCAAATTCATTAAAAGATATGTTAAAAAATGTAGATTCAAATAGCAAACAAATAATTGGATGGAACGATAGGAGGCATGCGTCTAGGGATTATTATGCAAATAAACTATCATACAAGGATGTGAAGGATTTAAAAATTACAAAAGGTGATTTGTGCTCATTATTCACTGACCCACACACAAATCAAAATCTTACCCTCAATGCAAAGAGGTTTCCTATCCATTGGTGCCACCACCAATAGATTAGGGACTAATTTTATGATAGGTGATACATGGTCTTCGATTACCCACCATGCAACAATTGTGAGGTCCCACAATATTTCCTTAGGAAAATATATAGTGAGTTCATATTAAACAAAATCCCAAATTATTTTGATACGAGGGATTTCTAGGGGAGAGGTGGAGGGTCAACTCAGGATAGACCTAGTGCACATTCGGATCCTATGCGGCAAGGTAGACGAGCTCTCGCTAGGCCACCTTGTGAGCACGTTGTTATGCCTTCTGTCGCGAAGGAAAGGGATGACATAGAGACATTGCAGGCAATCAACACTTTGACCCAGAGTGTCATCCATCATACTATCCCTATTCTATAGCGCCATCTAGGTGAATCTTTGAGTGGTGGCCTTCGAACACATGTGTGTCATTCTTGTGGGGCTACTTGTTCATATGACCCCATCAACACTTAGGAGACTGGTGCACAAGATCCATTTGCAGCTATGGAGATGGAGAGGGTAGCTGACATTTTGCATGAGGCATATGGCATTGATAGTCAAGTAAAAGTTAGTGCATGTGTTCATTGAATTTAATTTATTAAATTTCAATTTTGAAATTAAAGATTAACTAAAAATGTTTTATGATTTTGTGAACCTCTAAACCTGAAAATGCACAAGAGCAACAAAACACATTAGTTGTTAGATCAAATGAATGTAAACAAGTATGAGAGATTCCCCATAAAATCCATCTATTCAAACTAAATTAGGAAATGAAGAACACAATAAACTTTAAATAAAAGAGATTCAATCCTAATTAAACTAATAGCATGATGATCTTATGGGGGAATTGGTGCCAATGAAGTGTTGCAATTGGCCCTTTCCCAATCCCTAAGTAGCAATGGTGTATGATTGAGAAATGGTAAAATCTCCAAAGAGATTTGAGCATAGCCTTTTTACAAATCTTGAAAGATGATTAATGGTTGATTGAAATGGGAAAAATTGGCTCTCAATGTGAAGAGAGTAACTTTTCATATGATTGTGGATGAGAAATGAAGAGAGAAGCCTCCATTTTATAACTTTCAATTTGGAAGAGAAAGCAAGGTTTGAGCAATGTGGGACTATCTTTCAATCCAATGGTTGAATTCCACATGTCAAGATGTGAATGGTTAGTGATTGTGCACATTTTGGTCAAAGTGCCAATAAATGCATAAATTTGAATTTGAATTTTGTGAGATGACTTGTTGAAGAGGGAAGAGAAATGAAGTTAATGTCACTTGGCTCAAGGCCAAATATATGTAAGAGGTCTTAAATGCCTTGTTGGAAGGACTAAGTCCACATGGCCTTTTTGAATTCAAATGAGGGAATATTCCCTTTTGATGCCATGTGAGGGAAAATAGAGATTTAATAAATCAAAGTAATTGATTTATCGCAAACTTGCATTCTCTAGAGGATTTTAATGAGAGCGATTAACTTAATCATGGTTTTGATTAATTTTAATGAAGAATTAGATGATGTGACAATTTTGACTTGAATTTATGAATTGATTTAAGTCAAGAATTGAGAGGAAATGATTTATTAAATAAATGATCTGATTTACTTAACTCAAAGAGGAATATGTTAGATTAAATCAAATAAGGTTTAATTTATTTAATTTAATAAGAGGACTTTAGAGAATTTAATCAAATAAAATGATTTATTTAATTAAACAGAAATGTAAGGTTAATTAAATTAAATTAATTAATTTAATCAAAGGAGGTGATAGACTTAATTAGATAAATAATGATTCATTAGATTAAGGGATTGAATTACGATGAAATGCTGAGAGTGTGATTTCAGAGGAAATGATGTTAGGTATCAGGATCAAGTGTGCCAAAACTGGAAATTTACATTTTCTATGTCTACAGATTTTAATAAAATTGCAGGGTCATAGTGTTGAGACTAGATACACTGGACCCCCACCAACCTATTTCTGTACTACACCTATCGCTAGGGTATGTAACTAGTAAACAATTATAAATTTATTGCATGTTAATAGCATTGTTTTATGAATGTTAATTTAATATGTGATTTTGGATGTTGAACAAACTAATATTGGAGGTTTTGATGGAACACTTCCCAGTGGTGGTGGATTTACTCAAACCTTCACGTAGGTAATAGAATAAAGATCTTAACTAATCAATCAAGTACTTAATATATTTGTGTATTTTATATGCACATCGTTGATTACATTGAATATTTTGTTGTTTTATTTTTAGTTGTTGCGAGATGATACACCTCCAAATGTGACAAGGGAAATGGATATTGGTGTGACATCTTCTATAAAATCCTCGATCGCTCTGAAAGAAGAGGTATCTAGAAAATTAGTAAAATTCAATTTACATTTGTTGTTGTATATGTTAGTTAGTGAAAAATCAAACCATTATTGATTCATGTAGTTTAATTTCTATTTGTATGGTTAATACAAGGCTTGAGCATGCCTAAGCATGGGCGTGAGAATATTTCCCTCATGGAGAGAGATCATGAGATGGTTGTAAGTGATTATTTTGTCAAATATATCATTTTTTATAATGTAATTTCTATATTTTCATGCCTTTACTTCTTATTGTAAAAATTAAAACTTCCCCATGAACTAAACCCTAGGAGGAGTAGCAAGAGCACTCCACGAGTGCAACAAAAAAAAAAGATAGACCTATCACCATTTGAGCGAAAAGGAAAGGGAAATATTTTATTTCCAGGGCATGGAGAGCAATGAATTTTGATTCGAGAGTCCTTTTTTGTATGCCTACATGGTAGTTTTGTACATATTTTTTATTGGACATATTTGACATTGTATGCCTATATGGCATTCTCGTAAGCCTATATGGATATTTTGTACATATATTTTATACTTATATCGACATATATTGATGTATTCCTACATGGCTATTTGGTTAATACAAATATCTTTTATCGATGCCTATCCATATTTGCATTCTAAATTGATGGTTCAATAGTTATGAGTTACGTGTATTCAAGGTAATTTCTATGTTAATACAAATATCTTTTATCGATGCTTATACTTATGTGATTGATGTATGTTTTTTTATGGGATCATAGTAATTTCTATTTGATGATTCTATTGTGTCTTTAAGGTTTATTTATTAAAGAGTGCATGAAACAAGTTTTAAATCCTTAAAAATATTTGAATTTCTTAGGTTTTTTGATTTGTCGAGTCTGGGCTCTGAGCCCGTGTCCAAGTCAAAAATTGGCTTGTCAAGTCTAAGGTGAGTCAAAGTCTTGTAACACTACTGTGAACACATCGAGGAATAATGTATATGTCGATGAAGAGAGAACCCATCCTTGTTTCCAAACAAACCATGGTATAGATATGGGTGGTTGAGATAAAACATCACTCTTCTGGATAGTTTGAACCATAATATTTTATGGTTGCAAACACACCTTCATTATTTGTGTTCTTGATCATACTAAAGAAATGGTGGAACATGTTGTAGATCAATTATTGCAACCCTAAGTCCACAAGAAGGTTACTTGTCCTGATTTTTGCAAATGTCTTTAAGATGTTCATCCTTCTTGAGTAATGCCAACCGCTATCATTGGCTGCCATGCTTCTAATGGAAAGTCAATTTTTTGCAATACCCAAAGGCTAGTAGGTTCATTCTCTCTAATACCACTGTCATGAATCGAGCTCTGGATCAATAGATTTTTTATTTATTTCTTATTGGATTGAAAAAGGTTGCCATCCAATATTATTAAGATAAATAATAGAGTCCCCAAATCATAAATGAAATAAATTTTGAATGTGAAATCTAATTCAAATATTAGTTTGATAATGGAAATTTGATAAATAAATATAATAGTTGTTTCTAATTAATCAATTAAAATCATGTGCTAACTTTGAATATAAATCTTCCAATCATTGATATATAAGTCTTGAGAATTGGGATGCCTTTCCTGATCGATACTTTGTACTCATGCATCTAACTTTGAGTCCTTTCTGGATTATATGCTTGAAATATATACTCCCATATTATAATTTTTTTCTCATATAGACCAATCCCACACTAGGTCATTCAATAATAAAAATAATTCCACAAATTGATCATCTTGAACTTAACTTCTTATTCTCTTTTATACTCAAAAACTACACAATTGAATCCTGATAGCAATATCACAATTTGACACATTGTAGAAAATACCTCCTACTTATCAATTGATGAGCTAAAGGGGCTCTATAATGAATGTTTCATAAGCCACAACACTTTCTGAAGGTTTTGAAAATGGGGTTGCAAGCTAAGTGGGCCTAACATTGGGGAAAAAACTTTGTGGTTAAGTGCTTGAGCTAGAGTAGTACTGGGATGGGTGACCTCCTCGGAAGGCCTAGCGCCTCACCTCTATGACCATCACCTATATGAAATGATTGCTAAGTGGGTGACTCATTATCATGAGAGATAGGTTCTTGTGAACTAATCCCTCTTTCAATACATGTCAACCTTGGGACCTTATAGGAAGTTGGAGGTCGTACCAAGTACGGGATCAACAAGTTTGTATAAAAATTCTAAAAAATAAAGAACAATGTGAATAATTCTTATCTTATCTTCTCCAAAAGTTTATCAACAACCTCCATTCGAGCCTCTCAAGGCTTTACATAGTGTTTTACCACTTGTCTAACTGATCCATGCCCTCAACTAACTAAAAACCAACTTTCAAAACAAGTAACTATTGCATTTCAAATTCGTTGCTTTAAGTATCTTACAAATTTGCAACTTTAGACTCCTCGAACCTAAGGGATCGATTTGGTGGAACATAGATCAGAGCGATTCCACATGTTTGAGTGTGAAAGAGGACCATGCCTAGCATCGAAATACCTATTTGCACATATTGGAATAGTCTGCTTGGTCACACAAGTTGTAGAACGAAGGTTGCACCACTTTGCAACTTTGCATTGCTTGCATTTGATGTTTTTTCCATCAAGTGAAAATCCACCACCATGGGAAAACCGCTTTTAGATAGAAAAAACCAAGAGAGGTATTTGTAGAGGGGCTCAATGCAATCCTATAAGATTAGACAAGAAGTTGTTAAGTTTCATGGTATCCGAGTAATAGCATGCTAAAGTTTGCAACTATTTTGTACTTTCTACCCTTAAGGGATCGATTTAGTGGAACATAGCTTAGAATGATTCCAAATTTTTTGGTGCAAAAAAAGACCATTCCTAGAATAAAAATACCTATTCGGATGTGTTGGAACAGTTAGTTTGGTCATACGAGTTGCAGAGAAAAAGTTGCACCACTTTGCAACTTTGCACAACTTGAATTTGACACTTTTTTCATCAAGTGAAAATTCGCGGCCACAAGAAAACCACTCCAAGATAGCCAAAACCGAGAAATTTTTTTTCTAGAGGATCCCAACGCCTTCCTGTAGGATTAGATGATAAGTTTCTAAGTGTAATGGTATCCAAGTAATAACATGTTGAAGTTTGCAGCCATTTTTCACTTTGGACCCTTAAGGGATCGATCTGGTGGAACATAGCTCTGAGTGATTCCACATATTTCAGTGTGAAAAAGGACCATTCCTAGCATAAAAATACCTATTTGGACATGTTGGAACAATCCTCTTGGTCACACAAATTGTAGAACGAAAGTTGAACCACTTTGCACTACTTGCATTTGATGCTTTTTCCATCAAGTGAAAATCCACCACCACGGGAAAATCACCCTGAGATAGCCAAAACCGAGAGAGGTTTTTGTAGGGGGGCTCAATTTGATCCTGTAGTATTAGGCAAGAATTTTCTAAGCATCACGTTATCCAAGTAATAGCATGTTAAAGTTTGCAGCCATTTTGCACTTTGGACCCTTAAGGAACGATTCGGTAGAACGTAGCTTGGAGCGATTCCACATGTTTCAATGCAAAAAAAGACCATGCCTAGTATAAAAATACCTATTCAGATGCGTTGGAACAATTAGTTTGGTCATACGAGTTGCAGAGAAAAAGTTGCACCACTTTGCAACTGTGCACAACTTGAATTTGACACTTTTTCCATCAAGTGAAAATCCGCTGCCATAAGAAAACCACTCCAGGATAGCCAAAACTGAGAGAGGTTTTTCTAGAGGGGCTCAACACCTTCATATAGGATCATATGATAATTTTCTAAGTGTAATGGTATACATGTAATAGCATGCTGAATTTTGCAGCCATTTTGCACTTTGGACCCTTCAAGGATCGATTCGGTGGAACATAGCTCAGAGCGATTCCATGTGTTTTGGTGCGAAAGAGGACCATGAATATCATAAAAATACCTATTTAGATGTGTTGGAATAGTCCGCTTGGTCACACAAGTTGCAGAACGAAAGTTGCACCACTTTTCAACTTTGCATTACTTGCATTTGATGTTTTTTCCATCAAGTGAAAATCCCCCACCACGGGAAAACCGCTTTTAGATAGAAAAAACCAAGAGAGGTATTTGTAGAGGGGATCAATGCAATCCTATAAGATTAGACAAGAATTTGTTAAGCATCATGGTATCCGAGTAATAACATGCTGAAGTTTGCAACCATTTTGCACTTTCTACCCTTAAGGGATCGATTCAGTAGAACATAGCTTAGAATGATTCCACGTGTTTCCATGAAAAAAAGACCATTCCTAGAATAAAAATACCTATTCGGATGCATTGGAATAGTTAGTTTGGTCATACGAGTTGAAGAGAAAAAGTTGCACCACTTTGCAACTTTGCACAACTTGAATTTGACACTTTTTTCATCAAGTGAAAATCCGCGGCCACGAGAAAACCACTCCAAGATAGCCAAAACCAAGACAGGTTTTTCTAGAGGAGCCCAATGCCTTCTTGTAGGATTAGACAATAAGTTTCTAAGTGTAACGATATCCAAGTAATAAGATGTTGAAGTTTGTAGCCATTTTGCACTTTGGACCCTTAAGGGATCAATCCGGTGGAACATAGCTCTGAGCGATTCCACATATTTCGATGTGAAAAAGGACCATTCCTAGCATAAAAATACCTATTCAGACGTGTTGGAACAATCCTCTTGGTCACACAAGTTGTAGAAAAAAAGTTGAACCACTTTGCACTACTTGCATTTGATGCTTTTTCCATCAAGTGAAAATTCACCACCACGAGAAAATCACTCTGAGATAGCCAAAACCGAGAGAGGTTTTTGTAGAGGGGCTCAATTTGATCTTGTAGTATTAGACAAGAATTTTCTAAGCATCATGTTATCCAAGTAATAGCATGTTAAAGTTTGCAGCCATTTTGCACTTTGGACCCTTAAGGAACGATTCGGTAGAACGTAGCTTGGAGTGATTCCACGTGTTTTAGTGCAAAAAAAGACCATGCCTAGTATAAAAATACCTATTCAAATGTGTTGGAACAATTAGTTTGGTCATATGAGTTGTAGAGAAAAAGTTGCACCACTTTGCAACTGTGCACAACTTGAATTTGACACTTTTTCCATCAAGTGAAAATCCGCTGCCAGAAGAAAACCACTCCAGGATAGCCAAAACTGAGAGAGATTTTTCTAGAGGGGCCCAACACCTTCGTATAGGATCATATGATAATTTTCTAAGTGTAATGGTATCCATGTAATAGCATGCTGAATTTTGCAGCCATTTTGCACTTTGGACCCTTCAGGGATCGATTCGGTGGAACATAGCTCAGAGTGATTCCATGTGTTTTGGTGCGAAAGAGGACCACGAATATCATAAAAATACCTATTTAGATGTGTTGGAATAGTCTGCTTGGTCACACAGGTTGTAGAACAAAAGTTGCACCACTTTGCAACTTTGCATTGCTTGCATTTGATATTTTTTCCATCAAGTGAAAATCTACCACCACGGGAAAACCACTCCGAGATAGCCAAAACCGGGAGAGGTTTTTGTAGAGGGGATCAAAACAATCCTATAGGATTAGACAATAAGTTTCTAAGCATCATGGTATCTGAGTAATAGAATGCTGAAGTTTGCAGCCATTTTGCACTTTCGACCCTTAAGGGATCGATTTGGTAGAACGTAGCTCAGAGCGATTCCACGTGTTTCGGTGCAAAAAAAAGACCATTCCTAGAATAAAAATACCTATTCAGATGTGTTGGAACAATTATTTTTTTCATACGAGTTGCAGAGAAAAAGTTGCACCACTTTGCAACTTTGCACAACTTGAATTTTACACTTTTTCCATCAAGTGAAAATCCGCCGCCACAAGAAAACCACTCCAAGTTAGCCAAAACCGAGAGAGGTTTTTCTGGAGTGGCCCAATGCTTTCGTATAGGATTAGATGATAATTTTTTAAGTGTAATGGTATCCAAGTAATAACATGTTGAAGTTTGCATCCATTTTGCACTTTGGCCCCTTCAGGGATCGATCCGGTGGAACACAGCTCAAAGCAATTCCACGTGTTTCGGTGTGAAAGAGGACCATTCTTATCATAAAAATACCTATTCAGATGTTTTGGAACAGTCCGTTTGGTCACATAGGTTGCAGAACGAAAGTTGCACCACTTTGCAACTTTGCACTGCTTGCATTTAATGCTTTTTCCACCAAGTGAAAATCCGCCACCATAGGAAAACCACTCTGAGATATCCAAAACCGAGAGAGGTTTTTGTAGAGGGGATCAATACAATCATATAGGATCAAACAAGAATTTTCTAAGCATCACAGTATCTGAGTAATAGCATGTTTAATTTTGCAGCCATTTTGCACTTTGGACCCTTAAGGGATTGATCCGATGGAACATAGCTCAGAGCGATTCCACATGTTTCGGCACAGAAGAAGAACATGCCTAGCATAAAAATAGCTATTCAGACATGTTGGAGTAGTTATTTTGGTCACACGAGTTGCAAAGCGAAATTTGCACCACTTTGCAACTTTTAATAGCTTGAATTTGACACGTTTTTATCAAGTGAAAATCCGTTGCCACAAGAAAACCACTCTGAGATAGCCAAAACCAAGAGGTTTTTCTAGAGGGGTCCAAAATGATCCTTTAAGATCAGATGATTAGTTTCTAAGTGTCATGGTATCCAAGTAATAGCATGCTAAAGTTTGCATCCATTTTGCACTTTGGACCCTTAAGGGATCGATCTGGTGGAACATAGCTCAGAGCGATTCTACATGTTTCGGTGCAAAAGAGGACCATGCCTAAGATAAAAATACCTATTTGGACATGTTAGAATAGTTAGCTTGGTCACACAAGTTGCAAGAAAAAAGTTGCAAATTGTTTACATGACCTTTATGTGACCTTTTTCACATTGTTTACATTTCAAAATTCAAAGTTTGCAAATTTTCCTATTCAAGGGATTTATAGAACAAGGTGCTACTACACCAAACATGAACTCAAACCTTGCAATATTTGAGTATATCTCATTATGTAATTAAATCTTATTACAATTCCTCAGGCACTTCGTTCTCACAGATCTTTTACAATGTCACTCATACATTCAAGATTCTCTTTAAATGTCTACATTATAGGTGCTCATTATGAGATTAACTTCAAATGATTAACTTGAGATTCCCCCGCTAAGCTTCACATGCTCTTTTATAAAAGAAGATGATATCATTGGCATCAAAAAAATTAATGTGCATAGAATTATAAACTAATAAGAACCAATGTGCATATACTTACAAATTAATCCTACGAAGAATCTGAGTCTACTCTACTATTTATTGTGTCAAGTATTGCCTCATGGTAAGACTCACAAACCTTCCATAACGTATTGTACAAAGGTCTACCCCAATATTTGGTAAAATGAACATTGGATGCCACGACAAGGTTTGATTAATGATGAATCTTACAATGTATTTCAAAGTTCTGAAATAGCCAATGTTTAACACTTGAATGTGGGTAGCTTCTAAGCCATGTCCCTATAACCACAACTGAGCCTGTAGGGTATTTGATGTTTTCTCCATCTATAACTGGGGCCTCCAAAAAAAATTTGGTATCAACACAATGACACAAGTTATAGTTTGTTCCCTCTTCATTTTCTTCATCTGCAATAACTGCATAAACATGCCCTGCATTGATATGTTCAAAAAATCTCGTGAAATTTTTCAACATTAGGAATATAGTACAAAGTAAGATAATGATATGGAATTTCAAAAACTAAGAAAATGGATATATCACCTGGTTGAACTAGATCTGATACGTGGTCAAAGTCAACTGACGATTCCATCTGTGTCAGTTCCAATTTTGTCAGAGGGTGATACGTGTGAAGTGGGCTAAGATAACTTGTGAAAAAAATTTCAACCCACTCCCCTGACTCACAATAATTAAAGGCTTGCATTGTACATGAAGAACAAAATCATGCCATATTTCATGTATAAGTACTCCATGAACCTGCATTTGAGCTAAGGAAAGAGTGTACCTCACTCGATCCTGTTAGTGTACAACATTCTTCATATGGTGCAATGTTAGTATCATCCATAAACCAAATAAATTTATGAATTGAAGATGTACCTTGATTACTTGGACCCATCAAAGAATTACACCACTCGACAATTGATTTTGCATTTGTCAACTTTGCACTGTCTTTATGGTTTAACTCTTCTCGTTCTAATTCTCTTTTCATGCATGCTCTTGCACCATTATGCTCCCCCTTTCCATGTCTGGCCTCAAAAAATTTCCATATATGTTGAACACCTATAATGACATGCATCCTACACAACCAATAGAACATGCACGAGTTCTTGAACTATGATGCACAGTTATTAGACCATATTATATGTTGATTGTATTTTATGCCCCTCTGAGCGAAACCACTATAGAACATCTGGAATCAACCTTGCATGAACTCTAGAGAATTTGCGCGATCATCACTAATGTAAAAGTGGTACTCCCTCAATACCTTCATTTTCTCATCTATACTATTGGATACATGAATGAATGCTATGTGCACAAATATCACAACTTTTGTGGAGTTGTAATATTGTGACTGCACCTCATGTTGTGGTTGTAGAGTGTAGTTCTCTGCAATTCAACCATGGATACAATGCTTCCAATAGGAAAGGTGTCCTTGCATAACTTGAACTGTGTGTCCAACCATCGGGCTCTATGGGTATGCATTGCATACTCAAAAAATATACTAGCATGAAATGTGGTCATAAATTGGTACACTGGAATCTTCTCAATAACAAAATCACTCCTTTCTTCTTGAGACCCATCTTTTGTAGCATATTCCACTATTTTATACTTCCTGAACTCTACTAGTTTTTGTTCCACCTCATATGTGCTTTCCATATGTTGACATACTGGCATACATTGGAAGCCACCTCAACGCTTGCATGAACCAATCAAGCATGTTGTCCTATAGAATATCTTACTATCCTCTATTTTGCACAATTTTTTTGATAAGAACTCTCTTGAACATTTTGGTGGGGCTTCTATACCACAATCCTAAAAAACATCGCTAGTAGGCAAATCTAAACATATAGAACGATAAACATCATAATAGTTAGAAAATTCAATATGTAGTCTACAACAACATGTAGTGCATGTGTGATTTATCTTGACATAAAAAGGTTTAAGCAGTTCAAAAAATCTTTGAGAAATACTAATTTGAGGATAATCATTTTCAAATTTTTGAGAAAATTGGGTTTGAGTCATATCCAAAAAGTTCTTTGGATGTGGCTCACGATTTTGACTATTGATTCTCCTTCTTACCACATCCCTTTGATTTAGAGATGGACTTGTTTTATTCTTCCAATACTCTTCAATTAGTGTTCTCAAGGCTTCGAAAAAATATTTATCTTTTCGTGACAGTCTCCTTGAGAATGCCCATAATTCATTTGTATTATTGCCCTCAATTTGTTGCCTTTGAATGGCTCTTGATAAAGTTTTTCTACTAATTCCCATTTGGTCACTAGTCTTTTTAATTAGACAAGATCTCTTTGTTTGATAGCTTACCAAAGTTGATGTAATGACACTTCGGGTGAAATTACTATCTTTTGAGCATGAGGTCTTACCCACACTCTCATAAGAATCCAATAGATTCTTCACAATAGTGTCTTCACTCAATGCATTCGATGTTCTCAACCCAAGAGTCTTCATGATGTTCCTATACTTTACACCCCGCATAATTTCAACAAATAGTTGACATCTTGCAGTCTTATTTAGCCTTTCAAAGAATTGTTCCCAAATCTTATCAGCATATCTTCTACAAGTGCATGTTGAAATATTACCTTCCATGTGCTGCAAAATCTCATCATCAATATTAATCAAATACTTTGGCTTTCTAAGCAAAATTCTTGGCGGTGTTCTCCTAGGTACATACATCTCAACATTAGGAATTTCATCAATATTTAATTGAGGTGGGCTAGATTGCATACCTTCGATCGAGCGTGGAGAAGAAGATATACCTTAAGGTTCACATGGGGATGATGGAATACCTTCTTCGTCAATTTCGAGTGATGATGTACTCTCATCCTGAGATGTGTTGGATGGTGTCCAACAATATTCACTTGTGATACTGGTGTCACTCCATATTGACTTGCAGTAGATGGTGTTCATCCATATTCACTTGTGCTAGATAGTGTCCCTCCATATTTTCCTGTGCTTAATGGTGTCCCTTCATATTTACTTGTCATAGAGGGTGTGTCTCCAACTACGGTATCTGAATCTATCTTATGATGATGCTTTTACATTCGTGCTTGTTGTGCTATCAATTCTCATTCTCTTTTTGACAGTTTAGGTTCCTCTACAATCGGGTTTTCTTCATCAATCATTTCGAATTTCTTCTTTTCACGATATGCACCCAAACTCTCTCCTTTTATTTCATTTTTTTGTTCTCTTCATCTATTAGTTTCCTCTTTGTATTTTTCTTCGGTATGGAGGATAATTTTATACATACCATGGTAATGAGATGAATATTAGTTCCTAAAAAATTTATCCATTCAAGTTAATTGAAAAATATATGTCATTGACTACTTCATTTAAATAATACTTACATTCATCGTGTACAAAATTTAACCTAGCATGTAGACAAATGTGTACAAACTATGGAAGCACTAGGTTGGCCAGAGCACATTTCTAACTAAAAGTGAATAACCATGATGGTGATTTTGAAAACTAATGAGTGAATGGAATTGTGATTGATAATTTTGTGGTGTAGGAGCACCTTGAAAATATATGCTTCCATTTTCAAATTTGATTCAATTTTGGGTATCTTCATGTTGTAAGAGGGTCATTAAAGACATTTTCCATGTACCGGTTATACGAGCTTTCAAAGGTGGTTGTTTGTTAGTTATATAAATTGGGGGGAGTTCATTTTCATTGAAAAAGGTTTAAACAACCTCCATTGGCTCGAAGGGAGGATTTTTGTTCATTTTGAAATCCATTTTTTTGATAAAAGAAATGTTGTTTTCTAGAAATTCATTGGGTTTTTTTGCACTTTCCTACACTTGTACGGATATATAAAACCTCCTCTTGATATAAAAAATATATAATATTTTAGGAACATGTATTAAATCTTTAATGCATCATTTCTAAGGGCTTACCAGTATGTTTGAAGGGAGCAATTGACGATTTTCTGAAACTACTCATTTCAAGCTAGTCAAGGGTTCGAGTAGGAATTAATTATGAAATGACCATCTCACCTAATTTTATGACTTGTTTCTCATTGGGATGGAATAAAAATTGTTAGAGTAGGGTATTTTATTGTTGAACATGCCTTGGAATGAAACTAATGACAATAGGATGGGGTTCTTAGGCTGAAACAAGCACTTTTCCATGAGAATTTGAGGAACCTAGGAGTGATTTTGAAAAAGTGTTGAAGAAGTGGTCTATGTAATGACCTTTTGACCTTGTGCAGGGTATTTTGAAGATTTTTGATGCTTTGGAATGGTCTAGGAAGGCCCGAGTATAGGATTCTCTATAAACCCTCCCTCTTTGCATTGAAAAATAAGGGTTTTTGTATTGGAAGCCTAGTTGAGCGGGTAAGGTCCTAAAACATAGAAAATATCTTGTTTTGAGACCTAATTAAAGAATTTTTTTTGGTTTGGAAGTCTAGTGTGAGGATCTATGGGTAGTTCCTTTGTAAAATTGGCCTACTTGGAGGCCTAAAATAGTGAGAAGGCCAGTTTTCTTAAAGGTTTCTGAAAGGAGTCATGTGATGGGTTAAGATATGTCTTGCAACTCTCAAATGGATGCTAGAATCATTATTTTATTTTCATGTTTTTAGAGAAAGTTTTGGAGTTAAGGAACCAAAATTGGTCTTGCACAGTAACTAGATTCTAAGGGTGAAATGTGGGAGATAGTGTTTATGTTTGTGGTCCAACTTGGAGGAATGTTGGGATCAGTCAATTAGGCCTTTTTAATCTTGTTAGATGCCTCTTGAAGGAAAGTTGACATCTTCAATGGTTTTGGGTCCCCTAACTCTGCATCAAAAATGAGTATCATAGTCTGAAGTGTGTGCATGGTTTGGGAGATACATGTGACAGTTTGCAGATGCTTGGTTACTAGTAATGTGGATAGTGAACAAAGGAAATAAGTTGTGTGTAAGGGAAGACTTCCTAAAGGTTTCATTTTTGTTGTACTAACTCAAAAAAATATTTATTAAGCAAATAATGGTTTGGTTGTGCCTTAAGAATTATAGTTTGTGTTTGTAAACAATGGTGCCATTATGGAAGATTTAAGACAACTTGTGAATGACATAATCATTGGTTGATTTTTTGAGGAATCTAGTTGATTGTAATAAGTTATTTTAAATATTTTCAAGGTGTTTTGAAGGTCCTTAAAAGGAATTGGGAGCTCTTAATGCTAATTTGAGTATACAAATCAATTTTTTTGTGAAGGGAAATATAGTTGAATAGGTGTGTCAAGAAAGGTGTTGATTTCTTCATTTGTAGTGCATTAGTTTGTATAGAGGTATTGGAAGGTGTTTGGACCCTTTGGAGGAATGGGAGAGGCTTGGAGTTGTATTAAAGGATGAATTTTGGTGAATGGTTCTGAGTTTCTAATCAACTTTATGCTACGTTACAATCAATTTTATGATGGTTAATCTATTTTTTTGAGTCTAACAAAGAGTTGAAACCAAGTTCTAATATTTTGATGAAAAGATGACTGAGTTTATTTGTTGATCTTCTTCAATTTAATTTAGGGTCAGAAGTACCCTTGATGATTTGTGGATCTTGGTAGATGTTTTGCATCAAGTTTAAAATAGTAATTGGCAAGTGTATATAATTGTGTATATAATGGTAATTTAAAATGTGCATTGACAACCTAAAGTTATAATGACAAAAAAAAATGAAGGCAAGCCATAATAGAATGAAAGAAAATTTGTAAAAACTTCACATACCTAAAAAACTAGACTTTCAAATGGAGGAGTTCAACCCAATTATGTAGCCTTAGATTCTTCTTTCTTTAAACTCAACAAAAAATTGACTTGTTCAAAAGCTTGTTCCACTCCAAACTTCAATTGTATATCAGTTTTCAATGGAATTCAAACTTCAATTGATATTATATGTCTTTCAACATGGAAACTCTACTATTGCATGCAAAGGTGGTAGAAAGATCATGGAAAAAGTGATGGAATGTGAAAAACATGCCTGCACACTTCACAACATCATCAAAAAGCCACTTTTTGTTGGAGCACACTCAAAACCAGGGCAATATACAAACTGTGGGCATTGAAATCATGGGTATATAGAGTTTTTTACTGTTTTAGTGGAGTAAAACACACGCTCATGTTATAACATGAGCACGTTATGTGAAATATGGTTTTCTTAGTATATTTCTTTTCTCCCTCTTTATCGTTACCCACTATCCTAATTATATAGTTGTCCCCTACACCCTTATAGTAGATGAGATAGAGGCAAGTGTGTGTGTGTGTGAGAGAGAGAGAGGTAGAGGGAAAGTTGGAGAGAGAGAGGGAGAGAGATGGAGGGAGAGGGAGGGATAGGCAGAGGGTTAGAAACAGAAAGTGGGAGACATGGAGATAGATAGGGAGGGAGAGAGGGGAAGAGTGGGAGAGAAAAAGGGAGAGAGGGAGGGAGTGGGAAGTGGAGTGGGAGAGAAATATGGAGAGAGGGATGGAGATGAAGAGGGGGAGAAAGAGAGAGTGTGAGAGAAAGAGGGAGAGAGGGAGGGAGAGGGAGAGAGGGATAAAGAGATAGTGGGAGAGATGTAGATAGAGAGGGAGGTAGGGAGAAAGAGAGGGAGAGAGATGGAGGGAGAGGGAGAGGGAGAGAGAGAGGGAGGGAGGGAGAGGCAGAGGGTTAGAAATAGAAAGTGGGAGACATGGAGATAGATAGGGAGGGAGAGAGGGGGAGAGTGGGAGAAAGAGAGAGTGGGAGAGAAAAAGGGAGAGAGGGAGGAGAGGGAGTGGGAGAGAAATAAAGGAGAGAGGGATGGAGAGGGGGAGGGGATAAAGAGAGAGGGAGAGAAAGAGGAGGGAGGGGGAGAAAGAGATAGTGGGAGAGATGGAGATAGAGATAGAGGGAGAGAGGAGGAGAGTGGGGGAGAAAGAGATAGTGGGAAAGATGGAGATAGAGAGGGAGGGAGAGAGGAGGAGAGTGGGAGAAAGAGATAGTGGGAGTTAGAGAGGGAGGGAGAGAGAGGGAGAGTGGGAGAAAGAGAGAGTAGGAGAGTGGAAGAAAGAGAGAGTGCAAGGGAGATAGGGGGAGAGTGGGAGATAGAGAGGGATGGAGAGAGGGGGAGAGTGGGAGAAAGAGAGAGTGGGAGAGAGTGGGAGAGTGGGAGAAGGGGAGAGTGGGATAAAGAGAGAGTGGGAGAGAGTGGGAGAAGGGGAGACTGTGGGAAGGGGAGACTAGGAGAGAGAGAGGGAGGGAGAGAGGGTGAGAGTGAGAGAAAGATAGAGTGGGAGAGAGTGGTCGAGTTACAGAAAGGGAGATTGGGAGAAAGAGAGAGTGGGAAGGAGAGAGGGGGAGAGTGGGAGAAAGAGAGAGGGTTGAGGGATTAGGGTTGAGATACATACCCTCAACCCTCAACCCTTAAACCCTAATCCCTCAACCCCTATACCCTCTTAATCCCTCAACCCTTAACCCTTAAAACCTAATCCCTCAACCCCTATACCCTCTTAATCCCTGAACCCTCAACCCTCAACCATTCAACCCTAATCCCTCTACCCCTATACCCTCTTAATCATTGAACCCTGAACCCTTCAACCCTAATCCCTCTACCCCTATACCCTCCTAATCCTTGAACACTCAACCTTAAACCCTAATCCCTCAACCCATATACCCTCTTAATCCCTGAACCCTGAACCCTCAAACCTTCAACCCTAATCCCTCTACCCATATACCCTCTTAATCCTTGAACCCTCAACCCTCAACCCTTAAACCCTTATCCCTAAACCCCTATACCCTCTTAATCCCTCAACCCTCAACCCTAAAACCCTAATCCCTCAACCCCTATAGCCTCTCAATCCCTGAACCCTGAAACCCGAACCCTTCAACCCTAATCCCTCTACCCCTCTACCCTCTTAATCCTTGAACCGTCAACCCTCAACCCTTAAACCCTAATCCCTCAACCCTTATACCCTCTTAATACCTCAACCCTCAACCCTCAACCCTTCAACCCTAATCCCTCTACCCCTATACCCTCTTAATCCTTGAACCCTCAACCCTTAAACCCTAACCCCTCTACCCTTATACCCTCTTAGTCCTTGAACCCTCAACCCTTAAACCCTAATCCCTCAACTCCTATACCCTCTTAAAACCTTTACCCTTGACCCTTCAACCCTAATCCCTCTACTCCTATACCCTCTTAATCCTTGAACCCTCAACCCTCAGCCCTTAAACCCTAATCCCTCAACCCCTACACCCTCTTAATCCTTGAACCCTAAACCCTTAAACCATAATCCCTCTACCCCTATACCCTCTTAATCCTTGAACCCTCCACCCTCAACCCTTAAACCCTAATCCCTCAACCCCTATACCCTCTTAATCCCTGAACCCTCAACTCATAAACCCTAATCCCTCAACCCTTATACACTCTTAATCATTGAAACCTGAACCTTGAACCCTTCAACCCTAATCCCTATACCCCTATAACCTCTTAATCCTTGAACCCTCAACCCTCAAACCTCAACCCTTAAACCCTAATCCCTCAACCACTATACCCTCTTTATCCCTCAACCCTCAACCCTCAACCCTCAACCTTCAACCCTTAAACTTTAATCCCTCAACCTCTATACCCTTTGAATCCCTCAACCATAAACCCTTAAAACCTAATCCCTGAACCCATATAACCTCTACCCTATAACTTATTAATCCCTCATCCCTAACCCTAAACCCTGAAACCCTAACTCGTAAACCCTCTACCCTCTACCCTCAACCCTAGTCTCCCAACCCTTAAACCCAATCAGTAAAATCTCTACTCTAATCCCTTGACCCTCTCGACTCTTAATTCCTCAACCCTTAAACCCTTAAACACTCAACACTAAACCCTCGATCCTCAACCCTAATCCCTCAAACCCTAAACTATTAAACCCTCTACCCTCTACCCTCTACCCTCTATCCTCAACCCAATAATCTCTACCCTAAACCCGAATCCATCAACCCATATACTATGAAATCCAAGAAAACTCTCTACCCTAATCCCTAAACCCTCAACCCTTAATCTCTCAACCCCTATAAACTCTACCCTATATATTCGACACTCAAACCTAATCCCTCGATCTTATACCTTAAACCCTCAATATTCAACCCTCAACCCTTAAACGCTCTACCCTTTACCCTATACATTCAACGCTTAACCCTCAATTCTCAACCCTCAACCCTTAATCCCTCAAACCTTAATCCTTAAACCCTAAACCATCTACCCCTTACATTGGACCCTGAACCTAATCCTTCAACCATATAATCTCAAACCTATACCCTAAACCCTCTACCCTCAACCAAGTAAATCCTTAACCCTAAACCCTTAACCCCAAACCCTTCAACCCTAAACCCTTAAACCTTCTACCCTATACCCTCTACCATTGACCCTATTCCCTATACCATAGAAACTATCAACCCTATACCCTCAACCCCTATCAATTTATCTCTATCTATACATCTCACCTCTCCCTCCTTCCCTCCCTCCTATCCTCTCTAATTATCTCTATCTACTATCTTCCTCTTTCTACGTACCTCTCGTTCAATCAATCCATACCACCCTCTGTCACTCCCTCTATCCATCTCTCTTTACGTCCCTCCCACTCCATCCCACTCTCTCTAACTACCTCTCTCTCCCTCTCTCCCCCTCTCTCTCATGTCTCTCCTTCCCACCCCGTCTCTCTCTCTGGAAACCTACCTATGTAACTCTCTCTTTTTCTCTCTCCCCTCTCTCTATCTATCCCTCCAACCCTACCTATATAAGTCCCTCTCACTCCACCCCCCTCTTTCTCTACCTCTATTAGGTCACTCCCTCCCACACCCTCTCCCTCTCTCAGGTCTCTCTCACACTCCCTCTCTCTCCCACTCCCTCTCTCTCACACATCTCTCTCTCTCTCTCCCACTCCCTCTCAGTACCTATCTCTCAAGTCTCTCCCTCTCACCCCCCTCACACTCTCAAGTCTCTCCCTTTGGAACCCTACCTACATAACTCTTTCTTTCTCCCCTTCTCTCTTTCTCTCCCCCCTTCTCTCTCCCCCTCTCCCTCAATTCTCTCTCCCACCCCCTATCTCTCCCTCTCCCTAAATTCTCTCTCTCCCACCCCCCTCTCTCTCTCTCCCTCCCTCTATCCCTCCCACCCTACCTAGCTAAGTCCCCTCACTCCAACCCCTTCTCTCCCACTCCCTCTCTCTTAAACTCTCACTTCCACCCCCTCTCAATCTCTCTAGACTCTCTCTCTCTAAATTCTCCCTCCGTATTAAGGCATGCATAAATGCATACATACAAGCATAATACATATGTACATACATAAATGCATACATACAAGCATAATACATATGTACATATAATATTACATCCATACAAGCATACATACATACATACATGGCATACATGTACATACGGACATAAAAATATATCAACATACATTCAATATGTTGGAATTTATCATAAAGGAAGACATAATGCGAGCACGTTGTAACGCGCTCGCATTATGTCCTATTTGACATGTTCCCTACATAAACAAAAACCATGTGAATAGTGAGATATAGCGTGAGCATGTTATAACATGCTTGTGTTATATCTTGATTTGGGAATTCCCAAGCCTTAGGATTTGTATTTTCCTTGGAATACCAACCCAAAGGCTTGGAGGGCATTCCCAACGACCAGAGACATGTTTTTAAAAAATCCACCATTTTTCTCATAATCGATTTTGTGCTCACCGCCAGGATTGCACGTGGTTCAATATCAAAAAAATTGAACACATGGGTAATGTTGGGTTATCTCTTAGCTATCCAACAATGTAATTTTTTTCACTTTCTGAAAATTTTACATCTTTCATTCATAATTTATTTTATCTGTATGTTTTTTTTTGGAAAAAAGCAATGTTTGGTATTTTTTTATTATAAACTAATCGTTCATCAATTTTTCAAATAAATTACATTTTTAGAAAGTAGACTCCATTCTACAAAATTAAAAAAATATAAAGTAAAAAAAATCAATTAGTTTCCAAAATTTGTAGGGGTAGCACAGCCAAAATTCTATTTTCAAGAAATGTCCACTTCGCAAATTAGTAAAAAATCAAATATTCATTAAAAATTTATCAAAAAAATCATGCGTCAACTACATACTGCTAGCTAACTTCTGACTGTTGCGATTTTAAAAATACTAAAAAAAATTCACCGTACGAGGGTCATACAAGAGTTGATATGTTATGTTTTTCTAAAAAAAAACACCACCAATTTGTGTACATCCCTTGTTTGAACCCCTTAATCTCAACCATTTTCAAAATAAATTAGTATTTTAGAAAGTAGACTCAGAGCACTTGAATCCTTCTTTTTGTTCCATCTCAAAATTTTGAGTCTAAGCATTCTCAATTTCATATTCAAGGTCAGTATTTCTTGATTTCAAAAAAAAGTTGTCCACTTAAGTCCCCTTTTTGGGAACCATCTTGGTGAACTTACCCAATATTATGAGTCTTTAAGCCAAAGTATAAAGTATTAAAAAAGTAAAAACTTAATTATTATGAGGTCTGTACTAAGCCTCATCAGCTCTAAATGCTTGATGAATTTCTCTTGATCTCATAAATTTGCCTTAGGAATGAATACTTGAATGCTTGGGGCTGATCACATGAATGCTTAGGATGAAAATGAGTGAATGAACCTTGTATTTATACTTATCAATGCTTAATATCAAAAAATTACACCACAATAAGAGGACAGATGAAATAATTAATTAAAGGAGGCTAAATCCCGCCAAAATTTAAAATTAAATCTCAAAAATAAGCTAAGGGGGACTAAGATGCCCTAGGCAATGTCTTATTCCTGAGGTATGAAACTCGGGGCACAAAATCCAAAAAGGGGCCTTTTTAAGGCACACTTGAAATCAAGGTCCCAAGACCTTTAGGGGACAAAGTCACCATAGGTGGCGTCTTAGTCCCGACCCAAAAATAAAGGACACTCAACTAGAATCATTAAGTTATCATTTATCCATGGATTGATGTTTGTCAGGACTAGCCATAAAAATATATCATTCATTGAGCTTGTGGATGCAAAATAGGACCAATTAAAGACATAAATAAAGATAAATAAATCAAGGCGGGCCCAAACAAGTGTGAAAATTCAAGGGTATGCATTTTCCTACACTATAATCACTATACAGACGATTCTTAACAATAAGGGCTAATGAGGTACTTATGTATAAAAGAAAATTTTAACACAAATAGAGTAAAGGAGAAAACCCTACGAGAAATAACTACTCTGAAAAAAGAGAAATATATACAAAGGAAGGAGCACTCAAGACACCCCAAGGAAAACTTTCTTCACCCCAAGAGACAACAACAAAGCAACATAGTGAGGTGACACTAAAGGTTTGGTGAGGATGTTTACAACATGATCCTCAACACAAATATACTCTAAGGATATAAAACCATCCTAGATATAAGTTGTGGATCAAGATTTCATAGGGTTAAACAAGGATCATATTGTAACTTCAATCAAGTGAGAGAAGAATTTCAAGAGTAACATATTTACCCACATTAATAATCTCCAATTAACCATTATTGGGGAAACCTTACCCAACACACTCTATTAAATATTGTATACACCTAAAATTGGTCTGAAGCATCCGATTAATTAAATACATATTATATGATTAATTATTCTATTTCCTCTACTGTTTAAATAAATAGAAATATTTATTTAATACAGTTCACATTCAAATTCATCTTAATCAAATAAACAAAATTAAATAATTTGTTCGATTTAATTATCAAATCCCTATTTCAATCTATCACATCATTCTCGAATTAATTAAATAAGATCAAACACTTTATTTATTAATTACCATATTCCTTTGATTAATTTAATAAACGACTATCCTATAGTTTATTTTATTAAATTATTTATCTCCCTTTCCTAATTTAAATAAATCAAAATATTTGAATTAAGCATAAAGGAATATTCCAATCTACATTTCCTCAAAAATGAATTAGATTTCCTATGTCTAATCTATGTCTAAATTTGTCACAATTAATGCTTTGAAACTTCATAGGAAGTTTTGGAGACAAATTGGAGACAAATTTGGAATTTGATCTCTCAATCCTCTTCCATCAATCTTTCCTCTTCTCTTGCCTGGTGTTTTCATGGGTAGAGACAATCTCCCTCTTTCTCTCAATCTCATCAATCTCTCACCATTCAATCCTCCAGATTGAATCCAAGCCTCTCAAAGCTTTCCCTGTGCATTTCTACAACCAGGAAATCTATAAATAAAGCCTCATTGAACCAACAAAATGATCTAGATAATCAAGCTTTTGCACTCTTACTCTGTAGGAATCCAGGCATCAAGTATCGAGCATCAACATTCAAGCAATTCAAAAATCAAGCTTCACATCAATGGCTGCCTCTTGTAGCTGCAATTATCTGTTTCATACATGCTAGTTTGCATTGTTATAGTCTAGTATTGCATTTTAGTATCATCTCGTTCTTCAGATGGTCATTTTAACAGTCTTATATGCTTACACAATCTGAGAGCAATTTAGATTTCATAAATCTTTGGAGATAGAGAGCAATAGGACGCTTTCATTTGATTACTTTGTTGAATTGATTCAATCAGTTTAATCTTTGATATAATGTCGTATTAAGAAGTGTTTTAAGTCTTATTCACATATTCACACTTACAATTTGGCACCCACCGTGGGGCATTAACCCCATTTTATCAAAATTACAATTTTTTTCTGGAAAGTGTTACGCAGGTTTACAACGTGATTTGTTTTAGCGCTTTCATTAAAAGTTTCGATGCTTCCGGTCCCTGTTCTAGTGCTTTTAGAGTTTCAGTGCTTCCGATTACTATTCCAGCGCATTTGTGACAAACTTCAGCACTTCTAAGACAAACTTCGGCGCTTCGGTACACTATTCCGATGCTTTCGAGTTTTAGCGGCTTAGGTAACTGTTCTAGCACTTCGGTTCCATATTCCGACGCTTCTGTAAAAATAGTCTAGATCCGACGCTTCCATGGCCAGATTGTATTTATTTTTCACAGTTGAGATAAAATTTATCAATCTAGGGTAGTCACTTCAAAGTTTTTAAAAATTGATCAATCCTAGGATAGTCACCGCATTTTACAATAGAAGTTAAAAAGAACATCATGATTTCAGTGAAGCAACACCTTCACTTAGATTAAGAATCTTTCTTTTTGGGCTTAAAACAGAGCAAATCTATATGTTGTGCTTGTAGTGATTAGGCTTATGCTCTCCCCTTAACTGGGTGACCAAAGTGCCAGATTCACTTTTATTTTATGTCATTTACACTTTATTAAAACCTTTAGCAGGCCTGCCGTAGTGGGAAAAAGTACTCACCCTACGAGAACGACCTAAGTGGGAACAACCAAAGCCAGGTTATCCAACCCGCTCTAATAAAAATGCAATTTGTTGATGAAAGTCCAAATTGACAGTAGTAGGCAAGATAACCATCCCCAAAATCTTTATTTTAAAGATTGGGAGGTCTCCTGAGGGAGTTTATCTATTTGCCACACCGAACGGAACCCTATCTACGAACCATAGAGTAGTTGCTCGCTGAGTCAGTATCCATACATTGTCATACTCACGGTGCAAGGGGAGGGAAGAATATGCCCCCAAGACACTCACCATATAATTACCAAGGATTGTTTGCTCAAGGGATTCGATATCTACGTCTGCCACTTTGAGTACGCACCTAGCAACGACAAAAACATGGGCGCCCTCTAGGGGATGACACGGCTGTGTGAATCAATGTAATTGCAAGATGTGGGCTGTGAGTATAATGATGACCTACTTGTCCTTAAGTGTGAGTTTGTTTGATATGTGTACAAATGTTAAAACAACTTGTCAAAATTAATAAAGATCATTCGTGATTTTTGAACATACACAAATCTTTTCAGTTTTAAAATCAAATATTCAAAATTGCTTGTTGTGTTTTCACAAATTCATTTAAATCAGATTTAAAGATCATCCTGAAAATGTCAAGTCAAAACAAATCGAAAAACCCATGCTGCGAAAGTGGAAGTCCACCATGTTTCTCAAGAAGAAAATCAGAGTCATGAAACCCCAAAGACCTCTCGGTTATAGAAATAAATTGAGAAAACAACATTTTTTGTATCAAAATCAGAAACTTCTTTTACAACATAGAACATTCATTCACCGTTATCACGATTTTGCTAGGAGTCACTCTTTAGACTACGTAGTAGAACTACTATATTCACGAGCCTTCTTTCAAAGAAGGGCTCTCACACAATTTCACAACCGTAGTCAACAGATTCATCCTTCTTATCTTCCACAATCTCTCATACAGTATGCCACAAGACCCGATCAAATTTTATAGTAAAAAGTCTTAAAAGGTCTTGTTTTTAGCATTCTAGAAAACCTGTTTCAGCACTTCGGGTCACTGTTCTAGCACTTTTGTGAAACAGTGCTTTTGGGCTCTGTTTTAGCGCTTACAGTCGTTATTTTAGCGCTTCTGGTAAAATAGCGCTTTGTCACTTTTTACAGCGCTTCTGGTCTTTGTTTCAGCGCTTCTGGAAAGTAGCGCTTCTATCATTTTCTCCAACGCTTTCGGGCACTGTTTTAGCATTTCTGGTCATTTAGCGCTTCGGTCGTCTGTTTAAGCCCTTTTGGACTCTATTCCAGTGCTTCTGGTAAATAGTGCTTCAGGTCTCTATTTTAGCGCTTTTAAAACATAAAGTTTAAAATTTTAATTAGTCTATCACTCTGTCATTTTATCAACATTTTCATCAGAATCAAAAAATTTCTATCAGAATCATTGTCTAGAAATCAAAGTCAGAAAGGTATGTACAAATTTCCAACTTATCAACTGAAACGAGATCTTGCAAATCATAAGTGTCAAAATCAATTATACAAATCAATTACTTTACTAAAGTTTCTCTATTAGGATATCATCATCCTTCATCACGAAACAAAGTATAGCAATTAACTTTTTTTTTTTTAGATTGTCTCATCAATAAGGTAAGACATCTTATTTGACACTATTTAAAAAAGGGTTCACATTGACACTATCCTGCACATAAGATCAAAATTTAAGAAGAAAGGGCAAAAAATTTGTATACCAATCTTAACTAGATCCCAAAAACAGAGATTCTTAGAACAAGAAATCTTAAAATCAAAAGAAATGGCAGAAGAAAATCCTTAGAATAATCTGAACCATAATGATAAGAATGAAATCACTCTACAAGATATCCAAGCGGCTCAACAAGATCCAAAGTTTCACATATTCATGGAGAAAATTCTAGAGCAAGACATGGAAAAATATCTTTCAATGGTAGCCGAATCAGGGGCAAAACTTCCAAAAGATTTCGATTTAAACCATTTGAAAGAAACACCAAAAATAAATGAGATTGAGATACCACAACCTACACCAACAATAGATCTGGTTGCCGCTTTAACATCACAGATGCAACTGTTACAACAGAAAATACAAGATATGACACAGGGGACTACCAAGAGGTATGCGGTATAGGACATTTGTCCTTATCCATTTGACGCAACAATTGGTTTGCTACCCTTTCCAATACATTGTGAATTCCCAAAGTATGATAAGTACAATGGATGGACAGATCCAATAGATCATGTACGGGAATTTAAAATGATGAGTCTTGAGTTTGCTCAAGAAGAGACTTATTTGATGAGGTTATTCCCAAGGAGTTTGGGAGGAGCATGTATGGAATGATTTTGAAAATTGCAACTTGGTATCAAAACATTTGAGGAACTTGTTAACAAGTTTACTTCTCAATATTCATTCAACATCCAAAATGATGTTACTATCAAGGATCTCTACAACTTAAAGCAAAACAAAGGAGAAACATTCTTGTCTTTTCTTCAAAGATGGCGATGATTGTTCGCTAGATATCCTCGATCTATTCCAGAGGAAGAAAAGATGGAATAGTTCATTGAGAACTTGACAGAAGAAATGAGCTATAGACTAGAATTACAATGTCCACCCACTTTCGAAAAGTCATAGAAAATGGTCTTAAGATTAAGGAAGCATTGGTCAAACGGGGAGTTATCAAACATTACAATGACAAATCAAATAACTACTCCAATCAACACTCAAACAATGATAAACCAAAAATTTGGCAAAAGAATCGCAACACAAATGAAACAACATGCGATTCACAAAATGTCAAACCAGTTTTCAACTTGATGGCATCTTCTTCAAACAATCAAAACAGTGACCAAAAAGTCCAGTCAAATACCATGCAGAACAATGAATGTGCAAAAACACTACCATATCAAAAACCATCAAATAGATGAAGGTTCACACCTTTAGGTCAATCAATGGAATCAGCGATGAAGGAACTAGTTACCAGAGGCCTTCTCATTGCACGGGAAGCTAGGTTCTGGGATCCAAAAGTCAAACCATCATGGTGGAATGATGTTGATTATTGCAACTATCATAATAACAAGGGTCATAAAACAAATGACTGTATGGAATTGAAACATGTAGTACAAGATTTGGTGGATAGCAACAAACTGTATGTGGAAGGACCTCAAAATAACAATGATCATTCGGCCCTCAAAGATCCACTGCCAAATTATGACAAAGGTGCATCATCATCAAACAACAAAGGGAATAACACTAATCATGTCTATAACACAACAATCCTGTGTCTATCTGAAGTCAAATATGATCATACAATTAGTGATAACATTGAGGAAAATAAAACCACCAACGTTACCTCTTTGGATTTACTCCCAAGCATGAAAAACTCTGATAATCAAATCAATGTTTTAAAAATCAGAGACAATCAAGAACATCAACCAGCCAACACCATGACTCGGGGGAAATCAAAAGTTATTTTAAAGGGAATTGGATCCACACATGCAGTTCCACCTCCATCAAATTATGATATTATCAATCAAATGCAAAACAACCCCCAACAGAATCAAGAACGTCAACCAGCAAACGTCATAACTAGGGGGCAATCCAAGGTAGTATTAAAAGGAGTAGGATCTCAACGTGCGTTTACGCCTCAATCTCATTATAGTATTGTTGATCAATTACAAAATATCCCCACCCAAATCTAAATACTGGAACTCCTAAAGTTGTCACCATCACATAAAGAAGTTCTTGAACAAGTGTTAGTGGCCACAATCGTACCAAATAATTTGGATGTTTGTCAATTCCAAGCTATGGTGGGACATCTGACTACCCCACATTGTCTATCATTCTCTCAATAGGATGATGTCTCATTAAACCATCCGCATAACACAGCATTGCATATCGAAGTCTATATCCATAATCATCCTGTTAAGAGAGTTCTAATAGATGGGGGAGCTAGTCTGAACATTTGCACCCTCAAATTAGTCTGTGCACTAGGATATTCCGAAGATGCTATTGATGCTCGACGGAAAACGACCATCAAAGCCTATGATGAGGAGGAAAGATCGTCCAAAGTTTTGATTGTATTACCCATTCAAGTAGGGCCTATGATGAAGCATATAGCATGTCAAGTATTAGACAGAGAATTGACATACAACATACTCTTAGGATGACCCTGGATTCATGAAATGTAGGACGTACCTTCTACATACCATCAATGCCTGAAGTTCCCAGTAAATGGACAAGAGGTGACTATAACTACTGATTATAATCACCCACAACATTGTGACACATTAAGAATATCTCAAGACACCTTTGTCCCTCACAACAGGGAAGCTTCAAGTTCATCATCATCCAAGAATGAAAAAAGTCCAAGCAGCACTACCAAGTGGGTACAAAAGAAAGGTAAAGAAAAGGAAACAAGTCATGATGAAACAAACAAATCGGATACACAAACTTCTCTATCACACAAATTTCAAAAGCAAGTTCAGTTGACAGATAAAGGAATGGGATAGTACTCAATGGAGCAATCACTTAACTTATCATAGTTAATGCCATCTCCTAGGAAATATGGTCAACCATCACTAATCAAACCTCTAACATCTATACCTACCACAGTTCTTCACAAAACATTTGTAAAATTTGGAACCATAGCAGAAGAAATGGACAACAAAGCAATCCTAGATTGGCTATACAAGGATGAAGAAACATCAACATCAGAAATCGACATCAAAAATATTAGCATCAACATAGACAAGTATGGAAAAGGAAAGGCTATTCTTGAAAAGATGGGTTATGAAGGACAAGGACCATTGGGGTTAAGAAAGGAGGGAATCTAAAAACCTATCACACCTCTCACTCTCCATACAAAAGAAAAACCAGGACTAGGATACTCTGAAGAAGAGAAGCAGGAGCTACAAAGGACAAATGGAAAATATCCTTCACTTTAGAGATGGTTCTGAAATAGACTCAAATGAATATGAGTGGGCATTACCTTGTGATCTACTTGACATTGATATTCCAGTCGATGTGATTCAAAAATATGCACCTACACGTGAGGAGGGCCAAGGCTTGGGGTCTATACCATTCATCGAGGAATCACTAAATATCAATGACTTTAGTGAGGACGAACATAATTTGAGTGAACTAGATGATTTCGAAGAGGGTACCATCATGGATCTCGATATCACAAATAACAATTATGACGATCTTGCTATCCTCACCCTTACTTCCATTGACCTAAATCAATTTGATGATACCATGCCATTAATCCATTCGAAACTTATTGATTGGGAATCTACCAAACCATTGACTGTACCAAAATTTGAAAATGATGATGCTATTGTACATTTCCTTTGTCATATCGAACTTGATACAAATGTTTTCCATAATACTCATAACAACACGACTCAGTAGGAGGGTGTCAAATCTTCCAGTTGCAAAATTGACAACAGGGAAAATAGATCTAATGGTGAAAACCAATCTACGGCAGCATTAGATCTGGAAAAAGTAAAAATAAAGAACGCATCTAACGGTGAAAACCTTTCAGAGGCACTGAAGGATGGAAGATTTGACACTCTCCCAGAACACTATCATGACCGATCATCAGTTCTGGTCAAACCTACACAAGCGGTGGACATTGGCATCGAAGAGAATGCGAAAGTACTATATCTAGCAGAATCAATGACAGAACAAGAAAGACCGACATTCATCCAATTCTTCAAAGAAAGAAGCATCAACTTTGCTTGGTCATATTTCGATATGCCAGGTTTAGATCCAAATCTGCTTATGTATCATTTGTCTTTGCCAAAAGGAATCAAGCCTGTTAAACAAAAATTAAGAAAAATGCACCCCCATATTGCATTAATGGTCAAAACAGAGCTAAAGAAATTACTGGATGTGGGATTCATACGATCTATAGATTATGCTGAATGGATATCAAATCTTGTGCTTGTTTCCAAGCCAAACAATAGCATCAGAATCTACACAGATTTCAAGGACCTCAATAAAGCATGCCCGAAGGATGATTTTCCACTTCCAAATATAGACATCATTGTAGACTTGACGACAGGGCATGCCATGTTATCAATCATGGACGGTTTCTCTGGGTACAATCAAATAAGAATAGCTCCAAAAGATCAAGAAAAGATGGCTTTTACATGTCCATGGGGAACCTTCTGCTAGAACGTCATGCCATTTGGTTTAAAGAATGCAGGAGCAACTTATCAAAGAGCAATGATGACAATATTCCATGATATGATGCACACCTTCATGGAAGACTATGTTGATGACATCTTAGCAAAACCTACTACTAGGGAAGGACATCTGCATATCCTAGATAAAATCTTCACACAGATGGAGAAATTCAATGTCAGGTTAAACCCTAAGAAATGTGTCTTCGGGGTTACATCAGCAAAGTTACTAGGATACATTGTTTCAACAAAGGGCATTGAAGTGGATCTGGAAAAAGTCAAAGCTATAATGGAGATGCCATCTCCTAGAAACATCAGCTAGCTCAGATCACTACAAGGATGACTTCAATCAATCCGCAGATTCATATCCCAGCTGGCAGATAGAAGTCACCCTTTCAATCATCTATTGCATAAACACATAGTTTTCATGTGGGATGAGAAATGTGAAGCAACATTCAATCAGATCAAACAATATCTAATGTCACCACCTATTCTCATACCACCAACACAGGGAAGGCCTCTCATTTTGTACATTGCCACGACAGATATATCTTTGGGGGCACTCTTAGCACAGGAGGATCATGAAGGAAAAGAGCACGCCATCTACTACATCAGTAGAACTTTAAATGGCTATGAAATAAACTATACATTCATAGAAAAGTCTTGCTTAGTAGTGGTGTTTGCTACTCAAAAGTTAAGACACTACATGATGGCTATTACAATCAGGTTAATTGCAAAGATTGATCCTTTGAAGTATCTATTAAGTAAAGCTGCCTTAACAAGTAGATTGGAAAAATGGGTTATGCTCTTAAGTGAATTTGGCATTCAATATGTCGAGAGAAAGGCAATTAAGGGACAAGCAATTGCTGAACAACTAGTTGAAGCTCCTCTATCAGATGATCACCCAATGACAATGGAATTTCCAGATGCAGACATCATGACAGCAATGCCCCAACAATGGATACTACACTTTGATGGATCGTATACACAACGAGGATCAGGAGCAGGAATCTTGTTCATATCTCCCCAAGGACACACAATTCCGAAGTCATATAGACTCATGTTTCAATGTACAAAGAATGTAGTGGAATATGAAGCATTGATTATTGGGGTCAAGATTGCAATTCAATGGAAAATCACAGATTTACAGGTCTATGGGGACTCTCAACTAGTTATTTATCAAGTCAATGATGAATATCAAACCAAAGATGACAAATTGATGCCTTACAAAGAACAAATAGATAATTTGAAACAATCCTTTACTAATATCAATTTTGATCAGATTCCAAGGGTGGAGAACAAAGCTAATGGTCCTATGGCTACGATCGCTTCATTACTACAATTCCCTGAGAAGCGTATTTGTTATGAGTTTATAGTAGAACAAGTATCATGTCCTTCCCATTATCAATCAGAGTCCGCTACCATATGTCATCTAGAAACCACTAAACCCTCCATATACGAAACTACCTATGCTTATCTAAAAGATGATATCCTACCTCCTGACCTTTCCAGGAATAAAAAACGCAACTTTATCTATCAATCCGCTAGACACACTTTAATCACAGATGTCCTTTATCGTCGAGGTCTTGATGGTACACTACTCCGATGTCTAGAACGCAATGAATCTGAAATGGCCTTACAAGAAGTTCACGAGGGTATTTGTGGTATTCACTTGAGTGGAATAAACCTAGCCAAGAAACTCCTCCGTTTGGGTTATTATTGGCCTTGCATGGAAAAAGAATCATACCAATTTGTCAAGAAATGCCAAAAATGTCAGGTTCACAACAATTTGATTCATGCACTGGCACAAGAACTACATCCTTTTACATCAACATGGCCTTTCTATCAATGGGGGCTAGATCTGGTAGGAAAAATACATCCATCTTCATCTAATGGACACAAGTTCATTATCATGGCTACAGAATACTTCACGAAGTGGATAGAGGCAGTACCTCTTACTACCATCACTGGGAAACAGATCTCCTCATTCATCTTGAACTACATCATCTATCGATATGGAATCCCTCAATCTATAACCACAGATAATGGATGACCTTTCAAAAATCAAGATGTCCAAGAGCTATGTGGAAATTTTCACATCCAACATCATTTTTCAACACCATACTATCCTCAAGGGAATGGCCAAGTAGAGGCCTCAAACAAAACCATACTCAAAATTCTCAAAAAGACGGTTAACGATGTTGGACATGATTGGCATGTTCAACTCAATCCTGCACTATGGGCCTACAGAACAAGCATTAGAACACCAACGAGAGCTACACCATTTTCTTTGGTATATGGATCAAAAGCCATATTACCCATTGAAAATGAAATTCCATCCCTTCATGTATCACTCAGAGGTATCATTTCAGATGAAGAATATAGGGTATCTAGATTGCAGGAACTAGAATTGATAGATGAGCATCGTCAACAAGCTATAAATCATCTAACAACTTATCAACAAAGGATGTCAAGGAGTTACAATCACAGGGTAAAACCAAGGGTCTTTTAGGTTGGTGACTTGTTACTAAAGGAAAATCCTAGGAATCAGCAGGAGAGAGAAAAGAAAGGCAAATTTGAGCCTCACTGGCTTGGTCCATTTGTCATCATATCTATGTATGGATCAGGAGCATATCAGCTATCAACATCAGAAGGGGATCTATTTGATGAACCTATCAACAGTATTCATCTCAAAAAATTCTATGCTTAAAGTATCCTAGTGCACGGGGTACAATCTGAAAAATTATTTCCTTGGTGAAAACCTGGCATAAAGGCATCTTGGCGAAACGCAAAAATAAAAAAAATAATAAAATAAAATAGAAAATAAAAAAAAAGGGAAAATACAAAATACAAAGGGTGTAATCAAAGCGTGTGGTAAGGTTGGTATCAATTCATATCATATCATTCGCCTGGCCATCATTACATCCACTATCAAGTCTGGTCACATGGTCAACATATAACTCCATAGCTTGGGGGCAACATTTGGATATCTAGGGGCAATCCAAACTTATCAATTGCATCTAGTGATAGAAAATAAAAAACAAAGATCAAAACACAATTTCAATCATTTTCAGAAGAATCAACCATCCTTATCAAAAATCCAAAAACATGTCAAATAGGAAACTCTGAAAAGGCAAAATAAAAAAAAACATAGGTTTGTGTCAGTCGAACTACATGGTCTTTGTGTGTGTAACGTAGGCAAGGCTAATCTTAAATCAGCCCCCAAGACCCCTAAGATAGGTTGGTAGGTTAGGTCTTTGGTCAAAAATCTCAAAAATCCAAAACATGTCAAAATCAGGATGGATGATCTCGAATCTGATAAATGAATGAAATACTCTAAGTGAACAATGGATAAATTATACTTTTTGATTATCATTTCTTTAGAGTGACTCAATGAAGTATTGAACTAGAGGAACAAGGAAAAAGAATAATATTTTTAATGTCTACTGTATGTGCGATAATCATATAAATGTGTGAATTGTCGAGGGATGTGCTATGCAAATGTATCACCGATGACATTCAGAATTCACACACTCAAAAGATAATCTTTGTTTGTTTATGCAATGAATGCTCAGGTCATCTCGGTTCAATTATACCTCGATGCTTGTGTTCAATTGCAATATCAAAAATCATGAAAGTAATACTCAGGTCATCATTGGATTAACACAACCACCAACGCTTGCATTCACTTTCAACATCCAATAAAGCTCTATGATGATACTAGGCACAAAAAGACTATAAAATGACATCTGTTTTGCATATCATTGCATGATTAAATTAGATTGCATTCATCATCATTCATTATCTACAGAGTATTTGTTGCATAAAGGAATCCAATCAATGATTATCTAATCTACAAAAGAGACTGAGTATACTTGACATAAAATCATCAAAAACATATAAACATCATCATTGCATCATCAATTCATCATTCAAATATTTCATCATGCATCATAACTTCTACCATCAGTGCATCAGGTTCATTCTTACCATAACACATTCATTTAATATCATTTAGAATCCATACATCACATCATCCTTATTATATCATCTATTCATACATTTAAAAATATCAAAATCACATCATTACATCCATCCAAGATCATTTATCATAAAATCATCCCATAATTAAAAAGCATTTATTCAACTATCCATACAAGTTATCAAAATCACATCATTTATCCACATATCATATTCCATCCATACATACATCATTACATTAACATAAATCATCATTTATTATCATCACATTTAGAATAAACTCATCACATAAAGCATAGAAACAACATCCATCACATAGAAATCATGACGCCATCATTATAATCATATCAAATGTGTCTCATATATATATCATCAGGAGTCAAGTATACAATGAAGTCATAAAAATACATCATCATACAAGAAGGTACATCATAAAATAAATCAATGAGGATAACATGGCCTCTATGACCTGCTACTGATAGAATGCGCAGGCCCAATAGGACTTGTACCGCCACCACCCCCAGATGGACCCGGATCTCTAGGATCTCTGTGTGGAGGCTGTGTCACCCACTCACTGACTATCCGTATATGAGTCTACCCAGATCTCGATGGGGCATAACTGACTTGACGCTTGGCAGGCACTGCATCATGATACCGACCTCTGTAAAACTCGGCCTCTCGGGCAACCCATAGAACCTCTCTCATATAATAACCTATAGAGGTGCCATTAACCACTCTTTGTAAAGTCTCGGCTCTCTCCTGTGTCCTCTCGGCAATCTGTCGTGCACTGCCTCTCTCGGTTGTCAGTGTATCAACCTGCATCTACGTAGTGGCTAACTGCCCCTATACCTATGCCAAGGCCTGTGCGTGAGCCTGTGCCTGTGCCTACATCTGTGTCTGAGTCTGCACAACCATGCCTCGAGCCTGAACCAACTGCCCCTGCAGTGTTTGAACCTGTGCCTGCAAAGTCTGAACCTGTGCGTGAAGCCTAGCCATCTATCTCTGCTACCCAACTACTGGCATTGTCACTGCCTGCCTCTTACGAGGCCGACTAGAGGAAGGTGCACTGTGAATATTTGGACCTGGTCCTCTGTATCCTCCACTCCCACCATCACTGTCCCCACTGTTGCTACTATCCTCACTATTTGAACTACTACTCTTTGAGCTCTCATCCCCAGGGATATCACCCTCAACCCTGGCAACATCCTTTCTCGCATCCTCCTCTACATGTAATGGTGTGGGCTCATTAGGAATGGTGAGGCGAGGAGGGGGAACAAAAGCCAAAAATTCCATGTACTCCTCTGTCACGGGCGCAACTGCAATATCTCTCCACATGTCCCATGCGGATGGCTGTAGTGCTTTGTAACCCTCTACTACAACATCATATGATAATGTGGGGCCCCAATCTGGAATATCCATCTGTCGCCGTGCATAGTGGGCTACCCCCTGTGGCATGCACTGAACAATGCCATACTATCTATAAACCTGACACAACAGAAATCTCTCAATAACAAATGGAGTCTGGCCAATGAGGTACATCGAATCACAAAGAAACCCCCACACTACACCATCCTCCTCCCACTCCTCACAGTCAAGGTAGGGGCGCCATATCACTATCTCTATGTCATCAAAAATCTGCCTCCAGTGGTCTAATTTGCCAATCTAGGCCTGTGTAAATCGACCACTATATCTAAAAATATATGGCCTGCCAGCTAGTCTATCTGCAATAGAAAATGGCCGACAAATGGCAAAGTGCTCCCACACCCATATCTGTAACAGGGTCACCCCTACGGATATACTTCGTGCACCTAGGTACACAATGGAATGAAGATCATGATAGAGATGTGCTAAGATGCACATCCCCCATGCATATCTGGTACCATGTACCAACATGCTCTCTAGTGTCCTCCCCCAACCAACGAGGAATCCCTTTGACTTGCGATCAGGGCAAAGGAATCCTCCAATAAATCCAGCTAGCACTGCTAGTAGTGTCGCATAAGAATCTATGATCCTCCACCATTGAATGCTCGGACCCTCAATATCCTGATCCTGAAATACTCGACGGAGAGCATCTCTACTACTGGTCCCATGAGAGTCATATGTCATGATCTCCCCCATGAATGAAATGCGCAATATACGTCACACATCCTCTGGTGTGACTGTCATCTCGCCGGTGGGTAAATGGAAGGTGTTGTGGTTGCTATGCCACCTCTCAGCTAGTGCGGTCAACAAACCCCGATTAATCCTAATCTAGGGCATGTCAAGTAAACTCGTCAGGCCACACTGGCCTATCACCTAGAGCTCGTCAGGTGTCAAATGTGGTATCAAATCGGTTGTCTATGGAAACCTCTCTCACATCTAGAGAGTCCCCAGATCCTCCTATCATCATAACAAAAAATCCACAATCAGTGAACTATGTCAAGAATTAAACATCATTCTACTATCATGTTTGTTTCAAAACCTTTGGTATGAATTTTCGATCAAAATTCATAGGTGAACATCCAACCTCACCTATCATGAGGTTCATCAAAACATTATCTAGATCTCGCCTATCATGAGATTTATCAGATATTGGCTCAAACCTCGCCTATCATGAGGCTCATCAAAACATTATCTAGATCTCGCCTATCATGAGATTTATCAGGTATTGAATCATTTCCTCGCTTATCATGAGGATCATCAAGAAATAGGATTTCTTCTCGCCTATCATGAGAGTTAATCTTATTTACTTTAATCACAATCCAGCATCCAGAATGTGGATTGTCAATCATACCAATCAGAAGAATGGACATGATCGGAATTGACGAAATCAAATTTCACTAAGTCAAAATATTTATCTCCCAAGGGGGCATATCATTATATTATCATCTAAAAATCATCGATCCTGGCAGTAGTAGCAAAAATATTCTTTGAAGCAATGCGTAAACACATCACTTCAAAGAGGGGCAAAATGTATACACCTAAAATTGGTCTAGAGCATCCGATTAATTAAATACATATTATTTGATTAATTATTCTATTTCCTCTACTGTTTAAATAAATAGAAATATTTATTTAATACAGTTCACATTCAAATTCATCTTAATCAAATAAACAAAATTAAGTACTTGATTTTTGTTGTATAACTTTTCTACAATAACATATGGTTTTGATCAAGTAGGACCATGAGTTAGCATATTAGTGTGTGAGAAAATGAAGTTAGAGAATATTTCTATATGGCAGTAATTTAACAAGATGTTTTATGCTTAGAAATATTACAAACATGGGAATATCCCAAGAACATTGTATACTTGTCTAAATTTATATATTATATTGGTTCTATATTTTTTACGATCATTCTAGTCTCCATGATTCTTAGTTTCAAAAAGCTTGTTTACTGGTTGATATAACTCATTCTAATATTATGGCTATATATACTGCTAATTCTATAGGGAGTGGAAGTTGTGTTGTAGTAAAGATCCTGCCCAAAATATTGTTGGTTCTCTTAGCAGTGGTGGTTCCTGTTGTCATGGCTCGAACACCTAGGAGGCCTATAGATGTGCCATTTCAAAATAACTACGTTCCCTCATGGGTTTCTAATCATAGAAAGTACATTGATGGTGGAAATCAAGCTACACTTTCTCTTGACAAGTGGATAGGTAATGTCTTTAGATGCTGCCAATAGATTATCATTGTAGACTTCTTTTTTGGGCCAAGGAAAATATTGCTCATCACTAATATCAATCTCTTAACTTGAATGGATATGAAGTGTCTCTTATGTTTTAGCTGGTGTCTTTTTTTTCATATTTTTTTTAATGGGTGGTGCAGGTACTAGTTTCCAATCTAAGGGCACATTCTTGTTTGAGCACTTTAGTATGCATATAAAGATGGTTCCAAGTGACTCTGTAGGCACTGTCACTACCTTTTATGTAAGCATTATTTAATCTACAACCATATTTTCCTTCTTCTTTTCAATATTTTCCTCTTGTTATGTATAACATAGCATTTAATCTTGTTCTTGTGAGTTGTAGTTGCCATCACAGAACTCAAAGCATGATGAGATAGACTTTAATTTCTTAGGCAATAGGTCTAGGCAGCCATATATTCTTCAAACCGATATGTATAGTGGAGGAAAAGGAGACAGGGAACAACGCATTTACCTCTGGTTTGATCCCACCAAATATTTTCATTCCTACTCTGTTCTCTGGAACATGCATCGGATTGTGTAAGTTTGTTTTATTTGATTGATCAAACACCACCTTTACCACTTCAAATCAATAGACCTTTTGTTAAATTGTTTGAATATGAATCAGCTAAAACATCAACATTTTTGAATTCAAATTATTTGTAGATGATGTCTCAATTAGAGTATTCAAGAACAACAAGGACTTTGGAGTGAGATATCCATTCAATCAACCCATGAAGATCTACTCAAGCCTATAGAATGCATTTGCTTTGGCACTAAATTTTTCTTCATTTGTTCCTCTACACAACTATGTCTACCCCTTTCCCCTTGCTTTTATAGTCCTTACCATGTTTGCAAGTTTTTATGTCAATAACTCATGAACTTGTATTCTCCTCATTGTAATGCCCCCATTCGAGAATGAAACATTATAAATTTCTCTCTTCCTCCTACCTCCTCCATATTTGAATCCACTACATCAATATTTTGAGCCAATTCTATGGTGAGGATATGTTCTATTAAAAATTTAGGAAGTCTAAATTACTCATCTTTGAAGCCATAAACCCTAATCATTGTATAATGTACCCCAAAAAACCAATCACAAGAAATCAGAGAAACGTGATCATCTAGTTTTTGTTCTTTTCGCTTACTCTGGTATTGACTCCACCTCCACTAAGACCAATCAATGCTGGTGCCATGAATTTCTAAGAGAACTCATAATAATCACCACTCACCAAAAGTAAATGAGCATGTTGAAACTAGAATGGCTCTTTGCAGATTGAAAAATTCCTCCACCATACTTAAATACATATGCCACTAGAAAAAATATATGTTTTGATAAAGAAAAAAATTTAAAAGAAAGGCCTGATACTTGAAAGTGTAATCCTCATTAAAATTTACTAGTTTCCTATGTATACAATCTGTAATTGCATCGGCAAAGTCCAACCTATGTACTTGTTTTTCAGAAATGTCTTCAATCGAAGAATTACAACCAACTTAAATTCATGTGCTTCCATATCATTTTCAACACAAAAAATAAATGCTATCATTGACACAATATCTTGCACATCGCATCTTAGAATTGAAGTTGCAATTGGGATAGCATGAATCTATGTTTTTGTTGGGTCCAACTCAAGCTCTAAACTGAGGAAACCAAGCGACTTATCATTACTTTACCAAAGTCTTTATAAATTTGTATAAGTACAAAAATTTGCTTCACTGATAAATTCTATTTGTAACATATCCTGTATTGTATTTACATCAATGATGACCTTGAGCTCTTTCCCTACAATTATTTTGGTATTTCATTTGTATCGGTCTACACAAATAGCAACTAATTCATGACAGGGATGAACCATGGGAACCATGTACTAAAAAAGCATCAATGTCCATATCCGAACTTTGAAGTTTATTTCATCATATTTCACCTTCTTCAACATTTATACATGTGCTCTTTCTCATAGATTTTTGGGGTTATTTAATAATATCAGGTTGAAAATATCACCAAAAGAATCAACCACTAATGATGAATCTTTGCTATGGCCTTTTTTGACATCCATCATATACCCAACAGTCAAATTTGGGTGAGCAGGAGTGGAAGCATAGGATTTGCTATCTTTTACTTCCACTGCAAGATCCTAACTTGAACTACATTCTCCTCCCACCATCCTGCTTTCTACTACATAAATCTTAAGCTACAAATAGCTATAACTCTTGAATGAAGAAATAATATACTTAATCTTATTTCACAATAAACTACTCTGCTCTCTTACCCAATCTTCTTAGCTTTCTTACAATCCTAGCCTTTCTGATTCTGAAGAATATTTATGATATGCATACATTATTGACAGGCTCCATCGAAATGGTATGTTACAGGTTCATCTAACAAGAATTTCTCTTTTGCTTAGGCAAAAATCCTTTTCTCTCTTAATCTTCAAAATATCTATGTATCACAAATGCCTAGATATATGTCATTATACATGCCTTCTAGAGAAGACTGCAGTAGGCAACATAGCTATCAAGACAACATTATATTCCACAAATTAGGTATATGAGACTCTTCTCTTATGATCTCCCAACTTGTTGCATACTGTTGGAATGTTCACTATCCCATAGAAGAGGTGGGGAGAATTAAGAGAGCTTGGTTGGACGGTGGATATGCTAAGGCTCATTTTGGGAGGTTTGTTTTGTAGGTATATTGTTGGCTTGGTAATGCTATTTCATCGAGATAATGCAAAGAAACATTGCATCTAGTGCCATTATCTAGATTGTGTGCCATAGATTATTAAAACTTGCCTCAATTTTAGCAAAGATTTGTATTGTCACTACTCATAAAACCTAGTCTAGGATTGCCAAAATTGTTCTGCCAGTGTTTGGAAGGAACTTCGTTGCTCTACAAGTCTTGTTTGATTTAGTCAAGAAGATTAATTTTTTCTAGTTTTTTGAATTGTTTGTTCAAGGGTTCAAAAGAGTTTTTAGGGTACATTGGTTGGTGCATATCATATAAAGGATCTTATTCTTTTGAAGGTAGATATTCATTCTATCAACTTTTCCATTTTATAGATTGATTAGAGTTGGTCTCATACCAATGTAGAATACAATATTGTTAAATATCCTTGAATCAAGTGTCAAATATACCTGCTAAAACAATATTTTTCTTTCTTTTGACTTTAGATAGATGCTCCCAATGACCTTTTGTGGCTAGTTGAAGTTGGGAAATCATCCACACATAAATTAGGTCAACGATGCCTAGCAATTGGCAATCCATTTGGTTTTGACCACACTTTGACTATTGGGGTTCTTAGTGGATTGAATTGAGAGACATTTAGTAAAGCAGGTGCGACTATTTGTGGTTGTATTCAGAAAAATGCAACAATCAATCCTGGCAACAAGTTTTAATAAAATCACAACACACTTATCTTTTTTTTACCAGCTTCCATGATAAGCATTTCCACATCTATATCCCTTTCTATATAATTTTTGGTTACTTTTTTATAGTTTCAAGTGTTAGTTTCTAGCACCAGGATCAATATCTAAAACACTTAAGTTAGATCTGAAATATAAGAAAATCATTCATACAGGGATCCATTTTTAGTTCTAACTTGGTTGAGATCCTAGCATAAACAATCCATCCTAGTTTTAGTACTGCAATTGTCTTCAACTTTCCAGAGAGGAAACATATATTTGAGGAAATTCATTACATATTACTTATTATAATAAGCATGCAAATACCTTACGTATAGAAGTTCAAGGCAAAAACCAACTTTGTGGCTCTTAGGAGGAAGTATGACTGGAGAGTTGCTCATTTTAGAATGAATGCATTTTCTGCATGAATGTGCAAATAAATCATCTTTAAATATCACACAAGTTCAAGGTAGAAAGGAAGAGGAAAACATGAACCAAAATTGTCTTAATGTAGAATCTATTGTATAAAAAGCAACATACTACCACAACAATAAGGGAATTTTCTCTTATATTTATTGGAACTAACCAAAAGCCACATGTATGTTCCGTAGGGTAATATTTATGTAAGGGATGAACAAATGAATCATACAAAGGATTCTAAACACCTCCCTCTCAAAGAGACAGAAGAAGTACTCACTCAATTCCCCTTTGGACATTTGGTTCTATTATTTTATCCTCTATGGTATGGTTTCATACGTAGATGAGCCCATCTTGTAACCCTATTCCATGATGGTTCAACTTCACACCAAGAAAAACTTGTATGGCTTTGTCTTAACTTTGTAGTAACCCTATTCTACATGCTCGACTTTTAGTCTCTACTCTATTAAGATCCATGAATATAGAAGCTAAAGTAGTATAGTGAATGATTGCAATAGAAAAATAAACCTATAGCACTAATAATAACGCAAGATTATATGTGAATAGAAGTTATAAATGGATTTTCTCAACAACATCAAATATATATAATGCAAGGTTCTTTGTACAAAAAATAAAGCATTTAAAGCGAAATTTTCTCATGATATATGTGCTTGTGGAAAATATGATTCACAAAAGTATAAATAAGTTCAAATAAATGATTTTCAAAAATTATATTGCAAAATACCTGGTTGAGGCTTAACATTTCACATTTATTGTATCTGCAATCTCTATTTGTGTTTCTTGAAAGCGCTAGAAATGACCTTATTGAAATTGCCAGAAAAAATGCCCAGTTCTTCAACGCACCAGAAATGACCTCGCCTTGTAAGCTTAAAATGACCTTGCCTATGAAAAAGCCCTAAATTAATCTATCTCTGAAATTTGGGAGGGAAAAATAGGGTGTCATCTCTAAAATTAGAGAGAAAAAAATAGGGTGTTTAAGTGAAGGCGTGGTTCGAATGAACGCTCCCATTTTTTTTCCAATTTTGAAACTTTAAAATCTCCATAATCGATGGGGGTTCATTCGACCCCCCCCTTCATTAGAACCACACTAGTGATTTTTTTATGCACATTTCTAATTTCCCTTTGTCTAAATAATTGTAACCCATTATTGTGGGTTCACCCTAATATATATGATGATTTCTATTTTTTAAATATTTGGTATTTTTTTAATTGAACTTATTTATTTATTTATTAATTAATTTTTCAGAAAACTGGTCCATAAACTCGAAATGTCAAGTTTTAGTATTTTTTTCATAACTATTACTTTGTTTAGTTTCTTTTAACAAAAATTATATGTCATATATCTACACACAATTATTTAGAAAATGGAAAAAGAATAGAAAATAATTTAGTTTAGCTAAAATTATGTTGGCCATTTATGAGGGGTTTTCAAAAATAGTAATTGGGGTAATAAAATAATTATATACTTGGAAAATCTTATAAAAAATATCCTCATCAAACTTCACTATAATACACATATTTCCCCAAAAGGAATTATAAAAATACTTTTATTGAAGTCAAATTAGATTGGTCATACACGTGCATGTTATGGACCTCAAAAGTGACTTTTAAATATTAGTTTCTTTACATGGCTATTAAATATTAACTTGTATCATCCGAATATTAGAACAAATTACATATTTGAAAAATAGACTCAAAATATTACATTTCATATTACTAGAATTTCTTAAGATTCTATGTGTACATAATTCAAATTTTTATTCCAAATGTGACAAACTTTTATTTTAAAGAAAAACACTCTTTTAATAAAAAATGTAGACCTACCTTCTTGTACTCACCCTCCCATTTTTGTTCATTTTGATGAATACCTTAATATAGTCAAGCATAACAATATGTGGTACACTTTAATGCTAATTTTATTCCTTTCCAAATCTTTATTTACTCTTACTTTGACCTTATCCTTATCATATTTACATATTTTTCTAGTATTCACCTTATAATTAACTTACATTTTCATGTACCTAATCCCTACTTCAATGTCTTACATTCTCCATCCTACTTCAAGTTGTGAGAACAAGAACAACAAGAAATGCAAGTGTTGCCCCTTCTACCTACAAAGTGCACATAGAAAATCCTTATGACATAAAAGTGTCAAACCAATTACATTACAATTCATAAAGAAGAACAACCTCCTTTCTCAAATTTAGGGTGCTAGTTTTTTATTTTGATTTGTCTTCTATGGACTATGAACATGGGAAATTTTCTTCTCATTTTCAAGCCTTGAATTTGCCTCTTAAAATATTAATTTCACGTCTACTTTTCTAATTTCCTATAATTTCTATATTTGAAGCTTATATGCAAATTCCTTTATTCCAACGTTTTTTTATTTTTGAACAAAAAACATGCTAGAAATATGAGGTGTAATGTATAGGTGTTTGGTAGAAACCAATATTTGAATACATAATGAACTTTCTACATTATTCATAACATACACCAAATCCCTCTTATTTCAATCATCTTGATTCTCTACTATATTAGTGCTTATTTAGTTTATTCGTGATCCATTACATTTGATGATAGGTTAGACCTACATAAATTATCATCCCTGAGTGAATTGTGAAAATACATGGACTTTAGAGATAGTACCTTTGATACCTCAAAATCCACCACTTTTATTTGCATATTTTCATCTAGTAGGAGTTTAGTGGATTTCATGTCTTTAAGAAAATTGCAAACTCCATTGAGAAGTGAAGGTTGGACAAGATATCTACATTTCCCAATCATTTATTCTATAATAATATGTTTGATCATGCAAATTTTTTAGATTAAAACAATCATTCAATACTAATCTAAGCTTAACGTCCATTAGGACTTAGAAAAAACAAAACATATAACATTGAAAGGCTTAAATTTAGGTCCTTAAGAATATTTGCAGAAAAATATATTAAATATTATAACTCAAAAAACTCTTTAAAGGATAAAAATTTAGAAAATGGTCCAGTCCTTCCTATCATTATGATTTCTTTAATTGTTTTCTTTGTTTTTCTACTTTAACTTTAAAATTTGTCATGCACTATTTTTCTTATAATCAATTTTTTTTATTAATATTTTGTTGTAACTAAATTTTAAAATACCTATAAAACCTATTTACCTTTTACTAAAACATAATCTATATTTTACTTATGAAACTTATGAGAGCATGTACGAACAAAATTAATATAAAACTAGAAGAGTTTTGTAAGAAAGATAAGATATTCATAAAACTAACTTAATATACATATCTCTACCGACGAGGTTAATATTCATGTAACTTCTTGTATCAATGGTGTTGGAATTGAGGAATGTACAAAGGCAAAGAAGTATATTCGTAATGAGAAAAACAAAAAGGATTCAATATAACAATAAAATTTATAAGAGATTCAATATTTAAAAAAACATTTCGTATTACAATCAAACTCAAAAAGGATTAAATATTTAAAATCTGACATTCTAGATTCTTGAATCTTAGCCACACGCCATACGGAACACGTCCACAAACGTGTCTTAACTGTAGGCGTACTTGACAAGGGACAAGCCAGAACCGGGCGAAGGACCCGTCACCCCACCCGACCCGTCACCTAACAACAGAATCATATCTTTGTCTTTACCAAATTAACACGGCACCTTGCATGCCTTGATCCGGGTAACGTGTTAAACGGTGCACTCCAAACCTGCGTTTCCTTTAAGCAGGCGCATATGGGAATTGACCTTGGTTAACGTGGGATGTCTACGTTAGACGGTGAGAATTTAAAAATATGGAAACAAGCAAATCTATCTCTCTCTCTCTCTTGATCTCTCGCTGTTTCAGACCCCGCAATTCCAACCCATCTCTTAATTACTGGCCGTTTCCATTATCTTCGAGAAGGCCGAACGATTTGACTTTAGGGCTTCAAAATCGAATCCACCCGTCCACCCGTTCCTCAACTTCTATTTAAATAAGTTCTATGGAAAGAGCGTCCTCCAACGAATTTGCTTAGCGAAGCAAAATATATTGTGCTTCTTTCTTTTGAGACGAACAATCTTGATCAGGCCTTTTCTTCCTTTTCATGGCGCTAATGGAGAAGAACACGAGAAAACGTGAGCGATTTGAGTCCAGGGAGTACAACAGGAGCCCATCTACCTATGTTGAAAGCGAAGGGAACCCACGAAAGCGGGTCTGCGAGGATTCTAACCGCGGAAACGTGGATGTTTTCTCTGAAATAATGTCTAAAATGGATACCCACGAGGTAGATTGGGTGCAGGAAAGAATTCATGAAGAGTTGGTGTGGGACATGATGCAAAATCTCGAAGAAGAAATTATGTCAAGCTCGACACATGATGAACCAAGTGTGAATAATTGTGGATGTAATGAATTATCTGATATAATTGGAGGGGATGGAGATGAAGCTGAGTCTGAGAGCAGAGGGGATTCGACAAAGCTTGAATGTGAATGTAATACTTATGATGGAGATCTGGAGTATCTTTTGTGGGCTAGTGATAGCGAACTTGGTATTCCATGCAGCCACCAGATTGATCTTTCTGAGGCTGCAAGCGAGTATTATCACGACTATGGTTTCTTCGAATACCTTCAAATGGAGAGAGATGCCGAACACCAGCTTTTGCTGCAGAAATGGTGGGGTTGTGATGAAAACGATGGGTATGACACAAGAGATCTGATCTCTGTCCAAGATTTTAGTCTGTTTTCAAATGAATTTAGCTTACTCAGTTTGAATTTAATGTAAAAGATTTTATCGCTGTAAACGTGCATTGGGAACTTTAATTCTCGAGGAAATTAATATGTACATATTTTGAAGTGAGGAAACATTTAAACTAAAAATTACTGTGTACATGATTAAAGAGGTGAAAAGTATAGAGGAGGTATTCTCAAAACATTTTTATGTTTCTCAAATTCTTAAAAGCATTGAGTTATGCTTAGGGAGTTTACCTAAACGAGTCACATAACATTATATTGCATGCATCGAAGATAGCATATTGATAAACATGTTTCTGATAATCTCTTCCATGTATCTCAATGTTTCACAATTAACTTTACAATCAATTTATATTTATCATTAACTAAGTTTATATGACTTGATAGATATGCAAGGAGAAAATATGTACACTTCTATATTCTAACTTTAGCAAGTTCCATGATGCTTCTTAAAACCACTTATTAGTCCCGCCTATCTATAGGCAGAGACTAATGTTTTCGAGCAGCAGGTTTTTAGCATTAAGTTACTTGGGGACTCCCGCCGGTTGATCGTATAGTTGCCTAACCTATGGTCGATGGTATTTTTTCTGTATTTCATAATTTTCTAATAGATTTTGCCAGTTTTTCATTGGCTGGTTTTTTTTTGCTAGTGGTTTTTTTATTTCTCATTTGAAATTATGGACCTGGAGAATGAGAAGAAAGGGAAAGAAAAAATCTGTTTGTTTCGAAGCTTTTCTGCTGTGGACGTGTCCTCTTCTTCTGTGCCTGTGAGCAGGTGTCATTTTTCATGGCTGGAGGATCAACGTTTGGCATTCTTCGTGGCAAGTATGGCCGTTGGCCACCCTGCTTTCTAAAGCCTCGATGCTCACGGTAGGAACCACCGTCTAGCGTTTGGCTTGGAGTTGGAGCTAGGGTTTGCAAGGAGTTTCAACGTTCTTCTCTCAGGCCAGCATTTGAGGGTAAAATATTGTTCTGTCCTCCTTTCTGAAGCTTTTATGACTTCATGCTATATACATTTTGCATACATGCATAACAGGGAGCCCGGGAATCTAGTAGCTCTAAAACCTCAATATTTTTGGATCAAAATCTGCTCAGTTTTCTTCATCGGCATTGTAGATTATTGGACTTCTGCCACACTATTATTTTTGTAAATGACTACAAACAGGTAACTGGCAGAGATGTATGGAGAGTGTGGTGGCACAGACAAAGCAATGAACTATTTGGGAAAATGTCTCAATCCACTAATAAATTTTGAGCCCCTCCATTGTTATTCATTCAACTTTGCATATCCCACAACCATTGTAGTCCATGATGCCACATTTTCTCGAGACATTCATACTCCTAAATAGGATTTATGTGAAGCACTTTACATGCAACCTCTGTAAACATTTTCAAGTCATTTCAGCAACAAACATGTTCTTAGATGAAAATTTTAGAGACACCATGTCAAATAGTTTGCATGCACTGGCTGTATGTGAATGTTCTCAAAGAATTTTATCAAAGAGTTCACAGTCATTAGCCCTACTTTGACACCTTGTATATATGTTTACCAACGCACTTGTAACTTCAACTTCTGATAAAAATTTACTTCAGATAGTTTTTTCGGGCTAATAAATTAATGATTTGTTTGTTGTGCAGTGGAAAAGGTCAAGTTCTTTTATATTGCTGGTTTTTTCCTTATAGTCTCACCAGAATCCATATTGCTTGTGGCAGAACATGTTGCCAAGGCAGGCAAGGTATTATATTTCAATTTGGATCTATAAACAAATGGCCTATTTGAGTTTTGGTTCTTGTGTGACATTAATATTTTTACACAGAAGGGTTATGTTTTTTATCTTATATTTTGCAAATATTTATGATGAATCTTGCAGCCCCTTTTATCTGTCAGTTTTTTAAAGATGATTTGATGAAAGTTTTTCCGTAAGTGCTTTATCCCATATATTTTTGGGTTTCAAATGCTAAAATAAAATATAGCACATACATTCTTTATGGGTTGATTTTGGGTTCTTGCTTCTGTGATATCCTAGTTGTTTTGTTGTTTAATGGAAAATTACCAAATTCTGATTGACTTCGGTATTATTTAAATATTCTTGGCCTTCTCAAACAACTATCTGACTTGATTTTTGGAGGAATCTCCAAGCATATGGTCTCTTAATTTTCGCACATACTAAGTGCTTTGGAAATAATTGCTTATGTGGAGTCTCTATCTTTAGGTATATGAATTACATATTCGAAAATAAGACAGAAGCGAGAAATTTTTCACAGGCACAGGGATGGGAGGTAGTCGTGTGTACTTAATTCTTGATCTGCTTCAATTTCTGAACTTCAGATTTGATATTTAATGATTTTCATCTAAAATTGTAGATAGAAAATGTTGAAGAAATAGCCTTAAAGATGGTTGCACTACCAAAGGCATGTGGAATGCACTAGAGGATAGTTTTTATCACACAAGGTGCAGATCCTGTTGTTGTTGTAGAAGATGGAAAGGTAAGTTTTCTTTTTAATGGATATGGATTGGTTTCTAAATTTATAGGAATAATGCTGGTCATATGAAAGTTTGAGATTTTATTTCTGATATAGGATGCATATCTAAGAAAACAAACTAGTCTTGGTGTAAATTCCACAATACACATCATACAAGCTATCTCAGACAACAAATAAATATATAAACTAGGAAAATACCAGAATAGAAATTTAGTCCAGGCAAATCTACGGAGACCATATTAGCTTAGAGCTATTAGAAGGCTGAAGTTTGAGTCATAATCCTTCAAAATGCAGCCATAAATGGTTTCAGTTTGTTGATGTCATCCATAGAGTTCTCTGTGGAGAGTGTGGTGGCATAGACAAAGCAATGGACTGTTTGGGAGATGGTCTCAAGCAAATCTGGTCTGGTTGATATTATTTTCTGGTCATTATGGCCTTTTCCTATCTCTATAAGTGTTTTCTACTGCAAAGATAGACCAGTTTGGTGTATGATGCCAAAGTGTTGAAACTCATTTTGAGTTGGTCCCTCTATGTGCGATGAGGTTCCCTTTGTGTGCATATTCTCTGTGGTACTCATCCCCAACCTGTCATGCTTTTCCTTTGTGGTTTACCAATTGTTTCTCCTTGCTGAGGCTAACTAATTGTTGTGGAGATTTTTGAGAGCTTGTTGTCTCTACTCTCTTTGGCTAGCTTGCCTATTCTTTTGGTTGTTGTTCTTGGTAAGCCACAAAACCTTTCCACGTGACTATGTTCATGGAACAACCTATACCAAAAGGATCTTCTTGTAATATACCCGTTGCTCCCATGTAGCCCTTACAGTGTCTAAGATAATATGGTCAGGAAATAATTTAATTGGAGCAATGTTGACTTAGAATCTTGCATTGTTAAATAATCCTATGATACTTGGCAAATACAAAGGTGGCAATGTACTCATCTAATATCTTTACATTTTCTTTTTATAGTTGTCTGACTTACTGTCTAAATATAGGCCTACGCAATCTCCTTCTCACTTGGCATCACTTTGCAGTATGGGATTCGTACTACTTTTTGGGAGAGCTTTGAAGGTAGTCGATTCTATTTTCCTTTTAAGCTGTATAAATCCAACAATTAGGCATAAATTTCAATTACAATTTCTTTGCATCTAAATTTGCAGTGGCTGAGATTATGAGTATGGTCCATGATTTTTTTTATTTTTTTCGGGAAGTGTTTAGAAATGCATGGAGTTGGAGTTTATTTGAAAATATTTTTCTACTTTTAATGGCTTAAATGAGTCTTTCCTATTGTCATGGTAAGTCTCGACTTTGATTTTTGGAGAGGTAAAGAACAATAATAGGGAATGGTCCGATAAAAAAATATACTAGGGTTGAACCCAATAGAGGGAACATTGCGCTTTATCTAAAGCAACATTGCAAGTGACAATTTTTAGTCATATATGCATATTCAAAAATTTAGGCAAATACAGGCATCTTGTCAAATATCCTGAAACCTAAATATAGGTTCACCATCAAACTACATTTGACATTATCTCAACAAACTCGTGGATTTTGCTACAACCTCCCTTATATACAAGACATTATTGCCACTGGTTTTAGTCTTAACATAGTACTTACCAATCATAACATACTCTGCAGTAGCATAACCATATGTTCCCATAACTCAAGTTGACACATGAGTGTTGTCTCCCTTAGATCCATCTTTCGCTAGTCCAAAGTTTGATAGTTTGGCATTATATTCTTGCCTCAATAAATCACCTTTTATTAAAATAGACACTCAAATACTGAACCATCTAAGTATCTAAGTATTGAAGTTGTAGGTACTGACCAAATCCAACAGGATATTTGATGTTTTAAAATCTTGATAAATAACTAGTCTTTCAGCCCCTCTATGAAGAAATGCTAGGCCCTTTGCTACACCCAAAGCAATTTTTATCTTGATAGACCAGGAGAGAGGTTGGGACCCTTCTGTGCAAACAATGGAATTACCAGAAGACATCCAACATCTAAGAGCACTTTTCCAATGTATATTTACAAAGTGGGAATCAAATTATTTAGAAAGATGAAGGAAAACTATGCAGCCCCCAATTGGTACAAAACCTAAAACTCCCATTAAAATTTTATTAAGAAAGACATCATCTCCTGTCAATATACAATGATCTGGTGATTTGAGAAACATTCTCAATGCTTCTTGTGCAATTTCATGTGTTTTAAGTAATCGCAACATATTATCTAGGAATTTTAATGTATAAAATATTGTACAAATAGAAAAATAGAATGTGCTTTCCTTTTTCTAGGAATCTATTCCATAGATGTTTCTACCTTCACACTGTTTAAAATGTTAATTGTGTGTAGGAAACTATCGACAAAGTACACACAACTTTTTATTAAGGTCCACATGCTAAGGAAATGACAGACCCCTCTTCAATGTATCCCTAAACGTAAAGCACAAGATTCATGTTTTATAAGGCATCCAATTTTTATCCTTTGTCATATATTCTTTTCTGCCCTTCTGTAGGCTTGACATTGTACTCATGCAACAACTTTTAAGTTTTGTTTGAAAGCCACAATATTAATAAAAGAGAAATGAAACTTGTTCATTTGTGACAAGCAAATGCTAGTCATTCTTTGCCTTGGAAAGGTGGAACCACTATTAATGGTCATCTAGTTTCAGGTCTTTAACAACCATTCATGTTTTATAAACTGACATGTTTGAATTTGTTTGAATTTTAGATTGGTTTGGACTTGGATATATTTCATTATTTGCTTTCACATCAGTCAGCTGTACAACTCATCAAAGGCATTCAATTGCATGGTGACTCTTAGATTCAACGTCTTAATTGCCTTTCTAGCTTATTTATCTATTTGGCTACAGATCAGGCGCATTTCCCACTTCTAGATTTCCTTAATGCAATTTTTTTATTGAGATTTTTGATGAATCTGTCTTTACTTTCTTCTTTGTCCTCTATTTCTTTGTGTCTAGCATTTAATGAAACACATTTGAAGGATGTTTGGGCCACTGTACATATAAGCTAATGCCTTGCTTGGGATTCAATTTATCTAATGGAGGCTTTCCATTCAGCATATCTTTTAGCATGCTATAGAGTTTTTTCCTGTCCAAGAACCAGTAGGTGATAAATATGTATGCAGATCCAAGAAGAGGATCTATATCTATTTGACTCATGAAGAAACTAATCTTGCAAATGACCACCAACAACATAACCTTTCAGTTTTCACTTGAATCTCTAGTAATGAAATTACACATACAAATTGCCAATTGTGACTATTTCCCCTCCAATCGGACCTGCTCAAGGCAGGACTCCAGCTCACGCAGAGCGCTTGTTTTCTTTATTTTTCATAGCAATAGATGAGCATTGATTGTATATAATGAAAACTTAATTAGAATATGAGGCCATGATTTTGAACTAAAAATAAATAAATGCTTAGAGAAAAATTCATAGGATCAAGGTCACATATGTGTCTTTATCTTACACATATTTTGACAATGACATAGTTCAAATATTACCACTACATTTCTAGCACATTTAATTTAAATATCTTATGTGATTAACTAAGAAATTAGAATCTCGAGTGCTATGGTGGAGAAGTTGGAAAATACCCATTAGGGGTCGCTGATCCTGGATCTAGAAGCTGATAAGAATAAAAGTAAGATGGAGGATTCTAGCCCCTCAAAGAGGACTAGAGCCAACTTGAAGAGAAAAGTGGATTCTTCGCCTCTGGAGATCCAAGATTTGAAGAAGGTGACCTAGGAAATGGGCAACCTTGAAGCCGAGGTTGCTAAGAATTTAAAGTCCTTAGGTTAGCTTTAGTTGTGCTTATTGTTGGCTTCTCACTGGCTTTTTATTGGCTCTTGGTTGGTGGTTGTTGTCCTTTATTTCTTTTATCTGTGATTCAACCTTCATTTCTTTGGGTTCTCTGATGGTTTATTTTTCTCTTGCTTGTAAACTCTATGATTTTGAGTCCTTGTAAAACCCATTTTTTCCTTTATCATCAAAAACTAAGAAATTAGGATCAAAATAGTTTGACAACTAAATTTTTGAAGGGTGAGAAGTGGCCAAAATATTTTAAGCTATATTTTCAAGTTTAAAGCTACATTTTTAGATTCAAAGTAACATTTTGGAGGATTTGTGGTGCACATATGACTTTAATCCATATCTTCACATAGTTCTACTTATAGACACCTAAAAATGACTAACACATTCTTCTCAAATCATCATTTTTCATCACCATCACTAATCACCCCTTCATCACTGTTAATTAAATAATTTCATTTGGTTAAGTTAACACTTTTTCTTGGAAGAAATTGAATAATTTTAATAATTTAATTATTTCACCATTTTCATTAATCGACTTTAATTAAATAATATTTAACTATCTAATTATTTTTTATTTTTTTCCCATCTTTATAATTAAATATTTTTTAATTATTTAATTAAATCTTGTATTATACTTCCATATTTATAAATAAATAGAACTTAACTATTTAACTAAATTTTGCATTAATTTTCCATCTCCATAATTAAATATTTATTATTATTTAATTAAAATTATGCATCATTCTCATCTCACATAATTAAATAACTATAAATGTTTAAGTAGATAATCATTCCTATAAAATTAAGTAAATTATTGATTTATTTAGTTTGACTTTTTTCATTCCTCTAAAAAGAAATAAATCATTGTTTTATTTATTTCTTAAAAATATCAATTATTTCTTTATTCCTCTAAAGAAAAAATTTAGTGACCATTGTTAAATTTAGTGAGTTGACTAAAAAGAAACCTCAGTTGATGCTCACTCACTTCCACTTAATCTTCTCATGTAGTCAATCCTTTGATTCACATGTTCACTTAACTCCTCATCGTAGCCCCTCATATTGTCACTTAACATGTTTGTCATGATCTTTCAAAAAATATGATCTATTGATGTTATCTCACATCTTACAATGTTGGTTTGATATCTTTTAAAGCTATAAATCACCCATCATTTATCCATTCAATACCCTCTTGAAATTTGCATCTAAACTATACTCATTTTTATAACAATTTTTCTAACAAGGTTATGCTAACTATTTGAGAAATCCACATACTATTCAAATAGCATAATTTGACATCTTACAATAGAGTAAGGATGGGTATTCTTCTATGGAGGTAAAGAAAATTAAATCGGTTTATATTATATGTTTTCATATGTGATGTTCACATGCTTCATGATTGAGATTAGGTCTTTTGATATTTGAATTAGTCTTTTTTAATTTTTATTATTTTCTATTCGAGTTCATTAATCTCGATTTAATCTATTCAAATTTGAACATCTCCTATAGGACCCACATTCCCAATTTAATATTTATGTTTAGTTCTTGAATTGTTTTAAGTAATAAATGCGGAACGACACAATTGAACCTAAAATAATGCTTTTGATAGAATCCTTGCACTTTTTCATACACAAAATTATGAATTGATACTCACAAGGAACACATTTTATATCTTTATGTTGAAGGTGTTCCCTATATGAACATTACCGACTAACTTTAATGATCGATGGTTGCGAATGTGGTAGAATGATGGTGACCATTAAAAAGGATTTGACCTTTCGATGACCCAATATAAAATAAATGAAAATAATACTAAAAAAATATAACACTTTATACAAAAAGGAAAGAAAAGAATCGGTTATTATTTCTACATTTCCACTAGAAAATATGTTTTATATTCATATTATAAAGTTCAAAAGCAAAAAACAAGAAAACCATAATTAATATATTTTACAAATTAAAATAATAATTATTACATCAATAGACATAACCCTACAATGGCAACATGGTGCCTATAGAAAGTCAACACAATTTGTCACAAAAAAAAATTCACAAAAACAAACACATTTTAGAAACAAAACAGTTTATTTTAGTTTTCACAAAAACAATACATTTTAAACCAAAAAAATCATTTAAAAAAGCAAAGAATTATACAATGTTTCTAATTTTTCATGAATATTAAAAGTGAAAATCATATTATAAAGGAATCAATGGTTGAGAATATGTTAGCATAATGCAAGGCTATTGAAAAAGATCTAACTAGATGAACCCAATATAAAATAGTCAAAGATAGAAAAAAGAAGAAGCAAAGAATAGATATTCTTTCTAGATTTCCACTAGAAAATATACTTTACATTCATATTATAAAGATAAAAAATAAATAAGTAAAAAAAAAACTAAATTATTATATTTTACAAACAGAAAAAACTATTATATTTTCAAAAAACATATTTAAATACACTGAATTTATTTTGTCAAAAAAACCATTGCATTTTATACAAAGAAAGAAAGTAAAGAATTAAGTATTGTTTCTAAATTTTCATTAATATTTAGAGTTTATAAATTATATTATAATTATGTAGAACAATTAATCTAATGTTTTGAATTCATACTTAATATTATTTAGTTTCAAACATTATAATAATATATATACCGTTATTAATAAGCAGTTTTATTCCATCTTTCTACACAAAACAAATATTTATTTCAAATTATTTTTCTTCTTAATTCAAAACATTTCATAATTACATTTATTATACTTAATACCAAATACTAAACTCTATTTATACAAATTCTAAATTAAAAAAAACATCGACATACTCATTACAGACCAAAATACGATTGCTAGTTATTTTTCTTTGCCTACATATTTATTTTTCACATAACAATGCATCTAATTATGGAACAATGTATTTGATTTTGAAACGGGGCATATGACTATGAAACACAACCTTTAACACAAAATAATGCATACGAATGGTACAATAGCACAATTGATAGGTAAAGCTGTACTTATGACTTTTTCTATGCTTTTGATAAAAACAATAATGCATTTGATTCGTTAATTTCTATTTTTCTAACCCTACCAAATTAACACGGCACCGTTGATCCGGGTAGCGTGTCAAACGGTGTACTCCAAATCTGCGTTTCCTAGCGCAGGCGCGTATGGGAATTGACCCTGGTTAACGTGGGATGTCTACGTTAGACGGTGATAATTTAAAAATATGGAAACAAGCAAATCTATCTCTCTCTACGTTAGACGGTGATAATTTAAAAATATGGAAACAAGCAAATCTATCTCTCTCTTGCTGTTTCAGACCCCGCACTTCCAACCCACCTCTTAATTACCGGCCCCTTCCATTATCTTCGAGAAGGCCGAACGCTTTGACTTTAGGGTTTAAAACTCGAATCCACCCGTCCACACGTTCCTCAACTTCCTTTTAAATAAGAGCGTCCACCAACGAATTGCTGAGGGAAGCAAAACATATTGCGCTTCTTTCTTTTGAGTCGAACAATCTTTATCAGGCCTTTAATTTCCTTTTCATGGCGCTAATGGATAAGAACATCAGAAAACGTAAGCGATTTGAGTCCAGGGAGTACAACAGGAGCCCATCTACCTATGTTGAAAGCGAAGGGAACCCGCGAAAGCGGGTCTGCGAGGATTCTAACCGCGGAAACATGGATGTTTTCTCTGAAATAATGTCTAAAATGGATACCCACAAGGTGAATTGGGCGCAGGAAAGAATTCATGAAGAGTTGGTGTGGGACATGATGCAAAAGCTCGAAGAAGAAATTATGTCGAGCTCGTCACATGATGAATCAAGTGTGAATAATTGTGCATGTAATGAATTATCTGATATGATTGGAGGGGATGGAGATGAAGCTGAGTCTGAGAGCAGAGGGGATTCAACAAAGCTTGAATTTGAATGTAATACTTGTGATGGAGATCTGGAGTATCTTTTGTGGGCTAGTGATAGCGAACTTGGTATTCCATGCAGCCCACAGATTGATCTTTCTGAGGCTGCAAGCGAGTATTATCACGACTATGGTTTCTTCGAATTCCTTCAAATGGAGAGAGATGCCGAACACCAGCTTTTGCTGCAGATATGGTGGGATTGTAATGAAAGCGAGGGGTATGACACAAGAGATCCGATCTCTGTCCAAGATTGTAGTCTGTTTTCATCAAATTAATTTAGCTTACAAAGATTGAATTTAATAAACGTGGAATGGAAACTTTAATTCTCGAGGAAATTACATTTTACATAAATATTACTGTGTGCATGATTGTAGAGGTGAAAAGTATATAGGAGGAATTCTCAAAACATTTTTTTGTTTCTCAAGGAGTTCTTATAAGCATTGAGTTATGTATTAAGGGAGTCTACTACCTAAAGGAGTCACGATTAGATTATTTTATAAATAATGAGAATAACAAATACATAACATTTATATTGCATGCATTGAGGATAGCATATTTTTCTAATATTTTGTAAGTTTATAGTAGTCTCTTCTCCTTATATCAATGTTTTACAATTAACTTTACAATCTTTTTATGTTCATCATAACTGTATGCATATCATATTTTGCAAGTTTATCAGTCCCTTCTACTTATATCAATATTTTACAATTAACTTTACAATCTTTTTATATTCATCATTAATTAAGTTTATATGACTTAAATGGATATGCAAGGAGGAAATTGGCACACTTCTATACCCTAATTTAGCAAGTTTCATGATGCTTCTTAAAACAACTTAGATGAACATTGATTTTATATAATGAAAACTTAATTAGAGTCAGAGTTCAAGATTTTGAACTAAAGAGGAATTTTTTTTTTGAAAAATGAATCATAGGATCAAGCTCACATATGTGTCTTTACCTTACACATATTTTAAGTATGGCACAGTTCAAAAATTACCATTACATTTCTAGCACATCTAATTTAAAGCACTTATGTGATTAGCTAAGAAATAAGGATCAATATAGTTTGACAACTAAATTTTTCAAGGATTAGGATGGTCAAAAGATTGTAAGCTATATTTTAAAGTTTAAAATTATTTTTTTAGGTTCGAAGTAACATTTGGGAGGACCAATGGTGCACATATGGCTTTAATCCATTTCTTCACATAGTTCTAGTTGTAGACACCTAAAAATGTCTTAACACATTCTTCTAAATTCATGCTTTCCTGTCACCATCACTAATCACCCCTTTATCACTATTAATTACATAATTTCTAATTATTTGATTAAGTTAACATTTTTCCTAGTGTTATTTTAATTATTTAATTATTTCACCATTTTCACTCATCAACTTTAATTAAATAATTTTAATTAATTGATTAATCATTTCCGTCCAACTACTTTAATGAAATCATTTTTAATTATTTAATTATTCTCCAATTTTTCCTCATCTCCATAATTAAATAATTTTTAATTATTTAATTAAATAATGCATTATACTTCCATCTCCATAAATTCAAAAAAAATAATTAAATCTTGCATTAATTTTTCATCCTCATAATTAAATATTTTTTGGTTATTTAATTAAAATTGTGCATCCTTCTCATCTCAGATAATTAAATAATTTTAATAGTTTAATTAGACAATGATTCATCCAAAATTAAGTAAATTATTGATTTATTTAGTCTGACTTTGTACATTCCTCTAGAAATAAATAAAATTATCATTAAAAGACATTAGATTTCCACAGTTCATGTTCAATAAGAGCTTTTTTCTGGATTGTACTGTGTAAATTCTTTTGCATCAATGTTTTAGATTACACTCTATGATCCATTATCAGGATGAAGAGAGTTGTAGGAGAAGAATGCTTGAATGCAAACCCTAAAAACATCTTCCTCAATTCTGGTGTTTACAAGGTTGAGTGTTCCTGTGGCATCCCCTACATAGGGGAAACAGGTAGATCTCTCAATACTAGAATTAAAGAACATTGTGTGGACATCAAGCATGAGCACAACCTCAAATCTGCCTTTGGCTGACCACTCCTAAAAAATCACCACATTTGTATTGAGAACAACCAGATTTTATCCATTGAAACCAACTTCTTCAAGAGGAAACTACAGGAAGCCATTGAAATCTTTAACCACTTGACGAACCTTAATTGCAATGAAGAGTGGTCCCTAAGCACCTCTTGAAAACCTCTTTTATCTTCCCTCAACCCTCCCCATGCCTAGCTCTCCCCCCTCCTTTCTCTTGCCCCCCCTTCCCCCCCTCTCTTTTTTCTCCTTCCCAGTTTCCTCCTAGTTCCTTCTTCTCCCTCTTTTTTTCCCTTGTTCCCACCCTCATTTTCTCTAAGCTTTCTCCTCCTTTCTTTCCTCTTGTTGCCTCCTTGAGTCTTCTTCCCTCGATCCTCCTTGTTCTTCTCCCCTCGTTTGCGCTAGGATTTTTATCCTCCCGTTTAGTTTCATTTAATTATTTTTTTGGTATTTTTACTTGTTCCTCATTTTTGGTTTCTCTTTCCACCCCCCCCCCTCGTTTGTCTTTTCACTCATTTCTCTAGTTGATCTTGAAATTTTTAATTTTCTTTTGTGTTTCTTTAATTAGTGTTTCCTTTCTTATTTTAGTTTCTTTTATTTTGTTTATCTTTTTGTTTAATATTTATAATTATTGTGGACAATATTTATAGATATTGTTTATAATATTTATAAACATTGCCCATAATAATTATAAGTATTGTTGATTTTTTTGTGTTTTATGGTGTTATATAATTATATATATTTATACAATTTATTTTTATCTCCTTTTCTTTATAGATTAGAGTAATTTATTTACTTGTACCTTTTCTCTTGATATATATTTTATTGGTGTTTGATATTATTTTTGTTTTTATAGGTTTGAGAAATTTGTAATTGTGACTGTAGATATTTTGAGTTCTTCATTTTTACTTATTTTTGCTTTGATTTTTTTGAACCTTTTTTTGATGTCTTTTTGTTTTTTGTTGTTAGTTTATTTATATTTATTTGTATTTTTTTCTCTTTCTCTTCTTTTCTAGCTCTTTAGTTTATCCTTTTATAATTATTGTGTAATCTTTTACAAATATTGTGTATAACAATTTTTTATTTATTTTTTGCTAGTTAAAACACTGCAGAGGGGCAGTACCCTATATTCATTCGAAGATCAAATTATAGAATTATAGTTTGTGGCCAAGGTCCACTAAGGCTAATTAAAAAATTGCCTAATGACCAGTTTAATATAGCCTTCTAGCCCTAGACACAAAACAAAACATTCAGGATTGACTGAGCTAAGCATTATACTAGTAGACGCAGGACATTATGCTTCGTCCAAATCCACCTAGCCATCTTCCTCTGAGTCCTCCTCAGCCACCTTTTTCTTGTATGCTAAGTAGTTGGAAACCTCTGAGCAGTCAGCTTTGCACTTCCTATGTGCAAGTCCTAGAGCCTTCTCCTTAGGGTCTTTGTCGTCCGACAAAAGCCATTCTTTGCCTGTGCCGAAACCCCATTCACTGTTGTCACCTTTCCAGAGGCTAGTGTTGAGGCCTTCGTTCACCATGTAGCACACTACCCAACCATGAGGAAGGTTGGTGGTGAGTTTGGCTGCCCTGAGCAAGAAATCGACGCTCATGTCCCGAACATGCCACAACAGTCCTTACCAGAGGGAACTTCGCCACCTCTCAGACCCGATTGCTTATCACATTGTAGTGTTCGGGCATAGGTACGAGGTTGTTGTCATCGATGTTTTTTAAAGCTCCATCGATGTCTCCCAGCCATGCATGGTGAAACAACATCTGGGTCAACCTTTTTGCAGAGGATTTTAGGACACCCATGTCAATACTGGTTGCCAAGAACATGGTCGAGATTTCCACATTTGACCAGAATCTGTGGTGGGCTTTGAGGAACTCAGGGCCTAGAACCTTCTTTGTTGCTTTGAGCACCACAAGGTGTGGGCAAGACAACAACCCGTTGAGCCTTTTGTCTGAAATTAAACTGTAGAATGCTTGCTGCTGTTTTTTCGTGTCCAAGGCTAGCAGAGTCTCCATGCAGTTGGCATTGTGATTAGAAACTCTGGTGGGCTCAGAATGTCAAAATGAAAATACCGACTGCCAGGGGTTGATTTATTCGATGGGCGATCATAATGCTTCATGATTTACTGCCTTCTACTCATGTCAATAGACATGTGTGAGAGAGCTGGTTGTGCACCGGGAAACTTGTAGTGCATTTATGGTTTGGTAAATTAGGATCCGCACAATCTGCCTGAACTCTTGGGACTTGCATTATGGATTACCTATGTCAGACACTTGTTGGGTCCATCACATCAGGAGGGATCTGATACACTTTGATTTCCTCGAGGCAAGACAAGGTGGAGCTTACGTGGAGGACTCAGATGTTGATTTTGCCAGTGCGTCTGCCATGTTGTTGCCCTCTTTGTATATATGGCTTATTTTGAATTCATCGAATTTGGCAGTTAAAATTTTGATGTGTTGCAGAAGGTGGTTTAATTTCTAGTTTGGTGTAGTGCCCTAGTCGATTGCGTTGATCGTTATCAGTGAGTCGCCTTCTAGATGTATCTTGCGGACTCCTAATTCAATTCCCAATTGGAGGCCAAGAGTTGCTGCCCTGAACTCTGCCTCATTGTTGGTGTAGAAACCTAGTTGAGAGGATAGTTATGCTAGTTGATTACCTCGAGAGTCATTTGCGAGACACCTAATGCCCCCTAGGCTTGGGTTTCCCTAAGCCACTCCGTCAAAGTTTATTTTGACCCAGCCTGGCTCAGGTGCCAACCAAGTGACTTCCGAACTCCTGGTTTTTGTTGTCTTGTATGGCCCATTCCCGACTACCAGCGGGGGTTTCAGGCCTTTGAACTTTTTTTTTAGACCATCATCCCAGCTTGTGAAGATTCACTGATTCGATGGGTTGGACTGAGCCTCCTTGTTTATTACTTCTACTATTGCCTTTTCAATTTTGTCCCAAAGCCTTTCCTTGTTCATTTTTTTATTTGAAAAATTCTCTTGTTTCTTTCCTTCTAGATTTCCTAGATTACTATTGATGGGGAGGCTTGCTAGATTCCTCCAAACACTGATTTGACAATTTTTTGAGGCCAGATCTGCAGGGATGGGGGTTTGGAGGGCTAGTTTTCTTTTGAGAATGGACCAACACTCATATGCCATGGGGCAATGCAGGAGTAGGTGGTTGGATGTTTCTTCACTAGCTTTGCATAAAATATATTTCCCTGGGCCTTGGATACTGAAGTTGGCAAGTCTGTCTGATGTGAGTATTTTACTTTGAACTACCAGCCACACGAAGAGCCCTACTTTGGGTAAGCATTTGTTTCCCTAGAACAATTTGCAGGGCTACTCTTAATTTTTTAGTGCTAGTTCTTTCACCATATATCCAAGTTTTACTTTATAAGAACCGTTGGGGGACCCATGCCATCGAATCGTGTCTGGGCCTGAAGATGGGATAAAGAATCTGTCTTTGAGTAAGCTTGATAGTTTGTCTTTCTGGGCCTAGGGATCATTGAGGGTCTGTAGATCTTTCCAACTCCAGGAGCTGACACCATGACTACATGTTTTTCTTCCGTAGTCTGCCACTTTGGTACCCCATTGTCTAGTTGTTTCCACCTTTATTATGTCTAGACCTATGGTGTGGCTTAATGAGGGATGTCCACCCCATGAATCATTCTAGAAAGATGCATTTTCGTTGGTATTGATTTCCCAGGTCACATGTTGTGAGATTATGTCTTTACTATCTAGGAGAAAGTTCCATATGGCCGATCCTCTTGGGGGGTTGATTATGGTTAGAATTCTAGTCAGATCATTTAAGTCCAGGTATTTTCTCCTTAGGATTTTGACCCATTTTTGATCCCCTTTGGAGTGAATATCCCAAGCCAATTTGGCCCCCATGGCTTGGTTCATTATTGACAGCTATCTGAGGCCTGTTCCTCCAGCCTCCTGAGGCTTGCAGATCTTGTCCCAGGCCACCATAGGAAATTTATTGTACTCACCCATCCCTGACCATAGAAATATTCTAAAGATTTGGATGAGGTCTTCTTCTATGGCTCTGGGTAGTTTTAGACAAGACATTGAGTAAACAGGAATGGCTGAGAGGACTGATTTGATCATTAGAAGTCTTCCTGCTAAGGACAACCATTTTCCTTTCCAGGTTCCCATTCTAGTTTTGCAGTTGCTGATGAGATTTTCCCAGTAGTAGTTTTTGTTGATGCTTGCGAATAGTGGCATGCCTAGGAAGTGCCCTGGGAGATTGGCCACCTTGAGATTCAGTATCTTGGTGAGAGGTCTCTAAAGGCTTGGCTGCGTGTTTAGGAAAAAGATTGCAGATTTTCCCTAGTTGATGCTTTGCCCCTAAGCCAAACAGTATTCATTGAGAAATGTTTTGATCGTCCTTGCCTTCCTTCTACTAGCTTCCCCAAATAGGATTGTGTCATCTACAAATTGGAGATGAGAAATTGGCTCCAAGCCATTTTCCACTTGAATACCTTTCCATTTGTCTTCACTAACTAGTTTTTGTATTCCCCTACCTAGGAATTCTGTCATTATTATAAACAAGAAGGGGGAGATGGGGTCTCCCTGTCTTAATCCTCTTGTGGAAGAAAAAAAACTGTGGGCTAAGCCATTCACTAGGACTGAGAATTTAGCTGTGGAGATGCAACTGTTGACCCAAGTAATCCAGCTTTGTCCAAATCCAAATTTGGTTAGAACTTCTACTAAGAATTGTTTGTCTACCATGTCATATGCTTTAAGGATGTCTAATTTCAGCAGCATCCAGGCAAATCTGGTTTTCCTTGCTGTGTGGATGGTCTCATGAGCTGTGATTATTCCTTCCACAATTGATCTGGCAGGAGCGAAGCCACTTTGATCCTCTTAGATTACTTTGTCAAGGACAACTTTGAGAAGGTTCGCAATTATTTTGGTGACCACTTTGTATACTGTGTTGCAGAGGGCTATTGGTCTGAAGTCACTCATAGTTTGGGGGTCCTTTTTCTTTGGAATTAGGGATAGGAAAGCATGGTTCATGGCACCAAGCATTACCATGATTCTTCTACTACTGCTCCAAGGTCCACTCCCACTATGTGCAAGAATTTTTGGAAGAAGCTGGTTGGGAATCCATCCGGACCTGGTGCTTTGTCCGGGTTCATTTGGAAGATTTTTTTTTGACTTCTTCAAGGGGAATTTTTTGGAATAGGAGGTGATTTTTCTCTTCATTGATTAGAGAAGGGATGGAGCTCAACAACTTATCTTTGATAACTCTTTTTTTAGGGGTGACTTTGTTTAGTAAATCTGAAAAGAAGTTGGTAGCTTCCTTATTGACTTCTACAATGGTTTGGGACATTTCACCATTTGATTTTTTGATTTTTGAGATTTTGTTCTTGGTTCTATTTGCAATTGCTAATTTATGAAAGAATTTGGTGTTCCTGTCACCTTCTTTCAGCCAGGTTTCTCTTGATTTTTGATGCTAGTAGCATTCTTCTTTCTTTAGTAGTTATGAGAGTTCCTCTTTTAGGGTTTTTTCATTTTCATAGTCCTCTGCATCCATCCCATTTTCAATGACATGTTCGTTCAGATTTGTGATTTCTTGCTCCACCCTTAACTTTTCTTGGAAAATGTTTTTGAAGTGGGAAGTGTTCCATTCTTTGAGTTTCGACTTGATGTGGGCTAGTTTTTTGCTGATTTTGAATAGGCTAGTGTTGTCTCCAAATTTAGTTTCATTCCACCATTGTTCAATCAGGTTTGGAAGTTGTGCATCTCTAAGCCACATATTTTTGAACTTGAAGGGGCTCCCCAGGGGTGGGACATCTTGCCCGAGGGTGAGAGCAATGGGGAAGTGATCCGAGCCAGTGAGTGGCATGATGTGCGCTTCTACAATGTTTGTCTTCTCCTCCCAATCTCCCCAGAGGAGGAAACGATCTAGTCTTTCAACGATGTTTGCAAATACTTTCCTTCTATTGGACCATGTGAATAGCCCATTTTTTGTGTTTATGTATTTTAGATGGTTGATGTCGATGAACTCCTGGAAGTCTCTCTGGACAACTGTAGTTTTTCCATGCCCGCCCTACTTCTCCTTATTATTTAGGGTTGCATTAAAATCTCCTACTATGACTCCAAGAACTCCAGTTTTGTTTTCCAAGATGCTTGTTATTTTGTCCTAGGCTTGTTTCTTTGCCAGAGTGGGGATTGGCCCATAAATGTTGATACAGAAGAAGTGGATGTTTTTCTTAAGGTCTTTGAATTTGAGCATCTCCCAGTTACTCTCCTCTTGCTCTATTGAACCTTCTATTGAGAGAGGGTTCCATAGGGCTTCAATTGCACCCGAAGCACCATTTTCTTCCCTAAAATGGCCTTTTCATTATTTCCAGAAGGCCAACCTCTTACTACTTTCTTCACTGCTCCATTTTGTTTCCTGAATGAGACAATATCAGCTTTTAGCAGGTCAATTTGACACTTGACCATGCACCATTTGTTAGGGGCATTGATGCCCCTGACATTCCAAGATATTATCCTCATTCTGTGCAGGGAAGGATGTTCTCCTTCCCGACATTGATTTTTTGTTGTCCTGAAGCTTTGCCAGCTAATAGCAACTTGGCTTTGTTTGAAGGCCTGCCTCTGCTAGAGCTCTTTTGGAAATTAGGAGCCTTTATTCGGGATTCTGATTGTTCAAGTTATCTTATTTCTGATAGCGCCCTTGGCTCTACTTCCTCCCAGATTTCCAATTCCTCTTCTAAGAGAGGGTAGGTTTCATCCTCTTCTTGTAGCGTAATTGACCCATTAGTGGTTGGCAGAGAGGATCTAGAGGGGGTTGGGGTTTGAGCTGGGACTTTTTCCGATATTAGGGGGCGATGAGGTTCTGTTTCTTTAGATAGAATCCCTAGCTGCAAGCTTATATCTTTTTGCAAGTGTTGGGCCCCTTCCATTAGGGCATTTAGAGCTTGTTTTGTTCTGATTGGATTTTCTTCCAAGGGTTCAAGAGGAGGAGTGACCAAGTCAAGGGGCAACTCTTTATAGTTTGGATGCAGTCCTGGGTTGAGGAAGGGATCTAAAGAGGGATTTTGAGGAGGGGAGAAATATGGGGCAAAGGGTTTGGGGGATGGGGAATAATTTTCTAGGGGGGTTTCCACCTTTGGAAGGGCCTACCAAGCATGATTCTCTGAACAAGAATTTTCTTTGCTCTTGTCCTACCCAAATTTCAATCTCCTGAAGCCATCTTCCAAATTTTGTTAGTATTTCTAGGTTTTTATAGATCCCAACTCCTACATCTATTTTGACCAAGATTCTAGCTATAGCTCCTTCTATTCCATTGATGAAATCCTCATTTACTCCTAGGCAAACTCCAAGGGCATCTACATTCCAAAATTTTGATAGAAGGTCAATTAGTTTGAGCCAGATAGAAGTTTTAATTATTTTGTAATTCCATGGGTCAAAATTTTCTTTCTAGTTTAGGCAGTGAAAGCTGTGTCCATTCATGAACATGAGTTTCCCATTGACTGCTTCAAATTTTAGATTTTGGTCACTGAATTCTATGAGAAAAAAGGAGTTTGGGAGTTGGCTTATGCTTACTTGGTTTTGAAATTTTCTTTTCCACCAGTCTTTGATTTCATCACTAGGGCATCAGTGCCCTGTCCATTTGGCAATCATTGCCCATTCCATCGGCCGCTCCACTCTTTGTTTGATTGTGTCCGAGGGTAATTGGAAGAGTTTGCTTCCTCAGGGGCATAGCCCTTTGTTTGGATTTGTGTTGGCTACTCACCTGTTGGCTTTTCGATTGATTAAATCCTTGTCACTCTGGTTTAGCCTTCCTTGATACCCCCCAACCTTCTGAAACATTTTTTAGAGTTATTGTTTTTAGGGTTCTTATTTCTCCAAATTTTACTGGTATGGGTCGGGTTGGAGATACCTTTGCTGTGCGAGTTTGGTTCCGAAGTTTTCCCCCAGTGGAAATTTTCCTAGATCTACCCATGCCATTGGGCTTCAGCTGTGTACTCTTGGTTTTCTTTCTGAATTTTCTTCCTATTTTGATTGTAGGGCTGTGTGATTCCTCAGTTACAGTTCAAGGCATTTCTTAGGCGAAGTGGATTGCACTTGTCCACCCAGACTCCTTTTTCAAAAACCCACTGGGGGATGTGCGTGTTTGGTGGGGGGAGAGGTTTTGCCTGATTTTCCGTTCTTGGGTCTTCCTCCAGAGCCCAGTCACCCCAAGATTTTTTAGAATTCGAGACTGGCTCGAGATCCTGCTCCTTTCTGCCATCTCACTCCTACAATTTTTCGCTTCCCATCTTTCTATAAATTTGTCACTAATTAATCCTTATATGTATAACAATTATTATGTACAATATTTATAATTTTTTTGAACATTTTAATTCTTTCTATTTTTTGTGTTGCTTCTTATTTATTTAGTTTTAGCTCTTTTCCTTCTCTTCTTTTCAGCTCTTTGGTTTTTTCTCTTTTTTTTTTTCATATTTATAAATATTGTGTACAACATTTATAAATATTGTGTACAAACATTTATAAATATTGTGAACAATATTTACTAATATTATGTACAATATTTATAAACATTTTGTACTATATTTATAAATATGGTGTTTTTCTTTTTTTGATTCTTATATTTGACCTTTACTAATTTTGCTTATATTATTCATTTTATCCTTATTATTTTAACTAAAGATTTTTAAATATTATCTTTCCCTATTATATGATAAGTTCTTGAATCTTGTGCATCATATTCTCCTCTATATATCCTAGCTTGGTCTGCATTCAACCATTCTTCTCCTACAACTCTCTTCATTCTGATGATGGATCACAAAGTGTGATCCAAAATGTTGATGCAAAAAAATTTACACAGTACAATCCAAAAAAAATCTCTCTTATTAAAATTGTCATTTTTATTGATTTCCTAAAAAATATCAATTCTATCTTTATTCCTCTAAAGCTAAAATTTAGTGACTATTTTTAAATTTAGTGAGTTGACTAAAAATCAACCTCAATTCATACTCACTTACTTCTATTTAATCCTCTCATGCAAACAGTCCTTTAGTTCATGCAATAATTTAACTCCTCATCATAGCCCCTCATCTTGTCGCATGTCAAGTGCACGTTCATCATGATCTCTCAACAATTCTTACCCATCAATATCATATTACATCCTACAACATGAATTTGATATCTTTCAAAGCTATAAATAACCCATCATTTATCCATGCAATCCCTCCTCAAATTTTTATCTAAACTATACTGATTTTTATAACGATTTTGCTAACAAGGTTATGCTAATTATTTGAACAATCCATATACTATTCAAATAAAATAATTTTACATCTTACAATAGAGTAAGGATAGGAATTTTTAGTGGAGCTAAAGTAGATTAAATAGGCTTATATTATATGTTTTCATATTTGAGGACCACATGCTTCCTGATTGAAATTAGGTCTCCTGATCTTTGAATTAGTTTCTATAATTTCTATCCTTTCCTATTTAAGTTCATTGAGCTTAGTTTAATCTATTCACATCCTAGTATCCCCTAGGGACTCACATCCTTGATTTAACATTTATTTTGAGTTTCTTGAATTTATTGAGTAATAGGTGCAAAATGAAATAATCGAATCTAGAAAAGTGCTTTTGAAAATATACTTGCACTTTTGATACACAAAACTATGAATCTGATAGTCATAGGAACACATTTCATATCTTTATTTTTCTTTTTTCTATAGGTTTATTTTTGACATAGCAATGCATCAAACTATGGAACAATGCATTTAATTTTTAAATGATGCATCTGACTATGAAACACCACCTTTGACACATATTTCATAGTATAGTAGCTCAATTGATAGGTAAAGTCTCACTCCTAACTTATTTTCTATACTTTTGATAAATGCAATATAATGCATTTCATTCATTAATTGGATTTTCTAACCCTAAAATTTTCTTGGGTTTTGGAAACTAAAAAATCTTTATTTCTTGGCAATCAATAAGAGAAGACTCATAAAAAATAGACTCTTGAAAAAAAATTGTGCAAGCATTTTTTTCAATTGCTTTGATTTCTAGAATAGTGCACACTTCGTTTGGGTTTTAATCAATGAATTCAATGTCATGTTTGGTGAACTTCTAGTTTATATGCTATGTCCTTGTACCTAGTGTGAGCTTGTAGATCAAAAGAACTCTTAGTTTACATTTTTCAAGTACACACAAGGAGTATTAGTAAAGTATGCTACTCCCTTGTGCTTCATGTGGACCTGGGAATTAGAAACACTAGTATCTTCTTTTTTATTTTAGTAAGGGACCTAATTGGATATTTCATCACCCTAAGGATGACCTCAACCATATTTATTGGTGGGGTATATAATGAGGAGACACTGGAAATTGTACCTAAAAGGGTGGTTAATGTCATTCAAGTTAGACTACAAGACCCTTGGTCCATCATGACTTGTTTAGTGAGGAGAAGAGGGGAGATTCCCCTAGTCTTAGGAATTATAGGATAGGCTCAGTGTTCTAAGAACCACTACAAACCCTTTTATTAGAGACCTAAGACCAACAACTGTTAATCTAGTTCTAGTGCAAGGTATAGTATTGTAGACATCTATAAATTTCTAAATGTATCACACATCACCGATCCTAAACATTCATCATCATCATCATCATCATCATCACTTTTGTATCCTTTGCATCATCATTCATCATTTTCATGACTAATCATATATTTTCATCATTTTCATCACCAATCTTTCATTTTCATCACTTTCTTATCATCTCATCACTAATCTCGCATTTCATCACTTTCACATTATTTCTCATAATTTTCCTCATTTTCGTCACTTTTCACCATTTTTCCTCTAGTTTTTAAATAATATTTATTTATTTAATTAATTAATTCATCATTTTTTGTAATTTTATTCTATCCCTCCTAATTAAATAATTTTTTTGAATTATTTAATTAGAAAAATCTAATTTTCATCCATCTCACATAATTAAATAATTTTTAATTATTTAATTAGCTATTTTTCCTTTCCACTTGCACATAGAGTATTATTTTTTCAAATAGGAATATTATTTTCCTCTCATAATTGAATAATTTTCAATTATTTAATTTTGTAATTTTTCTCTCAAAAGAATATTCTATTTAAAAAAATGGAATATTCTCTTTTAAAAATATCTCAACAAATTCCCTAAAATTTGTTAGCATTACATTATATAGAGTGTTGGGTGTATAAAGTTAACCGCTTGTAGGTGTTTCAATCAATTTCCTCCATTCAACCTTTGTTCAACCGCTTCCTATATGCCATATAAATTTAATGTATTACTCCAATAACATACCATTAACTTTTATGCATTTTACCAACATATGGTATTAGAGAGCTACAAAATCCTTGTGCATGTGTGTTTGGATTCTAGAGAAAGAGAAGGCATGTGTGGAGTTTTCATCTTTGAAGAAAAGAGTGGCTTAAAATAGACAATGTAAGTAGTCTATTTGGATTCCATAAGACACATACCATCCCTAAACAAGTGGTCAAGCAATATATGGTGCCATGATGATTAGTGTGATATTCTTGTGAATAGTGAAAATTGGCATGAATATTGACATATTGTGAAGCCAAATAGTCAATGAAAGAGCAATTGATCCTACATAGAAGAATCAATCAGATAAATGGTGTTCCAACATATTTTTGTTTGTTGTCTTTTCTGAATGCAACTCGTGATTGTTTTACAACACTACACTGAAGATAAAAATAATTGCCAATTTATAGAAAGCCATTGGAAGTTACTTTTATCAATGAATGAAGAGCACCATATTTATTTGTGGAAGACATAAGAATCTGACATAAGTTGTGAAAGTAGAATTTTTTAGTTTCCTTTATGTTCTCTTATTCTATTTGATTTATAATAACAAGAGGTGGCTACAAGAAAAAATAAAAAATCCAAAGAGAAGAGAAAGAATATAATAAAGGCATGACTGGTTTTGGGAAAGGTGATTGACTACTGGGAGTACAAAAGAGTGCATGCACGTCATGTGATCCAGGTTCGATTACTCTTGATGATGGCAAGTGAATGATGCTATTTTTTTGTGGGATATATTGTAGTTTTATTTTTATTAGTTGAATGAAAGGGGATATAACATTATGGAGATTGTATTAGATAAGTTAGATAAGTATTTTGGTTTTAATTTTTATATTTGGAAAATTCAAATTCAAATGCAACTAATGAATAAAAATTTATGAGGAATAGTATGCGGAAAAGAAAATCCACATATAGATACAAATAAGTTATTAGATTGGAATAGTAGAGATTATAAAGCCAAGGCTATTATTTGTCTTGCTCTTTTTGATTCAAGATTACATCACATAGATTTGGAAAAATCATCAAGTGAAATTTGGGATGATCTAAATAAATTGTTTTAGTAAAAGCACTTAATGCAAGGTTTTCTTTAAAACTTCAACTATTTAGGTTCAAAATAGAAGATGGAATCACAATTTCAAATCACATAAGTAATTTGAGATCTCTCCTTGGGCAACTATCATATGTCAAGGCTCCAAAAGATGATGATGATGCTAGAGCTACACTATTAAATAGTTTTCTTTCAAAATATAGTAATGTTTTTTTTACACTTAGTCAAATAACTTTTGAAACTTTAGAAGATATGATTTCAACCCTTCTAGTAGAGGAAAAGAGGACAAAAGAAGATACAAAAGATAATTTTAATAAGAGAAAGCACTATATTTGTGGAGAAGAAATAAAAGGTCAAGTACAAATTTATGTTTTTACTGCAAGAAAAAGGAACACATAGTAAATTTCTATAGAATTTGAGCCAATGATCTTCTAAAAGAGAATCTCAAAGATGGATCAGGTGTAGGAAAATTTTCATGCATTGAAGATGAGGATTCATCAAATGATGAAGCTATTATTAATGACTCTTCTGGTGGTGCTAATTATGCATCAGTACTATAAATCTTCACTTATTGGAGGTTGGTGGCACCATAGGATGGAAGAATTTCTATCATCTCAAGTTAGCTTATCACTTTGAGATGATGCTTTGCATGAGAAGCATTTTTGGGTTTAATTTCTATCTTTCTTTTCCTTGTTATTACTAATGGATTTGAAGAATACATATATTATGATGTTTGTTTTTCAGAGATAGGTAAGGGGTTTGGTGAAGAGCTCAATGTGGTGGTTTCCTAGAGATTTTATGAGACTATGACCAAGAATTATACCTTTACAAGGGTCAAGGAGACAACTTGGTGGATGGTTGTCTATATATATATAGTATTCAACAGGTTTTGTTATGTAAGCCTTAATGGGGGTCCCTTGGAAAGGTATTTTTTTGGTTTTAGGAACAATGTAATAAGGGGGAAATGTTAGCATTACATTACATATGAACCATAGGAAAATGGATGCTTTATAACCTAGGCCATAGAATACCACTATTTTCCTACTGTCATTCAAATAATATCCTAGGATCCAAAATTGGATTGACTATCAACCTCAAAGGTGAGTCAATTCTCAATAGGGAAGGACCTAGGAAGGGTTATTTTATGAACCAAAGAGAAAATAGGTGTGTGCTCACTTATTTCCTTTAGTTCATTCGATATGGTCTTAGGAATCCTAATTGGATTAACTATCAACCTCAAAGGTGTGTCATTTCTCAACAAAGAAGACCTAGGAAGGGTTATTTTAATCTTTGAGGGGTTCACCAGTAAGCTAAAGCTTGGAAAAGACAATTAAAAATTCAACTCATAAAACCTAGTAGTGCAAGCTAAATGAAGGATGCAAATAATGAAATTATGCAACATCAAGTTAGGGTATGTGTACCTAGAATTTCTAGAAATGTAATGAGGATTCTGGAAAATGGAAAGAAGCTATCAAAAAGTGCTATGGAAGACTAAGATGCCCTTATTGTAGTCTTAGTTCCATTGCTATTTTTCAAGAAAAATGTGGAATCTTTAGATGCCAGAACTAGATCTGAAAGAATTTCTAAAAAAAACCTCAAGAGGACTAAGATTCCCTAGGTGGTGACATAGTCCCATTCTGAATTTTTGAAAATCTTCGAATGTGGTCTGAAGGCTCAAATTATGCACTTCCTTCTTCTCGGATCTCAGGCCCTGAAACTTCTAGATCTGGCCTGTAGGTGAGTTTTCATGAAGATGACAACTTTGCAACTTTACATCTTTACACTTTAAATGATCTTCAAGTCTTCAACCTAAATCTGCAAACACAAACATGTAATAGAGGAAAACTTGTTGACTGTTAGTGAATGGGGGTTTTCCTTTGTCAAACCCCTTGTTGGTAATTAAACCTTGAAATAGAATGAAATTTGGGGAAATGATGAATGAACAAAATACTATGTTGCAACTCACCAAACCCTTGTGACAAGGTGCTACAAATATGCTTGAAATAATTGCAATGGATTTGGTTCTTGACTCCTCCTAGAGTGAAATAGATCTTGCATGAAACACTTGCTTAAGTCATAAACCCTACATCACAATTGTTAGCACAACAACAAAAATGATGCAATGATATCCTTGATATGATGCTTGAATCTTGATGATGGCTCCAAATTTTTGAAGAATTGCTCTTGAATGCTCTTATGAACTCAATTATGCTATGATGAATGCTCTCACAAAATTCTTAGGTGAAAATGAGCGAATGAACCTTGTATTTATACGTATTCATGCTTAATATCCTAAAATTACACCACAATAAGCCGACATATGAAATCATTAATTAAAGGAGGCCAAATCCCACCAAAATTTGAAATTAAATCCTAAAAAAAGCTTGAGGGGGACTAAGACACCCTAGGTGGCATCTCAGTCTGAAGTCATGAAAACTTGGGGCATATACTCCAAAAAGGGGCCCATTTAAGGTTCCGCTAAAAAGGGGGTCCCAAGGCCTTAGGAGTACAAATACACCCTAGGTGGCATCTTAGTCCCAACCTAAAAATTAGGGACACTCAAAGAGAATCATTAAATTATCATTTATCCATTAATGTTTGTCGAGATTTTCCAAAAAAAGATATAGTTTATTAGGATTGTGGATGGAAACTAGTTCCAATTAAGACATAAATAAAAATAAGTAAAGCAATGCGGGCCCGAAAAGTGTGAAAATGCAAGGGTATGTATTTTCCTACACTAAATTTAGCCCCCAGTTTAGTGAGAGGATGAAATTGCTTCAAACTCACACTAAAGTAACCAACATCACAATCAAGATGGGTTCAAATGTACCAATGTTAGTAAGATGGGATGACAATAACCAAGAGGGTGGCCAAGCCCCCAAGATCAAGATCCTATGGTAGACCAACATAAGCATAAAGGAACACACTTGAAAATGATAAATGAAGCCATAACCAGATTGCAAACTTACACCATCAAAGATAGAAAAAGAAAAAAAAAAAGGAAAAACAAAAATAAAAAAGCAAAAATGCAAAAAGTCAAACTTTGACTAGCCATCCAACACACTGTGGACTCATACGCCCAGGGACGTTTGAGTCCCACCTAGGTCTTGGGACCTGATTTTGAATTTCACATTAAACTAGACCTTCTTGGAGTTTGTGTTCCATGTTTAAGCCATTGGGACTCATACGCCACAACTAGAATATGAGTCCTAATTTAAATAGGACTTATTTTGAATCAAGTTCTTGGTGGGATTTTATCCTCTCAGATCTAATGTCGGCTTTTAGTATTGTAATTTCGAGAAATTTAGCATCAACAAGTATAAATACAAGGTTATTTTATCATTTCAACAGCTAAGAAATCCTAGAATTTCACAAGCAATCAAGAACACTTTCACAAGAGCCTTCAAGAACATTCAAGAGAATTTTAAGAGAATTCATAGGTAAATTTGAAGAAGATTCTTATAGCAATTCAAGATTCATCATCATGTCAAAGGCATAAGGCATCAAGCATGTTGTTGATCTAGTGTTGTGATGTAGCACTCAAGATCCAAATTAAGCATTGTTCCACATCTAACTCAAGATCAAGATCTATATTCTTCATGGCTACTTCATGTTAGATTGCAGATTTATATCTCAAGAAATCATTCAAGGTATCATTGTTCATGTTCCATGTTTGATGTACATGTTAATTTGTTTCTCATTAAGGTTTGATTACCAAAATAGGGTTTGACTAACGCAAAACCCCATTCCCTAACAAAAAACACTTTTCTCTCTCTCTTTGTGTGATTGTAGGTTCATAGTTTGAAGAAAAAGTGGATTTGAAGCCCTCAAAAGTACCAAAATGACAAAGTTTCAAAACTTGTCAAAGTTGTCTTGAACATTCATCAAGGCTCATGGAAATTCATATCTATAGCAATAATCCATCCTATTTACATGAAACTAGTGCGAAATTTCTTATTTAATCCATCTTCAAAGGCTCATAAAGTTTCAACTCAAAATTATGCTCTTGAGACATTTCACAACAAAATGGGACACTTCGCGTCAAAATGGGACACTTTGCAATAGTCTGGGTGTATGAGTCTCAATACTACCTTTTTTTCAAATTTCAACAGATCTAGATTAGTCATTAAGAGATTAGATAGTTTTTGCACAGAAACCCTAGTCTAGGACTAAATCACCCAAACTAGCATATGAGTCCCAGTATGCTTTAAAGGTCAAAATTTCAAGGTTTTGGAGCTTGTTTTGATCACATATTTCTTCTAGGTTCACCTCTATTTATCTCCAGTTTTTCTATTCCAATTTGAGTTAATTTCCTAGCTCATATCATTAGGTTTTGCATGTTACTTTCATTACTTGTATTTCCAAGCCTTTGCTTTGTGGTGAACCCTCTCATTAGCTTTAATCATACCCTAGGAAACCTTATTTCAGATATCTTCCCTTATTCCATCCATTGACTGAGATCTCTAAGTTTTCCTTGAGTGAAACTTGGAGGAAATCGTTGTTTTATGTCCTAAAACATAAGGGCAATATTGTTTTATGTTTCATTATTTTATATTGTGAGCTAATCCTCACCATGGTTTTTCCCTTCTTAGGTTTTCAATGTAAATCTAGTGTTCTATTATGCATGGTGTTGATGTTTTCTAGTTTTTTTTAATTTGTTTTTGTAGACGCCTAAATTTGACCACTTACATTTGGTAAAATTTATCCCTTTTCATCTAAATATACTCTTACCCACATTAATTAAATAATATTACTATTATTTAATTAATACCCCTAAAGTCCTCTAAATCCCTAAGGTATTTAATTAAATAATTAAATACTTTATCATCTATCCTACCTAACACGTTTTATCCCATAAATTAAATAAACTTCTATTTATTTAATTTACTCCCTCAATGTCACATCCTCCATCACATTTTATTATTCACTAATCCTAATCCCCACCTAACCTACCCACTAAGCAGATGGGTATGTGTAGGATCATCATGGAAAAAATAGGCCCTTAAGTGGCAAAAAAATTAGAAAAAATAGAGTTAGGCAACTTGACATAGAAATTGAATAATTTACCTACAATATTTCAAAAATATGTAAGAATTGAATATGGAGAAAATTGAATGTAGTTTATAAACTACTAGGTTTATTTAAAAGGAGAAAAAATCTATTTGGTGAAAATTTGAAATTTCAATGGAGTAGCACTTAAATTTCAAAAAAAAAATAACAAGTAGGTGTATGTCTGACCACCCTAACCACAATAAAATGATAATATTTTTTTATAATATTTTAGATATAAGTAGAGGACTCATATCTCGATGTGATGCATATATTTTTTTAATTTTTTTCCAAGTAAATAATTAATTATGTTTTTTTTATTAAAAATTTTCAAAAATATAAAAACTCGTATGTCTAACCACCATGACTTGGTCAAAACTTCATGAAATTAATATATATTTTTTTTAATCCTATAGTATGTGAAGCATAGAATGTGATGCATATTTTGGATTAAAAAAATGTGATTCCAATTGAAAGCTATAAATGTTTTTCAATCAGCCTATCAATTAGGACTTTAGTCATAATTCAAATAGAAAATGAATAATAATAATTTATTAAATTCAAAGTAAAGAATAATTTATATTGGTGGAAAGCTGAGAATCTCCTTTAAAAACCCTTTTCGTTTCATCAATTTTGGGTAAAAAAAAAGTCATCAGCCACATACCCTACACATATCCTTCATATCACCACTTTTTTGGCCCATCATGATCCTGCACATACCCAGATGCACACACTTAATTCATGATTAAGTGGGTCAACCCTCCCCATCACATAGGTCACATGGGATTGTACACTCAATGGTACAATATCCCTCTCAAGCCCTCTCCTTGTGCCACTTTGCACAATCTGGTGGCTTGAGAGATCTCAACCAATCTCATCGATTGATCTCTATCTATCAATCCTAGTCATTCATCCATTATCCTCCAAAAAACAATTTATCCATAAACTTAGCCATTTTTCATCTCTCACCATTTTTCACTGTAGCATCGTTATGCTACCAAAATTGATCTAGGAGCACACATATTAAGCTATCAAAGAGGTTAAAAAAATCCATCAAGCTCAAACAAGGTAATATTGTGGTATTTTATTCACAAGTTTGAGTTTCAACTTTAAGCCCTAATCTGAGTGTTTTGTTTTGTTTTTATCCTTGTGCTTGAGTTTGTTTCTTGAATTTTTAGATTGGGTAAAAACATTGCACACATTTTTTGTACGGTCGATGGCACCCACGTCATGGGTCCTTAACATTTTTTGTTGTTTCCATTTTGCAAGTTTCAAATTTTCTTCACCATAAGGGTGAATTTTCCCACACGGACGAATATGCCTAACACAAGGGCAGACCTATAGTAAACATGGGCACACACGCTCCCACCCCTTTGCAAACAAGAAAACTCACTACCTTAATAGGTGAGTGTGCACTAACCCATGAACATAATATGTGATCCAAAACTTTTCGAACAAAACTTGACTTGTAGAGGCATATGCACATTCACTCTTCCACTTTAAAGGCAATTGCATGGTCACCCTTTCAATTGATGGGTGAATCCAATCCTTCCCCTCCACCAAATAGGTGATTGTAAACTCAACCATTTCAGACCTAACTTACAGAGGTGAATCTACTCCCGCCTCTTTCCAGATAGGCGAACCTGCTCCCACCTCTTTCCTTATAGGTGAGTTTGTAGATAGACCAACTTGTAACCTAAACAGGTGATTGTGTTAGGTATAGAGGTGAATCCACTCCTAAGCACAAAGGCAAACCTGCTTGAGTCACAAATGAATAAGCACATATGTCTCTCCATCCAACAGATGAACATGATCTCACCTCTTTAGAATACAGGCAATCCTACATCACAAACAAAGGCCAATTCTCTTTACGTAAGGGAAAAATTGAGGTATTCCAAAATGTTAAAATCTTCAATTTGTGCTTTAATTTAATTTTGGTTTTGGGATACTAATCAACTAACTTGTTTGTATGTGAATGTGTGATTTAACTAACGATTTTTTTAGCTTATACCTCATGTATAATGAAGACTGATAGTGAAAACTATTGACATATTTGCTACAGGATGATCAGTCGAAGACCCCTAGATAAGCTTTATCCATGTGTCTCTTTTTCACACTAATTTAGGCATATGTAGATTAACTAAAGGGTCAATTAATTTTTTTGCTATATTTGGGAGCAGGTTGTTGACGTATCCACTCCCCTTGCACCTTTCAATAATCTTGGGTGATGGGAAATCACAACTCATTCCAGTCTACCTAGGAAGTGCTAGTGTGCGTACAATCTCTCCCTGTGCTATGTGCGAGCTTAGGGACCAACTAAAATGTCTAGTATTTCCTTCCCTTTAGCACCCAACCTACCTTAGATTTCAAAACTTGGGGGATGATTCCAACCAAGTATTATCAATAGGGTATATAAAGTGGGGAGAAAGAAATTTGTACCCCAATCTAGTCACGTTGTGTTTAGTGAAGCATCGAAGCTAGGGTGATACCTAGATGAGATGTGCAGGGTTGGTACGAGTTTCTAGTACCTCACTAGGGCTCTTTATCCTTGCTTGTGATAGGTTGGTGTTCACAGTTGTGCCTCACGCTCCCTCCTGGTGTATTGAGGATGCACGAGATAGCTTGTTTATCCTAGATAAAGATCTGTGTTTTAGCCACAACTTGTTGTAGTGTAGGGGATGGACATTATACTCTGAAGTTACTCACCATGTACTCCCTTGGGTTGAGATAGAAATCCTCATGGTGGAATATGATAGTCTCTGAGAGAGAGAGTGAAGGTGAGCTTGTGGTGTCTGTTGATGACCTTGTGCCACTGAATCTCTAACTATCTGCCTTCATGAGAAAGGGTGATCTAAAGAACCACCTCAATATCATAGGGTATTAAACTTGGGGTTTCCCCTCAAGGTGGTGGGCCTACATCAATTTTTTAAACCCATAACACTAATTTTAGGCTTGTGATGTCTAGAGTGTCTTCTTGTGATATACTAGTGCTTCTCATCAGTCTAAGTCAGTCCAACCCACTGCTTCTTGTTTGTCATGTTTTTAGTCCTTTGCCATAGTTTTTCCTTCCCCTCAGTGGTGAGCTTTCTTTTTACATGGGCAAAATTTCCTTGTGGATAGGTGATCCTACCCTAGAAAGGGTGATTCCATGTCTTGAGTCAAGTCTAACCAACCTTTAGGAAAACTCACTCTTGTCAAGGGAAAATTTTCTTGTGGGTCTCTTAGATAGGCAACCCCACATCTACCTGTTCCATGAACAGGTGATCCTACCCTCCCCATAGGTGAGTCTGTATCTGATCTGTGTTATCCCCATTCTCCTATTCCCTGAATAGGTGATCTTGCTACCCATAGGGGTGATCTTGTTTCTTGCCCGAGTCTTGCTCATCTATACCTCCCTTTGAATATGTGAACTTGCTATCCATAGGGGCGATCCCTTGTTTGAGTCGACATCCTCTCATCCATACATCTTCCTGGTTAGGAGAATTCTTCTTTCTTGGGTGATCCTACACACCTCTCCGTATAGTTTGTCTACATAGGCAATCCTATCTTTACCAATAGGTGATCCTGATACCTATAGGGGAGATTCTGTGATATCCATAGATAGGTGAATCCATGATCTAGAGAGGTGAATGCACTACATAGAGAGAAAAATCTACTTCCCATAGAAAATCCAAAGATTCAATCCTTCATGTCATGATTAGCCTATATCTTCCTCAGTCTACAACCATAGTCGAATCATTTTTCCTCTACACATCAATCTCCAAATGATCACTTTCATCTCATCAATCCTCATCAATCTATCCAAACATCGTCCCCTTTGAACAAGGAGTTAGCTAAACTTATCCTTCATTTATCCAATAATTGTCTTCATCATTTTAGCTATATCCTTGAACTTAGGAATCTATCCCATCACATCCTCTAATCATCCTAATATGAGCTTAAATCCAGTCCTAATCTAGCTTTAATCCAATCATCCTAATTTGAGCTTAAATCAAATCCTAATATGAGTTTCACTCCAATCCTAATATGAGCTTAAATCAAACCCAATTTGAGCTTAATATATACCCTAATTTGAGGTTTAGTCCATCCACATCCAAGATATTTTGATATCGAAACAAATATTATGCCCCCTTCTTCGACATTCTTCTAATCCATTCTATTTATCTTTTCATCATCTCTCATTTTCTTCTAATCATCTATTTCTATATCTCCAATCCAACATCATGAATCCCTATCCTCCTCCTATACAACCAAAAATAGTATTCAAGGGAGATCCTAATTACATTGGTGATGATAATGAAAATCTTGTTGATAAACATGAGTATGATATAGATCCCCTTGATGCTATCATTTCTATCAAGCTATCCCCAACCCTCTTTCAAAATCCAATCACTCATCCAAGCTATACCATCACGCCTTCATCCATACCTAATAAGAATCCTTATGCTAGTACCTTTGACAAGGGACATCCAGTATCTTCCCCATCCACATATTCATCATATCCTTCATCTACATCTCTCTCTTATCCAACATCCACATCCTCCCACCTGAATCCACCATCCCAATATTCCTACCTTAATTCTTCATCCACTTTCTCCAACATCAATCCTTCATCCACATATTCCTATCTTAATCCACCATCCACACCATTCTACCTTAATCAACCATCCACATCCTCATATATCACTTCGTCTTCCACTCCATCATATCGTAATCCTTCCTCTAATCCATCATATCCTAATCCTTCCTCCAATCCATCATCTCATTATTTTCCAAACCCAATCCATAATCCCAACCCTCCATCTAATCCCAATCCACCATCCATATCCTCCTATGTCACTCTATCTTCCACTCCATCATATCCCAATCCTTCCTCCAATCCATCATACCTTTCTCCTTCATCTAATCCCAATTCATCATCTCATTGTTCTAACCCAATCATTAATCCCAACCATCCATCTAATCCTAATCCACCATCCATATCCTCTTATGTCACTCCATTTTCCAGTCCGTCATATCCTAATCCAACCTCCCAATATTCCTACCTTAATCCTCCACATACTCTTAGTCCTCCATCCAATCCCATTCCTCCATATAATCCTAATCCACCAATCCTTAATCCTAGTTCTCCACCCATTCATAATCCTTCATCTATTCCCATCACCCAATCTAGCTCTAAAACACAAAAATATCTCCTTCCATATGTCATCCAAGGACATATGATAGAGAAGACATCCCCAAATCCACATCTCGATGTTGTGGAGCCATTCCATCCCACTCCACCATGTATGATTTCTAGTAACAAGGCCCTTTTCCATCCCACACCTATCGCCCCTATTACCACTCCTAACACCCTCCAAACTATTGAAACCATCAAACCTATTGAATCCCCATATTCTACTCCTAGAATCATTGAACCCATCAAAGAAACCCAAATCCAATCCACTTCTCCTACTCCTATTATCACCACAATCCATTCCCATGAACTTTTGAGTCCTCCATCCTTCCATCTCCCCATTCGAGGAGTTTATCCAACACTCCTACATCCTCATGCCACCCACACAAGTTTAAACATGCAAAGAGCTTTATCCAAATCATACCAGCATACCTCATCCTCCATATTAGGATCCTACCATCTCATCCACTCTATATCAATATCATAGCCCCTCATCCACTCTATCCCATGATCTCGTTGTCACTCAAGGTCCAATCACTCCATCACATGATCCCTTATCACCCATTGCCACAAATCAAGACCCTCTCATATCACCTAATCCCTCTCTTGATACCTTATCACTCACCCCTCCCAATCATGATCATACCATCCCATCATCTCCATCTCATGATCCTTCATTTCCACCTAACCCTACCATCCTAACACCACTTTTATATCCCCTTGGTACTCTTACATTCATCCATGGTGATTTTCTTGTAGAAGAAGAAAAACACATATACACCACCCACCCTTCCCCACCTAATAATGGACTCACATACTATTTCAAAAATAATAAGTATCCTACCATAAATCAAATGCTTGTGATCGTGAACTATCAAGGAAAAGGTTTATGCCTTCATGAGCAAGGTATTTTAGAGCCCATCCATGTCAAAGAAAATTCGCGTACACAAGGTCCTGGATATATATCTCAAAATTCACAATCCAAAAATATTGGGACAACCTCCATATATCCTTAATGAGCCTCTTTCAAAAGAATAATAGGCTCTCCCCATCACTCCACCAAACTATTTGTTTCCATCTCCCCTCCATCATATCATCTCAAAACAACCATCCACATTTCTCCTCCATCCACCATCCCACATCATCCATATACTAAGTCCATTTTGGGCCCATATATCCCAATATCACCTCCTCCATCTCATCCTATTCATCCTCTCATGCAGCGATCACCTATCCATATCACCCATCATAGAAAACCCACTCTCATAGTCCCTAATCAGGATCAACAAAGGCACATTTAACTACACATCCTCCATCCAAAAATCATCCTCAAAATCCTACCTCTACCACCCCATTAATATCCTCCCCACATCATCCATCTCCTCATACCCATTCTATTTCTATTAAAAACACTTTGGATGCCAAACTAAAAATGCATAAATTCAAACATCCACATGAATCTAAAGGTCCCCAAGTCCCCTTAAAAGGAAATGTTGAAGAAAAGAAAATTCCAATCCAAAACCTAAATCAAACCCAAAGGCCACAAAGGGCCAACAAAGAAAAAATAAAAACCATTTGGATCCAAAAGAAACAACATGCAGTGAATTCAAATGGAATATCCATAACGACATCCAAGGTTGCTAATCCCAAAGCTCCACATCCTCATCCTCTATCTCCTAAATCTATTTTGGGTCCTTATGTACCAAAGCTCACTATCTCCACTCCATCATCCCAACATTCTCCATCCAATAATCCTCCTATCATTTCACATCCCCCACCATATGTGCCAATGTTGGTCCTAAAAATATTCCCCCATCATACATCCACCCCATCATTTCATCCATGCACTTTTCAACATCCTATCCATTATCCCACATATCTTCGCCATACAATCCCATTTATCCATCCCTCCTAATCAAGTTGTACCAACATCTGATAATCATTTCTAACATGGGCTCCTATTACCTCATATGGAACTAGATGCTTGAGTCATTAATCCATCCCCTTATCACATATCCTACAACACCATTTATCCACATCCCTATCCTCATTCATCTCCATCCACATATTATCCAAAATATCCAAAAATGTCAAAAAAATTTAAAGAGAAAGAAGTTATTCATCTAATGGTGAAAACTTAGTAAACAAGTGCCTTGGATAAGTACCATGATGAAAACCTAGAAATAGGAATCATGTGTAAATCCCCCATCCATTTTCTTTCCACACTTAGGGACAAATTCATGCTATGTATCCCCTTCACCCATCTTCTCCATCCCACCTATATTACACATCCTTCATATCATTTCCCATTTATCCCAATCCCTCCATCCTCCTCATGGTCTTGCTATAGATAAGGTCAAACATATAAAACATGCTTTGGAGATCTCTTGGCATACATTAGCTTCATCCATACACTATAATATTCCTTGTCCACCCATGACACTACCACCCATATGCCTTCCTTATCCATGTACCCTATCCACATCCTATCCATATCCATCTCACTCCCTTATTCACCCATTCCCCTATCTTCCATCCCTTTTGCCTCCTCATAGATGACATATCTAGAGTGGGGCATCTCCTTCTTTGTGATATAGTCCTTGGCAACAATATTCATCAATCATGTCATCCCTTCCATATCCCCATTCTTATCTTCCTATTTATCCAAAAATTCCTTCCATCTTCCCCATCCTTATCTTCCCATCCACCCATCCTTGTCTCCCTATCCATCCAAAAAATCCCTTTCATCTCCCCACCTTTATCTTCCTATCCACACATGAAAAAATAATTTTAATCTCACCATCCTTATCCTCCTCTCCACCCATCATACCATCTCTTGCATCCCCACCCTTATCTCCCTATCCTCATTCCATCTAATAATCCCTTGTCATTGGTATCTGGATATAGGCCACTTGCGATTCAATCCAATGTTGCTCATCCCACTATCATTACTCTTATCTATTTCCCACATCTTGTTACTTTTCATTATTCATGTACCCATCATACCATCCTCCCCATTCATATTTTGATGATTTAGAATACTATCCCATCCCCAAGCTTCATGCGATCACCATCATGTTCTATCCATAAGGCCTATCTCATCTAATCATGTTGGCTCCATCATTGTATCTACTTATCATGGTCATCTCCTCATCCCTTATATAGGGTCTATCATTGGTATTTTATTGAACTATGAGGTCTCTACACTTTCACATAGGCAAGGATAATCATTTGATCAACCCTTAAGGCTTTTGTCCATCTTGTCATGTCAATCTCCATTGATGTCTCCATTTTCCTCTTTCCTCTTTTATCCATGGTTGGTCATCAATACTTTTATCAAACTATGAGGTATCATCACTTTCATGTAGGCAAGGCCAACAATCGATGATCCCCCGAGACCCTTGGTCTATCCTTGGGGTGTGTCTTGGTTTTGTGTTGTGTCATCGAGTGTGTCCCTACCCAGCTGGTTCCTACAAACAAAATCCATCAATACCATGAGATTCAATCAGTTTCAAGTATCCCGCATCATGTTGATCACTTAATATATCCCCAATATTTGGTATTAGTAGGATGTATCCTTCCTCACATCAAACCACATCAATCCCATTAACCTTTTGGTCCTATGGCAAAGGATGTTTGAAATTTATTATGATCTTTTGGTTCTTTTGGCATTTTTTTCATCATTTGAACTTCCTACTATACCTACTCAGGGTCACCATGATCCATCATATCATGGTGCACGTTGATTGGTAAACATAGGGGGATATCTTTATTTTCTACTTGATCATGTCTTCTTGGATATCTTGTGTAGTACCTACCAAGATCCTTGTGATCTTGTGTTATGCTGGGGCATCCTATGTGTTTGTGGTTTTCCAACATTGGCCCTACCAAATCCCCCATGACTTTGGGATGTTGGACTAACCTTCTTTTTTTTGTGTTACTCATATCCATGTGATACAAGGTCACCTTGGTTCCTCATAACCTGGTGCATAATATCTTATGCTATATCAAATTAAGTGCTCACTACATGACAATTTTTATACGATGCTCCTAATCCATCTTCCCATCCACTTCCTCCTTCATCACTCTCCCCCATCTATCTATCCTATCTATTTTCATTAGTCCATTTCACCCATCCTCATCATATCATCATCCCTTTAATATTCTTAGGATAATGTAGATTTTTTATTCTAAGCATCTTTTCATCCATCCTCCTCATCATATCATCATCCCTTCAATCTTCTTAGGATAATATAGATTTATTATTCTAAGCATATTTTCATCTATCTTCCTCATCATATAATCATCCCTTCAATATTCTCAGGATAATATAGATTTGTTATTCTAAACATCATTTCATCCATCCTCTTAATCATATCATCATCCCTTCAATCTTGTTAGGATAATATAAATTTGTTATTCTAAGCATCATTTCCTCTATCATCTTCATTCATTTCATCAATAGTAAATCTCAATCCAATCTTAATCCATTCAATCTAGCACAAATCATCTAATTACATATGTGGTCTTGTCCCCAGCCTTGCTACAAGCCTTAATCCAATCACCATCATCATAATTGGGATCCATCCTTCCCTATCCTTGTGTTGTTTTGGGGTGTACGCTTTCCTCATCAAAAACACTCCCATCATCATCATCATCAACATGTATCCTTCCCTACCCTTTTGTGTTTTTTTGGGATGTATCCTTCCCTCATCAATAACACTCCCATCATCATCATTGGGATGTATGTTTTCCTATCCTTTTATGTTTTTTTGAGGTGTATCCTTCCCTCATCAACAACACTCCCATCATCATCATCATCAGGATGTATCCTTCCCTATCCTTTTGTGTTGTTTTGGGATATATCCTTCCCTCATCAACAACACTCTTCTCATCATCATCAAGATGTATCCTTCCCTATCCATTTGTGTTGTTTTGGGACATATCCTTCCATCATCAACAACACTATAATCATCATCATCATCATTAGTCAGATGTATCCTTCCCTATCCTTTTGTTATTTTCAGATATATCATTCCATTATCAACAATGATTCATCCACCATCAATCCATCTTGGCTTGTAGCTTGACTAGTGCAATATCACTTTTGTCCTTGAATCCATTTTTTCTTGCTTTCTTCTCATCTTATCCTCTTGTTATGTCTTCCTCCTCACATATTATATCTATCATTTTGAATGATCTTCCCTCTCTATCCTTGCCTCATCTCATCCATTTTGAGAGCACACCCATGTTCTCTTGAATCTGCATGTCCTCTTGAGGGGGCATCCTCAATCCCTAATCTTCATCTTCACTCCCATAATATTTCCTCCTAGTTACTCCTTTGAATGACTGGGGCATCTTTCACAATCTAACCATATTCTTCTAGGTGCTATGTTTTAATCTTCTTTGAAATGATGCTACTACGTAACACCATCTCAAAGAGGGGAAAAATGTAGACACGTAAATTTGACCACTTACATTTGGTCAAATTTATCCCTTTTCATCTAAATATATCCTCTTACCCACATTAATTAAATAATATTGCTATTATTTAACTAATACCCCTAAAGACCTCTAAATCCCTGAGGTTTTTAATTAAATTATTAAATACTTTATCATCTATCCTACCTTACCCTTATTATCCCATAAATTAAATAAATAACTTCTATTTATTTAATTTACTCCCTCAAAGGTCACATCCTCCATCACTTTTCATTAATCACTAATATTAATCCTAATCCCCACCTAACCTACCCACTAAGCAGATGTACACACTTAATCCATGATTAGGTGGGTCAATCCTCTCAATCACATTAGTCACATGGGATTGTACCCTCAAGGGTACAATCTCCCTCTGAAGCCCTCTCCTTGTGCCACTTGGAATAATATGGTGGCTTGAGAGATTTCAACCAATCTCATTCGTTGATCTCTATCAATCAATCTTGGTCATTCATCCATTATCCTCCGAAAATCAATTTATCCAAAAACTTAGGCATTTTTCATCTCTCACCCATTTTTCACTGGAGTGTTGTTTTTCTGCCACAATTTCGAGTGAGCACACATCCAATTGAACATAGTGGGAAGATCTACACAAAAGGAGGCTTTGTGCATTGGTCTCAACTCCTCATCACCCTATCTTGAGTGTTTTTCTTGTTTTTTGTCTTTTGCTTCATTTTCTTGCATTTTAGTAGCTTAGAAACATTGCACATAGTTTTCATGCTAAATGATTCTAACAAATTAAGGGCTAATAGAGTTGATGTTTATCTAAATGTTAATGAGGGTTTTGATGTTTTAATGTACAATTGATTCAGCCCCCATCTCAATTGTTTTGTGCATTCAAAAATCAGTATCAAAGGAAGGTTCCTTGGAAGAAATCTTAACCGCTTGAGGTAGATCTAGGATGGCACACAAGAGATATGTTCATCTATTTTATGGATCAAATGATACATTTTGGAAGAAAAGGATGGAAGGTTTTCTGGTATCCATTGGATATGGAGTTTAGAATTCTGTTGTGTTTAGATACACTATGCCTACAAATGGTCCAAGTATTGATGATGAGATCAAGGCCTATGAAAACCATGGTAAAGAAGGGTATGCTCTTTTGAGTGGTCTTTCAAGTACCGAACTTGTGAAAGATATGAATCTGAAACCCGTTAGAGAAATCTAGACAAATTTGGAAAGCATTTATGAAGGAGATGATAAGGTCAAGAATTCTAAGATGAAGAGGCTAAAGATCATGTTTGAAAATATGTCGATGTTAGAATATGAAAACATTACAAGCTACATGTAGAAAGTGGATGAAGTTGTCAATTCCATCATAGGGCTTGGTGGAAATCTTGAACATGATAAGGTGGTAAAGAAGCTATTGAGAAATCTTCCCAAAGCTTATAGTCATAAGGTTTCTTCTATTAAGGAATTTCATAATCTAAATTATTACTCCAAAGATCAAATATTTGGCATTTTCCTACTTTTGAATTAAAAGAGTTTGGTTCAAGAAGTGCAAAAGTTGAGAATGATCTCAAGGCTAGAAAATTAGAAAATACTAAAGAATCAGATTAGGAGGATCTTGATGATATAGAAGAAAAATTTGTGAGGAGAATTAAAAATGGTACTAGAAAGTACAAAGGTAAGTTACCTTTCAAAATTCTCAGTTGTGGTAAGATAGTTCATTATTCTTCAAGATGTCCAAATAGAGCTTTGAATGACAAGAATAATGAAAAAAAAGGTAGAAAAAAATAAGAAAAGTTATTATGTTAGAGAAGACGCTAGTATATGTGATGATGAATCTGACTATAGGGATGATGAGTACATTGAATTCTTGTTCAGGGCTTTAAAATTTGAATCTAATTATACTAACTCTAAGAGATGTGTGAAGGAAAGTGATCCAAAAGTAGGTCATAATGCTATGGTGACTACTTTTCATGCTATGGAGGAGAAGAGCTACTCGATCATAGACAATGGATGCTCAAATCGTATGATTGGTGGAAAAGGTAAGTTTTTTAGACTTGAAAAATATGAAGGAGGTCTAGTTAAGTATGATGATGATACATCTGCCAAGATATGTAGAAAAGGTTCAATCAATTCTGATGGCAAGCATAATATAGATGATGTTCTTTATGTTAAGGGTTTAAGGAATAACCTCTTGAGTGTTGGAAAAATGTACAACAAAGGATATAATCTTATGTTTCAAGATGATGGATGTGAGATCAAAAAAGGCTTTGAAACTATGGTTCCTATTGGAAGAAGGACAAATGGAAATGTGTATCTACTTAAAGATGTTGATGGTCATTTCCTTATGACTCAAACTAATGAAAGTTGGCCATGGTATAAAAGAATGTGTCACAACAATTTTGATAGCCTAGTGAGGATCAATTCAATTCAATCTATGATAGATCTACCAAAGATTACAAAGCCCATCAATTTTGTTTGAAAGGAATGTCAGATTGGGAAGCAAGCAAAAAGTTTCAAACTCAAAGAACATCTTCTATTGGACTATTGGAGCTGGTGCATACAAACCTTTGTGGTCATACTAGAGTAAGAAGTCTTCAAGGTCATAGGTATTTTACGTTATTGATTGATGATTAATCTAGAATGACATGGATTACTTTTCTAAGAGAAAAATAAGAATCCCTACATAAGTTTAAAGCATTCAAAGTTATGGTTGAGAATAAAATGGACATGAAAATCAATTGTTTGAGGTCTGATAGAGGTGGATAATTCACCTTTAATGAGTTTAACAGTTTTTGTGAGAATCATGGAATAAAGAGGCATGTATATACCCTTAGGAATTCTCAGCAGAATGGAGTGGTTGAAAGAAAGAATAGGACTATTCAGGAAGATGCAAAAACACTGATGAAAGAGGCAAACCTACCAAAAGTCTATTGGAGGGAACCAATTCCTAATATTGTCTACATACTTAATGGAGTTTAAGCAAGAGTAAATAGTCCAAAATATCCCTATGAGTTGTGGTATGGAAGGATCCCTACTGTCAAATACTTTAGAGTGTTTCAAAGAAAATGTTATATTAGAAGAGATGAAGAAAACTTAGAAAATTTTGGTAAAAGATCTAATGAAGGTGTCTTCCTTCAATATTCTATAAGAAGAAAAGCTTACCGGTGCTATAACAAGAGGCTAAAGAAGATTGTTGAGAGTGTAAGTGTCAAAGTGGATGAAGACTTACAAAAGAACTTAGTGGTGATAGATGTATATGAATAAGATGAGTCCTCTTGTAGAGATAATGAAAGAAAAGAAGGTAAGGAAGTATAGATTGAAGATGAAGAAGCTCCAAAAAGGATCCTTAAGAATCTAAAGTATGTGTAGGGTATGTGCAGGACCATGATGGGCCAAAAAGTGGTGATATCTAAGTGATATGATGACCCATGTGTCTGACTTATTTTTTATCCAAAATTGATGAAACGAAAAGGGTTTTTAAAGGGGACTTTTAGATTTCCACCAATATAAATTATGCTTTACTTTGAATTTAATAAATAATTATTATTCATTTTCTATTTGAATTACAACTAAAGTCTTGATTGATAGGCCAATTGAAAAACATCTATAACTTTCAAAATGGTATCACATTTTTTGAATCTAAAACATGTGTCACATTCTATTCTTTGCATACTATAGGATTAAAAAAAAAATGAATTTCATGAAGTTTTTGACGAAGTTAAGGTGGTTAGACATACGAGTTTTTATATTTTTTAGAAATTGTAATAAAAAAATAATAATTAATTATTTACTTGGAAAAAAATTAAAAAAAAAATATGCATCACATTGGGACATGAGTCCCCTACTTATATCTAAAATCTTATAAAAAAATATTATCATTTTTTTGTGGTTAGGGTGGTCAGACAGACAACTACTTCTTATTTTTTCCCTGAAATTTAAGTACTACTGCATTGGAATTTCAAATTTTCACCAGAAACATTTTATTAAAAAAAAAAAACCTAGTAGCTTAGAAACTACATTCAATTTTCTATAGATTTTATTCTTACATATTTTTGAAATAATATAGATAACTTATTCAAATTTTTACGTCAAGTTGCCTAACTGTAATTTTGTGAATTTTATTGCCACTTAAGGGCCTATTTTTTCCATGATGATCTTGCACATACCCTGTAGAAGAATCATTCTGAAGATCAGATCATTGATGATAAGAGAAAAGGTGTTAAGATAGGGAGAAAAGTTGTTATGGCTGAAGAACAAGTAAACCTATGTTTAGTCTCTAAAGTTGAACCTAAAACAGTGATTGATGCATGCAAGGACGAATATTAGATCAAGTTTATAGAAGAACTAATGTATATTGAGAATAATTAGACTTGAGAAATTGTCCCAAGACCAAAAATCAAGAATGTAATCAGAACTAAGTGGGTATTTTAGAATAAACTGAATGAGAATGGAGAAGTAGTAAGAAACAATACAAGGATTGTGTCTAAGGGATACTCACAAGTAGAATAAATATATTTTGAGGAGACATTTTATCTGGTGGCAAGAATGGAAGCTATCGGGATGTTTCTCAATTTTACAGCATATAAGGATTTCAAGGTCTATCGAATTGATGTGATGTATTCTTTCTTGAATGATGAGTTGGAAGAAGTATACATTGAACAGCATAAATTATTTCATTTATCAGACAAACTGGATATGGTGTGTAGATTGAAGAAAGCATTACATGGATTGAAACAAGATCCCAAAGCTTGGTATGCAAGGTTGGATAGGTACTTGATACAACAAAGATTCAATAAAGGTACCACAAATAGTAATATTTTTCAAAGTTTAAAATGATCAAATCTTGACTGTGATTGTGTATGTTGATGATATAATTTGTAAGAAATTTACGAAAGAGATGCAAAAAAGAGTTTGAGATGTCTATGTTTGGGGAGATCAATTTCTTCATTGGGCATAAAATCAATTAAACAAAAAAAAGTATATTCATTTCACAATCAAAGTATGTCAAGGAAATGTTAAAGAAATTTGGAATGGAAGATTCTAAATTGGTATGTACCCCTATGGTTAGTAGTTGCAAGATGAGCAAGAATGATGAATATCCTAAGGCTGATCACAACAATTATAGATCAATGATTGGAGGATTGTTATATATAACTATTACTAGGCATAATATCATGCATGTAGTTTGTCTTTTGGCTAGATTTCAAGACCCTAAAGAGTCACATGTTGCAATAGTGAAGAGGATATTCATATACTTGAAGGGAACTCCAAAACATGGTTTGTAGTATCCAAAGGAAACTGATTTTTCTCTGAGTGCTTATATAGATGTAGATTTGGTAGGATGTGTTGATGACAAAAAAATACAAGTGGTGGTGCATTATTTCTTAGATGCATAGTGGTGCCATGGATAAGCAAGAAGAAAGATTCAATATCTTTATCTATTGTTGAAGCAGAATATATTGCAACATCTTGCTACACACAGGTGTTGTGGATGAGGAAAACCTTGAAGGCTATTAGAGTGGTATATGATGAGCCAATTTCTATATTTTATGATGATACAAGTTCTATTAACATTTCAAATAATCTAGTGATGAACTCAAGGATAAAACATATCTCAATCCTATATCACTTTTCGAGAGAGAAGGCTATAGGGAATGAGGTGAAGCTTGAGTATCTCTAGGAGAAGTTAGGGGTTATACCCCTCCTTTGAGATAGATGCATAAAGATATGCATCACTCCAATGGATTTCAAGATTCATTCTTTGTTCTAGACTGATGTTGGAGGCTACCTCTTAAGGGGAGTAGGTAGTGGCATTATTGCAGTCAAGGGTAGTAAGTATTGGTGTGGGTTGGTTTTATCCTTTGTCAAATGTGTCAAAGGATATGTGTTGTGGTTGTTGGTTGATAGAGTTATTTGTGTTCTCCTAAGGGGGAGCATGTAGAGAAGTAAGAAGGAACATATGTTGCAGAACAATGATGAGAAGGTACAAGTATGATTGATATCAAAGGGGGAAAGAGATGCAAATGTTTCACCCTTTTCCATTGATGTCAAAGTGTTACACCCCATTGTGCTTGTACCTATTTACTTTTAACTAGTTATGTGAAAATACATTAAAAGTGTGTGCTTACGCTTTATGAATTTCATAAATACAATAAATGAATATTTGAGTCAAATGAAGTTATGAAATAATTATGTCTACGAAATGTATGTAATGCAAAAGGTTGTAATTGATTCAGCTAACTATGTTTTCTATGTACTAAGTTGGATGCAGGGACATATTCAATCCTCTGCAAGAGAGGGGAAGTATCACTCAGGAGAGGAGTATTGATCAGGTAATTCCTAAATGAGTCTAACTGAGCTTTCACACACACTCACTACCAATTTTAGTCAAGACTTGTGAATAGCCTAGAAATGGTAAGTTATCTTACTCTTTTTTGTGGATGAACTAGGAGTGGCTATGGTTTTGTTTGAGAATGTTCTTGATTTAGTTAAGTGTTCGATTTTCTATCAATTGTGAGTTCTTATTAGCGTGTTTACATTTGATCGATGTGATACATACATTGAATGCATATATATGTATACATGTACATGTCTAAAATGAACTCATGCAAATGAGTAAGTACATATATGAGTATACATAGATGGCGTATCTATGTATGCTTATGGATGGAGTACCCACATGCATAGGAATGTTGAATGGAAAATTATATATATATATGTATATATATACTTAATGCATATATGTCAATTGATGTTGTTGAGTTGTATGTAAGGATGAAATGCTAAATAAATATACAACATATATGTGTGTGTGTCGATATACTCATATGTATTGATGTACTAGAAAATTCCATACAAGTGTATTAATACATATATAAATATACATATGCATATATGTATATATTTATACATGTGTGTTAATATTTTTAGTGTAGAAAAAAGTAGCCCTTTACATTTTCACACTTGTTTGGGCCTTGCCTAATAAACTTGGTCTTCTTTATGCCTTATTTGGTCCTTTTTTGCATCCACAAGCCTTTATTAATGCATCTTTCCAAGGATAATCCTGACATGTGGGTGCTGCCACAATAGTCGGTCTCACTTTTGGGACATGCTATTTTTTTCCTGAAATCACTTTTTTGAGAAAAACTAATGATTTTAGCCTTGAGAGGTTCCATCTAAATGGTTTTAATTTAATAGGGATAGATAAGACCCCCTTAGATCAAACCCACTTGGATAGAACCCCTTTTGTATTAAATCATACCCTCAATGGAATCTCCTTTGCACCTATCAAAATGTTGGCAAAAAAACATGTTTACTTTAAATTTTGAGGGATTAAATAATGTCATTTAGAAATGATCTTTTGCAAGATTGTAACCCTCTAAATGATCTTTCCAACAAGTACAGTTTTGAAATTTTTTCATTTTATCTTGTATTTAATTTTCAATTTTGATTGAACATAGGTTTTTCTTCAAACATCAAGCTCTTCATTTTATAGAGGTGGAAAATAGTAAAACATTGTAAAAAAAAATCAAAAGATACCCTTTCGCTAGGTACCGATTTCCTTGTTTCAATAGAGAAAGAAAAATTGGATTTCAATAGACACACAAGAAGTTAGGTTGTACAACACAAATACATGTCCAAATTATAGTTACAGTGACTTCAAAAATTAATTAAAAAATAATATGTAACAAAAAATAATGAAAAAATTTATCCTTTCCTTAGATATTGATGTTGAGAAGCTATATTTCAAAAATTGGAATTTTAACCTTTATAGAAAACAAGTTACGTTGTATGACACAAACGTTACTTTAAAAAAATGTTGTTTTTCTTTTAAAACTAGTTATTAAAGGAGTTGTTGTAAGATTCATGATTTATTTAAGAGAAAATTATATATATATATATATATATATATTTATAATCTACACACAAATTTCCACAAATCACTAGTTTGCATCATCTTCAAATTATTAATGGCTTAGCTGCTATAGGTCTCAAAAGATGAAGATTCAGTTAAAAATATTGATGTGAATGTCCATTTTGGAAAAAAAGTGACATAGAGTATTGTGATTTCACCCATATATCAATTGACCAATCATATTTAATTTATTTAGGTCTGTATGGCCAATATTTAGTGATCTGGGACTCATACGCCACTTTGGGTGTATGGGTCCCACCTAAGTTTTGGGGCCTCGACCTGAATTTGGCATAAAACTAAGCATTTCTTGAAAATTATGTCCCAATCTTAGCCTAATAGGGCTCATAAGCCCCAACTGGCATATGTGTCACACTTAGCTTAGACCTAATTTAAATTCAAATTCTTTGTGGGATTTTATTCTCGTAGATCTGATGTCGGCTTGTAGTGTTGTAATTTTGAGAAATTTGGCATAAGCAAGTATAAATACACTTGAGGTTATTTCATATATTTTCTCCTTGCAATTTAAGTGATCTTATGAGCATTCAAGTGAGAGAATTCAAAAGAATTCAATAGTGATTATCAATCATTTTTGAGAATTATTCAAGATTCAAGCATCTTGTCAAAGTCATCATGCATCATGTTTGTTTTTGAGCTAACATTTGTGATGTAGGTTCTTATGATTCAAACAAGCATTCAAGTAAAGATCTACAACATTCAATCAAGAGTCAATATCTACATTCATGCTAGCCATTATTTACAAGATTACATCCTTCATATCAAGGGTTTGGTGGGTTGCAATATAGCTTATTTGTTCATTCATCATTCTTTCTTTCTATTTCTATTCATTTCAAGGTTTGATTACCAAAATGGGGTTTGACCAAGGAAAACCCCTATCCACTAACAAAAAAAAATAAATCCTCTCTTTAATGTGTCTCTATGAATCTGGGTTGAATATCCATTAAAGAGAAAGATTGCAGAAAAGTTGTCAAATTTGTCATCTACATTGCAAGATCACAAAAAGTCACCTACAGGTTGCAATTCAGTGTTTCAGAACCAAATATTTGGTAGTAGGGAAGAGCTACAAGATAAAATTAGAGAATATTAGAGTTTTAGATCAACCTTAATACTAGGAATAAATCACCACTTGTAGCATATGAGCCCTAGTATACCAAATTTTAGGCTTTTTCTGTAGATCCTAGTTTAGTAGTTCCAAATTCTGGTTCTGACCCAAAACCATAAACTTGGACTAAATCACCCCTACTAGCATATGAGTCTTAGTGTGCATCAAAAGTCAGCATTTCTTGGATTTCAGACCTTCATCCAAGCCTCTTCAGTTTCTAGGTACACCTCTATTTATCTCTAGATTGTTGTTATGATTTAAGTTCATTTTCTAGGTCATATAATCAAGTTTTGCATATAATTTACATTTCATTGTATTTTCCAAGCTTTTTCTTGTTGGTGAACCCTCTTTTAGTCTTTAATCACACCCCTAGGACACCCTATTGGAGATCTATTTCCCTCATTTTCATCTCTAGATTGAGATCTTTAGGGTTTCCTTGAATGAAACTCGTTGAAAATTGGCTATTCTATCTTCTAAAACATAAAGCGACAATATTCGATGTTTCATTTTGTTGAACATATCCTTTAGAACACTTTATCTTTGATTTGGAGTGCATCATAGCCCTATATTTATCTTACATTAACTTTGCACTAAATTTTTCATTAGTTAATTTGCATCTAGGGTTTCTAAATCATGCATTAGTGAAAGTGCATATAGGTTGCATTTTTGAATCTGACATCATTGATTTCATTTGAAATATGTAATTTCAAATTGTATAAACAACATACATGCTATAAACATTATAATCAACTCATAATTTTTTGAATTTGGTGCAAAGATGTTAATTTGGGACTCATTTGCCCTTCTAGGCGATTTAGTCCCTATATAGGTGTTTTTCTCGAATTTATAAGAATTTTGTGTTGTGTTTTTTTCACTATTTGAACCCTTCAAAAATCCTAACTAGGACTCATACGCCCTAGTAAGTGATTTAGTCCTAGATCAGACCTAAAACTACCTTTTACAGTATTTAAAACCTCGTTTTTGTAGTTTTGTTTGCTATTGTCAGATTTCAACTTCAGATTGTTGAGTTTTTGTTTCATTCATTTCATTAGATCTAGCATTTCATTTCATTACAACATTTCATTTTCAGATTGTTTCATAGTGTAATCAACAAGTTACCTTGTTTACAATATGGAAATTGCATTCACATATTTTATTTTAGGTCATTGCATTGCACTTTATTCGAAGCATTGCATAATTTAGATAGTTTACATTCTCATGTTAGCATATTTTATTTTCAAGAATTTAGTGTTCATAGAGTATCACATGGATTGTATGATTCCATTTTCCCTACTCATGAGCATAATGTAGGAAAAATAAAACAAAACCTTCAGCAAGCATGTTAGCTACCCTCCTAATATCTATTGAATTTGTAGGAACGTCAAAACACAAGAGGATGCAAGCATATAAAATCTTAATAATCATAATTGTTCTTCTCCCCATACCTCTCCTATTAGTGATGAAGGTATATTGGTGAAAGAAGATACAATCATTGAGATTCTTGATTTTCCCTCTCCTCCTCCCCTATGGGAAGATATTAGGAAACAAGAAGATGAGATCATTGAAACATTTCTTAAAACTTGCCCTACTTATGAGAATGCTTTAGTGAAAGATAATACAATCATGAAAAATCATAAAAATAACATTTGTAAAGAGGATATGTTGGTAATAAGAGATCCAATGATTGCGAGTTATAGCATTATTTCGCTCCTTCCCAATGTACCTAACATTTGGAAAGGTCTATTCAAACAAAAAGACTCAATCATTGGTAAGCTTGAAACTCATAATTATTCTTCTCTTAATGCTTGGGCCCCTATTTGTGATGAAGCTACTTTATAAAACCCAAGCATGGAATGTGATGGACCTCTTGCTTGTTACTCTCCTAAATTATCTCCTACTAGGGTAGAAGTTATGAATGAAGTCATTCATAATCATGACAATCACATTTGGCCTTCTCCTAATATCTCTCCTAGTTATGAAGAAGATACTTTAGTGTTAGAAGATCCAACCAATGAAAGTCATGAGAATCCTATTTGCCTCTCTCCCCCTAGATAAAACATAATTGAACAAGAGAATGCAATCATTGATAAGAAAGAAAATTAAACAATTGATAACTCCCTTGTGACGAAGTCATTTTAGAAGAACCAAAATTTGAATGTCATGGACATCTAGCTTGTAGCTCGAGCCTGAAAAATTTCCTACTAGGGAAGACATCATGGTGGAAGAAAATTATAAAATTGACACGTCTTTCAAAAAATAATGACGTGGCTTCCTTAGATGAAGATGATGAAGTGACATTAGAAACTCCTTCACTAAGTAATCATAAAAATAAGGACATGGATTTTGATGTTATGAACATTAGATATCCCCTAAAGCAATATCCCAAGATTGAACTTATTATTTATCCACCCTCACAACAACCACCTGAAAGGAAACTCGATAATGATAATGTTTTTCATCAACCAAATTACAATACCATTGCTCATATATATAACAAATTGTATACAATCAAGGTTGACCCTAAACCTTAAAGTTGTTTGCATATTGAGAAAGAAAAAGAAAAGAATATTGAAGAAGTCACAAAGTTATTGGAAGATGCTTGGAGTTCCTTTGATTTCATAACAACATCCATGGTATAATACAAGATCATAAACAAGGAGTGAAAAAGGAAAAGAGAAATTGGTAATGTCAATACAAAATTCAAAAGCATCCACTTCAACCACTTTAGAAGAAAAGACAACATACATGAAAAATGTTTTTGAAGTTGAACAACCACCAAATCCGAAAGAAATGAAAAAGATTTATGGAAGAGGTTATGAACTTATGAAACAAATGGGCTATAGTGGAAAAGGATGTGGTACTAGAGATCAAGGTATTTGTGTCCCTATAGAGCCTAACACACAAGAAATGACTAATGGTCTTAGCTATTGTTCGTTGAAAGAAAAAAAGGAAAAAACAAACCTTCACTAAATATCAACACCCTTAAAAAAGATTCTTCCAAGAAAACTTTAACTTTGGTGCATCCTGAATTGATAGATACTACATGTGAGAATACATTAGTAGATATGCATCAATAATAATAGGTGTTGCTCCTTGCCATGTAATAGTTGTAGGATCATATAATAATCACTATTGCATGTTTTACATTCATTTCAAATCATTTCCTTCTTGCAAGGAGTGGCATATCATCATTCACCTTGGCTCATTATTGTCTTGCAATCAGTGGGGGCAAGAATTAGATAGCCTTGACCTAGTATTGTACCTATTGTCTTTGGCCAGTTGTTTGCCTTCTATATATGATGAACAAGATTGGGATGCAGATGACATGCTAATAGGATGAATGACATGTGCCTTACTAGTATTTTGCATTATACTATTTTTCATGTTATGTGTGTGATTGCATGTGCGTAATGTGATCTCCCTGTGTTGTTCTATTTGATGTACCTCTCTCTTTGTGATATTCCTCTATTTGTGTGTAAATTCTTCTCTATCTCATAAATATTTTACCTTTTCTTTTTCTTGTGTTTTCCTTTTGGGATGACACAAGGTGTCGAGACATTTAGGTCTTCCATGTTGACCCAAAATATTTTCTTTTTTTTCTCTCTCTTTGTGTCATTCTTTCTATTCCATGAGTATTTGGGGAATGAAGATGTTTCTGAGCTCTATAACAACATTGTAGCAAAGGCATACTAACCCTAAATCCATGGATCCCTTATGTGGTTTTGGGACTTCATTTTGGGGGCAACCCATTTTCATGATGTAGTTTTATTTGAAAACATATGACTTGGCATAGGGCTTTCCAAATAAGTTCTCATTGTTAGCATTTATCATTTGCTACTTTAAATTAATTGCTCACAGCATGGTGTTTAGCAATTTCTTTAAAGTGGGGGCATACATTGGCATTATTCTTTTTTCATATCTTATGTTTCATTGTGTAGTCATCTTACTTCATGTGATGCATCTTTCTCTTTGTGGTGATATTGGGTATGATTCCCTTCAAGAGAATGACCTCTCTTAGCATATTATATTCCTCTTAGTGCCTTGATGTGACACACTACATCCCCTAAGTTGTGAATCTCCTATTCTTTGATTGGTCCTCTCTTGGAGACATTAGGCACAATGTTCCCTAAGTTAAGGCCTTACAAGAACTAAGAAAAACTCCTATGAACATACCTTACACTATTTCACATTTACAATATCCATTATATGGCCACCTTAAATAACACACTTTTCTTGCGTGTGGACCCATCTTGTTCATTCATGGGTGTCAAGTATATGAAGCCTTGCTTGATTCATGATCTTGTTGTTCATTTTGTGTGGCACCTTATCTAAGTTATTAGGAGGTATATCTTTGGTATGGATGTACATATGGGAGCTAAACTTAGGAGTGAATTTCCCATAGCCACTTTCTTGTCTGTGTGAACGTATACCGGCTGCATGTGTATTTGTCTCACTAGGGTCTCACCTTAGTGGATGGGCTAAGGTCCCACTAGCCCTTGTGAGTGTGTGTTTTATTTGCATAGTGGACATCATGTTCCACTTGTAAAATTTCTTGGACAAACAGCTTAGATTTGATTCATAGTGTGTAGGACAAATGGTCGAGGCTTGGTCCACCCCTGTTTGTTTTTGTTTTTCTTTCTTTGTCTTTGGCAATGTATTTTGCTATCTTGCTCTTGCTCCTTATATCATTTTCATGTGTGTTCCTTTATGCCTATGTTGGCTTTTCATGAGATCTTGATCCTAGGGGCTTAATCATCCCTCTTGATCATTGTCATCTTATATTATTAGCATTGGTACATTTGAACCCCTCTTGATGTGATTTTGTCTACTTTAGTGTGAGTTTGAAGCAAGTTGATCCTCTCACTGAAGTGGGGGCTAAATTTAGTGTAGAAAAATGTATCCCTTTACATTTTCACACTTGTTTGAGCCCTCCCTACAAAAATTGGGCTTCTTTATGCCTTATTTGGTCCTATTTTGCATCAACAAGCCTTTATTAATGCATCTTTCTGAGGATAATCCTGAAATATACCAGTTGACCAATCATAATTCATTGATTTAGGTTTGCATAGCCTGGATTTCATGATTTTGCACTCATACACCACCTTGGGTATATGGGTCCCACCTACTTTTTGGGGCCTGGACCTGAATTTGGCATAAAACTAAGCATTTCTTGAAAATTGTGTCCCAAGCTTAGCCTACTAGGACTCATATGCCCCAATTGGCATATGTGTCCCATTTAGCTTAGACCTAATTTAGATTCAAATTCTTGGTGGTATTTTATTCTCCTAGATTTGATGTTAGCTTGTAGTGTTGTAATTTTAGGAAAATTGGCATTAAAAAGTATAAATACAAGGTTATTTCACATATTTTCTCCTAGAAATTTAAGTGATCTTATGGGCATTCAAGTGAGAGAATTCAAGAGAATTCAAGAGTGATTATCAAACATTTTCAAGCATCATATCAAATTCATCATGCATCATGTTTGTTTTTGAGCTAACATTTGTGATGTAGGTTCTTACGATTCAAGCAAGATTTCAAGTCAAGATCTACAACATTCAATCAAGAGTTAAGATCTACATTCATGCTAGCCATTACTTACAATATTGTAGCCTTCATATCAAGGGTTTGGTGAGTTGATACATAGACTATTTATTAATTCTTCATTCCTTCTTTCTATTTCTATTCATTTCAAGGTTTGATAACCAAAATGAGGTTTGACCAAGGAGAACCCCTCTCCACTAACACAACAACATTTTCCATCTCTTTAATATGTGTTTACAGATCTAGGTTGAAGATCCATTGGAGAGAAACACTGGAGAAAAGTTCTCAAAGTTGTCAAAGTTATCATCTACATTGCAAGATCATGGAAAGTCACCTACAGGTTGTAATTCAGTGTCTTAGAACCAAAGACTTGGTAGGAGGGAAGCTACAAGAGAAAATTAGAGGATATCAGAGATTCAAATCAACCCTGATACTAGGATTAAATCATCACTTTTGGCATATGAGTCCTAGTATACCAAATTTTGAGTTGTTTTTATAGATTCTGGTTTAGTAGTTCCAAATTTTGGTTTTGGCCCGAAACCCTCAATTGGGACTAAATCGCCCCTACTAGTCTATGAGTCCCAATTTCCATCAAAACTCAACATTTCTGAGATTTCAGACCTTCATCCAAGCCTCTTCACTGCTTCAGTTTCTATGTGTAGCTCTATTTATCTCTAGTTTGTTTTTTTGATTTAAGTTCATTTCCAGGTCATACACTCAAGTTTTTCATATCATTTACATTTGATTGTCTTTTCCAATAATTTTCTTTGTGGTGAACCCCCTTTTAGTCTTTAATCACACCCCTAGGACACCCTTCTCTTTCCCTCATTTCCATGATATCTAGATTGAGATCTCTAAGGTTTCCTTGAATCAAACTTGTTAGAAATTGGATGTTCTATCTCCTAAAACATAGAGTGCTCATTTTTGACATTTCAATATAATATGAATGAACATATGTATATGTATTCAAATATTAAAAGATGCATAGTATAATCATGTAAGTTAATATATTTGTATATATATAGATATATATACATATACACATATATACATAATAAAATGTATTGTTATTACTAAATATATATGTATATATTATATAAATATAAATATAGATAACATTGTTTATATGTTATAAATATTGAAAGCAATGTATATAATATAAATCACATCAAATGAATGAAACAAATTTCATTCATATTTAAAATGAAGCACATGAAACTATATGAAAATGTTAAAAGATTAAACCTTTTGTTTAATAAGTGGGCAACGCTATAATATGTGCTCAGGACTATAAGAGAAGCTAATATGTGGTATTAGAGGTTGACCAAGTTGGAACTGGAAGTATACCAATCTGCAACACATGAAATAAACTTTGGCTGAGTCTTCAACTTAAAACAAACCAAATGAATAGGAAATATATTGTTTTGGTAGTGCCAAACTAAGGAAGCATGAACTATGTAGAAGTCTTTACCTGTAATACAAATTACAAATGTGAGGCAATGAGAATGTATGAATTGGTCAAAAACATGGAGCTAACCAAATGATTCAATCTATAGGAGACTATCACCTTTCATTTCTACCGGTCATTCTTGTTGTCCATATTTGTGAGTCGACTCATTCTTTTTGTTGTGTATTTGTTTCCTGTACGTTGTTTCCAATTGCCACCATTTTTTAGTTTCGTTGACTTGAGCTATGACATATTATTTTTTTAACCTTGTTTCCAACCTTCGTTTGCTGATCTTTTTGTATAAATAGATAAGCCTTTCACCTCATTTGGTACACATTCTTGCTATCATAATTCTAATTTTTAGTGAGTTACTCTACTGCAATATTTAGTTGTGAGATTGAGAGATTTTTGGTGAGAGTTTAGTGAGATTTTGTCGAGGGAAGGATTTGGAATCTGGTGTAGTTTGTGCTAGTAAACTTGAATTATCAATTGAAGCTATTTGATTATAGGCATGCTAGTTCTCTTTTTTACTTTTATGGTTTAAGTTAAAAAGACTGTTTGTTTTTATGAGTGTAGGGAATTATCTTAGCATACTATGTATGTAGGTATGAATTCTTGTGTGCTCTACTAGATGGGCTATGTTATGCTATGCTTAAATAGTCATAGTTTTTTTATAAGGGAGTTAGTGGAGATTATTTTATGTTTCAGTTTGGTCATCATAGTGTAATGTTAAATAAGAGGAAATAGGTTGTCCCTGGGGTTAAAGATTAACCAGTAAAGGGAATTCCCTATGCATAGGATATGTATGATATTAACAAATAAATATAGGGAAGTATGTGGATTAGAATGACTCACTCAAAGTAATCAGGTGATGAATTATTTTTCCAAAGTAATGTACAAGTTGTCACTATTTACACTATCAATTCACTAAGTTCTAGATAGAATTTCTAGTTTAGGATTTTCATACTCGTAGGTAGAAGCTACTGCATGATTAAGTTCTAGTTTGTAGGAAACAACACTAAGCTCGAGGAAGGCTAGTATTATGGGGTTATCCAACCAATCTCTTTGTTGAAGGGTAGGGCCATCTTACCTGATAGGAAGATGTTCAGGGGACCATAGTGAGTTTGTGGTTGGTGGAAAAAACTTGAGTGATGCTTCTCCTCATCAGTTGGTAGCCAAATATTTGAAGGTGGATAACCTAGATCATGTGTATTTCTAATGTTGGAAGCTCAAGAGAGCTATGTATGTGCTTTTTTTTTGCTTGTGTTAAAAGATGTAAACTTGAATGTTGTACTAGAATTTATTCTATATGGAATCAATATTATGGAAAGATTTGTGAAATGGCAATGGAATGAAATGGATGTTTGAAATATATTTTATTTATTATGTGCATGTAAATTACATTTTTGAAAGAAAATGTATTGCTATGTTATGACATCATGGTTTATTCACTTGTGGGTAAAAACTTAGGATAATTTTTTAGTAGAACACTAGGAAAGCTACACAAAGGGGGAGAGAGGATAATGTAGAAAAGGAAAGAGTCAATTGAGAAAAGGGGAGTAGTAAGTTGAGGGGGAGAGAGAGAAAAAGGGAAAGAAAAATATTTGGTATGGAGTAGTATGTTGATGATCAGAGCTGTTATGTTTGTTGTTGGTCTAGTTTTCACACCATGTATTTCCATCAATGACAAAGGGGGAGATTGTTGCAAGTGTCAGTAGTTGGTGTTGTCATTGATGTCAATAGGCTTATGTTTGTGTTTTCATTGATGTCAACTTGTCATGGTTCAAAATTTGTTATGATGCTTTGATTAGTTTCATTATGATGTCAGTAGTAAATGTTATTGGTGTCAACCTCTAGTGTTTCTTTGATAAGATTCTTTTAGTGGATTTTGTTTGGTTAGTTTCTATGTTAAAATTGGTTGTTATGATGAGAAAGTGGTAAACATGATGATAATATGTTTATGGTTCTTGGTTTCCAAGTGTTTTTGAGAAAAAAATGAATAAAAGAGGAAACAATGTGTTGTAGAGGTGTTTTGACCTATAACGAGGTGTTCTTGTTTTTGTTTGGATTTATTTTGTGTTGAAGATCTACTTGTGTGGTTTATAAATTTTGATCAAAGGTGTTCATAGGTGTTATATCCAAAATTTATTGGTCTGGATCATTGTCCAAAGAAAGTTATGTTCACTAGTGTGTGAATTGTGTTTTAGTGTTGTTTGGGAGAAATGGTTTTGCTCCACATTTCTCCATAATTTGGTTTCTAATCTTGCAGTTCTAGAAGTGTGTCTATAATGTTCATATCTACCTTCCGTTGAATTTCTTCATGGTTTGTTGCTCTGCAAGTTGATTTCTTGAGCTACAACGTATAGAAGATTATCTAGGTGAATAGGGTGAGTTTTTTCTTTAGGTGAAAATTGTTGTGAAGGAATTTGTTGGATTGTAGGGTGTTTGTGGAATATTCTAGATTGTGTTCAAGTGATATTTGTTATCCATGAGTCATTTTTGGATTTAAGGAAGCGTGTACTTAAATGTTTGATGGTGTCTATATAGGTTTTGTTGACTTTGGGTGTTTACACTAATTGTGGATTTTCTTTAGTGATTTTAGAAGCATGGTGTGGTGTGTATGAGAGGATTTAGGCCCAAGTTAAGGTGTGATGTGATCCACCTTCATTCCTTTCCACTATGGGAATGTTTCGGTGTTGACCTAACGGTTGAGGTGCATAACTGACCTTGGAGAATCTTTTCAGGGTTGAAGAAGGTATAAATGAGTGTAGAGTGTGTGGAGCAAATTGTAGAGTTGTGAAGTGTGAATCTATGAAGTGTAGTGCAAGATTCAATGAATTAGACTACTAAAAGTAGTGAGTAGAAGGTGTGTACAATCTTCAGAAAGGTTGCAAATCCGTTGATGATTCCATGGTGGAATTTTCTATTGCATTGAGATAAATTTCTCACTATAACTTTCTTCTTTCTTATTTTCTATAATTTGGTTGTGAGCCATTAGCAGTAAGCCCTTCTTTCTTCTGGGTAGTGAGACCTCCGACAATGAGCCTATTGTATTTAGTGTTGCAATTAATTTATATTGTGAGCTAATATTCACCATGCTTTTTCCCTTCTTAGGTTTTCCATGTAAATCTAGTGTTCTATTATGCATGGTGTTGATCTGTTTCAGTTTCTATTATTTACTTTCATGATAAATCATTCTAACATATAAAGGGTTAATCAACTTGGATCTAAATGTTAATGAGGGTTTTAATTTTGCAATGTACAAACAATTCACCCCCCAGTTGTTTTGTGCATTCAACATTAATAATATTAAAATTTGCATGTAGTGAATCTATTGTTAAATTAGAAATATAAATTAACTTATCTCAGTAGTTTGTGCTTTGAGTAAATTTAAGAGCACATGACAAAATTTGAAAATAATTGATCTAATAATATACTTAAGTTGAGAATTGTTTCAATTGAAAGTGAACTATCACAAGACCCTTGAATTTAAAAAATAATATAATGGTTGTTGAGTTACTTTGTAGAACCAAGACTTAGCTATGTAGATCTTAGTGATTGATTATCATCTAGGATGTCAATACCTTTTTAGGACAAACAAAGTATACCTAGTATTTCACTCAAGTTGTTGAGTGTACCAAAATACCCATCAACATATTATCTTCATCTAGGAGTTTGATTAGTTTTCATGAGAAGCAAGGACCACCTAATATTTCACTTGAGTTGTTGAGTATATGAAACACCCATCAATAGTATTATATTTTCATAAAGATCTTGATTGAAGTTATTTTTTAAGTTATCAATTATTATATTTAGTAGTGGTGGTTTTTGTTCATTGATTATCTCTATCATGATGTTATTTCATTTTGTCAAGATTTTCTTGCAAGATGGTTGTCTTAATATTAATCTAATACTTTGTGATGCTAATGTAGATCCTTATTTTGTGATCTCTTTCATGTTGCTTATTTATTATGTTACTGGTCTCCTTGAAATCTAATTATTTTGGTCATCTATTGTCAATATATTTGGTTCTTTTGGTAGTTTTCTATGTTGGTTATATTTCTCCTACAATTCTCATTCTCTCCTATTGATTTCTTTTTGGTGGTTCATTGATCAGTGATGGTGAGGAGTTTTTGAGAATTGGTGCTACCAAACATGTTCATCACTTTTGACTAAAGCTTATTTTTCTAGTTATCAGTTATAATATTTAGTAGTGGTTGTTGTTGTTCATTTTTTTATCTCTATCCTAATGTTATCTCATTGTGTCGAGAATTTCTTCCTAGATGGTTGTCTTGATATTAGTTTGATGCTTTGTAATGATAATATAGATTCTCATTTGTGATCTCTTTTATTTTTCTTATTATTAAGTTAGTGGTCTCCTTGATATACAATTATTTTGGCCTATAGTCCATATATTCAGACTTTTTGGTTTTTTTTTTCTATGTTGGCTATATCTCTCTTTCATTTCTCATTTTCTATTATTGGTTGCTTTTTCATAGCTATTGATTGAAGCAATATTAGTTTGATGGTGTTGATCTTGATTATTTGTTTATGCTTATTTAACCAATATTTAAAAACTATTTCTAATATATCAAAAATGATTTTAGATTTCACAAATATAAAAAACAAGATCATAGAAATGTCATAATTTGATCTATGATAGTCATTTATAAATTCATTTTAAATATAATTTCAATAATTTACAGACATTACTTATAATTATTAAACCAAACCAAATCAACAACACAATAATCTCCTTTAATCTTCTGACTATACATTTACAATTACACATCCTAATTCGATTCCTTTTATCTAACATGTAATTCTACTCAATTGATTTATCCAATTAATATTCTCTTGAGGGTAATTTTCTTCTCTATGCGGATGGGAATCCAGAAGCCACTAAAATGAAGAAATCCACAATATATATTCCATACAAAACAAAGCAAACTTATGATAAAATATTATGAAGAATTCATCTTAGTCAATAAATAAACATTATGTATTTCCTTAGATAAGAATGCCGGCTGTTACACAACAAGCTGTAACATCTTTGCGACAACAGAGCACAATTAAAAATACATCTTGTCAATTGCCACCCGTTTGACGGACCACTCGAAATCCAATAAATCGAAATAGTCAATGTCGTGTTGTTTCGTGTGCCGATCTTCAGAAACAAGCCACAAATATGCCGACAACCAGCCGTTTTTCGCCTGCCAATATCTCTTGTTTTCGCAGGCCATGACGTCGAACACCTTAAGAATCTACGTTGTATTCGACAACTCCAAACACAATTTGACTTCAAGTTTTTTTAATAGCTTATCAAACTACCTCCACCATCATCATCGTCGTCATCCTCCCATTGCTTTTCCTTGCATAACAAGGCAACGCCATATTTACAAGGTTTCATTGAGTTCAATAGTCTTCGGCACACGTTCTCATATCAAACATTAATGGAGAAGCAGACAAGAAAACGTCAGCGGTTCGAGTCTCATGCGGAGGAATGTAGGAAGCCATGTAAGAAATAAGAGTTGCTAGCCAGCCCCACAAAGCGTCTTTGCAAGGATTCCAACTGCAGACACGCCGGTGGGTTTTCTGAAATCATATCTAAGATGGATAACAGTAACTTCTCTTTACCACAAGAAGAGATAGAGGAAGAGATGGTGTTGGATATGGTGAAAATGTTGCAAGAAGAAATCATTGCAAGCCGCTCTTGCAGAGATGAAGCAGGTACAAATAATAGTTCTTCTGATGAGAGACATGACATAGCGTTTCCAATTAAAATCAGTTCGAGGTTCGTCCAGTATTTTCACGAGAACTTTTTAACAATAATGAAAATCAAATCACTTAGAATTCGATGTGTTTCAAGTAGAACAATGAATTTCGAAGTGGGTCATTTTATGAATTTATTTAAAGGTTGAGGTTATACAAGTAACTTTGATCTTAAGATTTGTAACTTTAAATCTTTAAAGGATACTAACTCAGAAATGATACTTTTGATCTGTGTTATTTAGGGCTTCATATCTAGATAAATGGTGTCATGTCCATTATTTATACGTCTTAATAATAACACAATCATCAAATTTTTCGTAACAAAAAATCACAATTCAATACAACTTTTAATGAAATTCATTATATATTTGATGACATGAAGTTTACGATACCATCATATGTATGATGCACACAACATGGAAAGTAGATGACAGCAAAAGAATGAAGAAAATCATATCATAACTCTAATACAAAGGTTAATCTATTAGGTCTAAAGGGAACTACATAATGACACCAAAAGAAAGCTATAGGAAAAGTTTTGAATAACAACTTGCACAATGAAATCTAATCTAGTATTTTAGTATCTAACTATAACCAAGAAAAATAATTCACATTCCTAAACATTGACTATATTGTTAAGCTATGAACAAGAAATTCAAACAACATTTGCAAAGTCTGCTTTACCCAAACCAATCATAATAATCTTCTAATAACTACCTTGAACCAATGTATACTCTATAACTCCATCTACTATACTTATTGGCAAACTTGGTTAATTAATATTTAGGAAATAACTGACTACAATACTAAATAATTTTATCGCAAAATGAAAGTAATTCAATACAATTGAGATAATTTAAAATTTAAAATGATTAATGAGTTTAAATTTCAACTAAATCTATTGGCAAATATTCAAAATCTATTTTTTCTATTACATCTATTATACTAGGAATACTTGGCTATGAACTAAATTGTCTATTCAAAATGATTGCATCTAAAGTAATAAACAAAATTCCACCGTCTTAAATAATAATATAATAAATTTATTCTTCAACAAATTTTATTTTTTTTATTTTGGAAAAAAACATGAATTTTCCAGCTTCCCTCTCCTTTGCCTGCGTTTGAACTTCCTGCGCGCATGGTGGATTCTATTTTGGGGTTACCCAATGGTCCCCCTCTGACCCCCCCTGACCTGCGCACCTCGCTTTCAAGCCTATTTCCTTCAGGTACCACTCTTGTGGGGATAGTGCTTTCACCTTTGGGCCTTTCGAAGACCTTTGCGGTCTCGAGTGAATCTTTTGTGCCGGTGGTGAAGATCTTTCCGATAATAGGCTGGAAGGATGTGTTATCCAATGGAAAAAAGTCTCTTCCACGGCCCCTCTTTTACCTGAGGTTGTCATGACTTCTGGGACGGATTTTGACATTCCTGATTCGGTCTGTGATATGATTTTCTCCTCCATGGAGAATGTTGTGGTGGGCAGATTTCTTTCTTTCCGTCCAAAGGTGGATATGGTTCAGAAATGGGCGATGTCAAAATGGCATCTCAACGATAGTGTGGAGATCTACGCGATGGCTGGTGGTCTTTTTCTATTCAAATTCACGACTGTGAAAGACATAGTGATGACTCTTTCAATGGGTCTGTGGGTATGGGAAACATAGCTTTGCTATGTGTCACTGGAAGCCAAGTTTTGACCCTGCTATAGATCTAATTAAGTCGACTCCAATTTGGGTGCGACTGTCGGGCTTACCTCTTGAGTATTGGAATGAAGTCATTTTAAAATGTATTGGTGGTTTGTTGGGTCAGTTTGTCACCACTAACTCTATTACCAAGTCGAAATCCAGGTTAGTATTTGCTAGATTCTGTGTTAACATTTGTGTTGATAAAGTCCTTCGAAACATAGTTAAGTTGTGCTCTAAGTTTGGTAACTAGACATAACCAGTGTGTTATGAAAATATTGTGGTCTACTGTCAAAAGTGTGCTAAAGCTGGTCACCTTATCTCTGACTACAAATCTTCTTTCAGTCAGGAGGTTAAGGTTGACTGTACCTTGGAGAATCCTACACCTCCTACGGGAAATGTTCCCCATTAGTCGAAAGACTCTGGGCTTATTTCTTCGAGTGTTGCACCTTCCCCTGATGAACCTCCCCCTTCACCCACCTTTGTTGAACCACCATCTCACCTAGTCAACCACAGTGCTTTATTGGAGTTTGTTGTTAAACCCCTGACTATCCAAATGACCCAGGACCTTGGCTCTTTGGCTGTTGATCCTCCGTTTGCGGTGGTCTCTGTGGGGACCTGTGAGACAATGATTAAGGATGGTGAAATCTGGGAAGAAGAGAGCATCAGAATGGTTGATGAATCTATAGAAAGTATGGGGGGTTTCAATCTTGAGAAAACTACAGAAGAAGGGATCTGGACAATGCCAAAGAAAAAAGGAAAGAAGAAGAAGAAAGATGTAGGAGGTGACTCAAAGCCAGGTAGGCCCTCCCAAAGACTCACTAGGATGAGAGAAACGACAAATGAGATTTCCCTGGGTAAACAGAGGACATTGGATGTGTCCTCAAAAAAAGGTCAGAAATGAGAGTTATATCATGGAATGTTCGTTGGCTCAATAGCTCCCACAAACAACTTGCTTTGAAGAACTATGTGTTGGAACATAGGATTGATGTGTGCCTACTACAAGAAACCAAAATGGTGAAGGAAAATTTTGATAAAATTGCTAAATTTATTTGGCCAAGTGCATCCTGTCTACAGTGATTTTGAGGGTGCTTCGAGGGGTCTGGTTATGCTTTGGAACCCATCAAAATTTTTGGGCTTTGAACTATTCCACTGTAAAAATAGTGTGGGGGCCTTGTTTACTTACCTTCTTGAATCCTGGTCTATAATCAATATTTACGCTCCTAACAAGAGGAATGTGAGGAATATGTTGTGGCATAACCTTGCAGTTAAAATTAATCAAAATAGGGGAGGCAATTGGCTGGTTGCTTGAGATTTTAACTCTCCTCTTTTTCCATCAGAGAAAAGTGGTGGGCTATTGGATTACTCTGACAACATGTTTGACCTAGCTAATTTTTTGAATTCTTCGGGTTTAATTGATATTGATCTCATGGATCATAAATTTACTTGGTCTAACAGAGGCTCTGGTGATCACCTGATTCAGGTCCGTTTAGATTGTTTCCTCTGCTCTCCCCATTAGACTAATGCTTTATATGCTAATCTAATAACCCTGCCCAGGACGATCTTTGACCATAACCCCCTTTTGTCGACCACTAATATTCATCTTATTGTGGGTCCCATTCCCTTTTATTTTGAGATAATGTGGAATTCTCACCCTAACTTCAAAAATAAAATTGTTGAATGGTGAAATATTCTTATCCATGGCTCTCCCATGTTTAGGATTTTTTTCAAAATCAAACATATTAAAAACATGGTTAAAATATGGAACAAGATCATGTTTGGTGACGTGATTCAAAAAAAAAAGTTGTTAGAAGAAGAGTTGAGGAGCTTACAACAGAAAATGGAGGAAGGAGATGACAGTCAGCGGACTCACAGCCAAGAAAGGGGAACCAGGATGGAATGGGAATGGGTTCTCAAAAAGGAGGAAGTCTTTTGGAAGCAGAAATACAGAGTCCAATGGTTGAAGGAAAGTGACAGGAACACCTCTTTCTTTCATGTGTCAGCCATCAAGCATAGGAAAATGAATCAAATTTCTCAACTGACTAATGATTCTAGTGTGGTGATTTTGAATCCTACCTAGATTGGCCTTCGTGCTGCTAACTACTTTCAGGAGGCTTATTCAGCCCCAACTAAGGCACCAAACCCGACTTTGGACAATGTGCTGCTCAACCATCTACTTACCATCATTTCCCAAGAAGATAATAGGGGGATTCTTAGTGTTGTTTCTCAGGAAGAAGTTTGGTTGGCTACCTTTAGCATGGGGCTTTCAAAGCCCCGAGCCTTGATGGTTTTCCTCCTAACTTCTTTTAGATATTCTGGCATACTGTGGGTGGGGACCTCGTGCTAGCGACCATGGATTTTTTCAAATCTGGTAGAATCCTTAAACAACTGAATAACACCTTCTTTGCCCTTATTCCTAAGATTGGAGAGTCTCAATCCATGACTGATTTTTGGCCCATTAGCCTATGTAACACCTTTTATAAAATCATTTCAAAGATTTTAGTGAACCGTATCAAACCCCTTTTGGATAAAATCATCAGTTATACCTAAAAGGGTTTTGTCCCTAGGCGCCATATTCTTGATGCTACTTTGACCACCCACAAGCTGCTCCATTCTATGGATAGATGTAACTATGCGGGGATGGCCCTTAAATTGGACATCTCTAAAGCTTATGATAAAGTTTTATGGGATTTCATCTCAAAGGTTTTGGCTAAGTTTGGGTTCAACAATTCAGTTATCAAACTCATTATGGAGTGTGTTAATACTGTTAAGTACTACGTTCTTGTTAATGGGTCCCCCTTTGGGTTCTTCTCTGCTAGCAGAGTGATCAAACAAGGAAACCCCCTATCTCCTTATCTCTTCATCATGATTGTTGATGTCCTCAGCAGGAACTTTACTGGTCTGTTGTGGGAAGGCTCCATTATGGGCATTAGAGTGGCTTCTTCACTGGAACCGATTATTGTGCAACAATTTGTGGATGACATTTTTATTTTTGGGAAAGCCTCTGTGGTGGAAGCCAGGAAATGGAAAGCATGCCTTAAAAATTATGCCTCATGTTCTGGTTAGAGCATCAATTACAATAAAAGCATGATCTATTTCTTTAATAGCTCTCCTAATTCGCAAACCAGAGTGACTGCGGTTCTGGGTTGTGCTAGTGGGTCTCTCCCCTCGGTTTACCTTGGGCTCCCTCTCACGGTTAAGGAGGTTACCCCTGAATTCTGGAAATTGATTATGGAAAGAATCCAAAGGAAATTGGTTGGGTGGAAAGGCTCCATCCTAAGCCATGCTGGCAAATTCCAACTGCTCACAGCGGCCCTTCAAGGTATACCAACTTATTTCCTTTCCATATTTAAGATGCCTATGTACATTGCTGATAAGTTTGAAAAAATTCAAAGGAATTTCCTTTGGTTTGGGACTGAGGATAAGAAAAAAATCGCTCTAGTAAACTGGGAAAAGGTCTGTCAAGCCAAAAATTGTGGTGGCCTGGGAGTCAAGACAATTGTCAATACTAACAAGACATCGATGGCCAAGGTTTGTTGGGATCAGCTAAGGAACACTAAGGATTGGTGCAAAATTTTTAATTCCAAATATCTTCAAGACATGCCTTTCATCAATTGCCTCTCGGAGTCTCACCTCCAGGTCTCCTTGGCCTAGAGGAGCATCTGCAACACACAAGGTCTACTAAAGAATGGGATTAAATAGAAAATGGGCAATGGAAATCAGATCAAATTCTGGGAAGATACGTGGCTAATTGATACCCCTCTGATTTGTTCTGACTTTAGGACTCTTATGGGATCATCTCAGAGGTATTTTGGTATCCATATCAATGATTATGTTTCTGGACCCCCTAGGGCTAGGGTTTGGAAGGACCTAATCCTCTGCTATCCCTAGTCTCAAGACCTTTGTTTTCTGGCTCAGTCCCTTGAGGAGATTCTCTCTATCACCAGGTTTCCCTCTTATGACAGAGAAGATGAGTTTTTTTGGACCTTTGACAAACAGGGGGATCTTTATGTTAGGTCCGCGTACAAACTACTAAAAAACCAGGGTACTACAAAGGAACCTTGGAGAAAAATATGGAACTGCTACATGATCCCTAAAATAAATTTCTTCTGGTGGACGACCTGCCATAATAGGATTCTTACTTAGGACAATTTGAGGAAATGGGGATTTTATATTCCCAATAGATGTTTACTTTGTAAGTGCATGGAGGAAACTATCAGTCACCTGTTGTTACACTGCCTATTTGTTGCTAAAGTTTGGGGACTGGCCTTTTAAAAAATAGGAGTCTCTTGGATTATGAGTAGGGATCTCTTATCCTTCATCTTGGGCTAGCGTGGTCCCTATTCCCATCCCCTGCCTGATGAAATTTGGAATCAGGTTCCTTCTATTTTGGGTTGGTGTCTGTGGAAGGAGAGCAACAACAGGGTCTTCAAGAATATTGAGAGGAATCCTAGGGATGTTTTTGGAATTGGTGTCTGACTCATTGAGGAAAACATATCCCTCTTTAATGGAAAACTCTCGGAGAAGGGACATCTTGATTATGAAATTAGAATATCCAAGGTTTGGTACCAGGGATTAGAGGCTAACTCGTTTGACAATTCAAAATACTTAGCCAAGAAAAATACCATATGGAAGCCTCCGGATAGAAACTGGTTTAAACTCAATTTTGATGGGGTTGCTAAGGGCAACCTAGGAAGGGCTAGTATTGGTGGTGTGATTAGAGACCCCGAGGGGTTATGGTTGCAGGATTTGCTGGAGGTATTGGTTTCCAGTCTTTTATTGTGGTGGAAGCTCGTGCACTGCTCATGGGCCTCCAAATTGCTATCTCTCTGGGGATTGCTAATATCCACATTGAAGGAGACTCTAAGTCCATTATTGATGCTATGAATATGGACAAACTAATTGGCTGGAATACTAAGGATATCTTGTTGGACACTAGGTTCCTTTTATCCGAACTTAGGGGTAAAAAAGTGACACATATATTTAGGGAGGGCAACCAAGTGGTGGATGCCTTAGCTAAAATCGACACTTGTTGGGGCTACTCTAAATGTTGGATGAGAATGGAGAAGATACCGCCAAAAATTTAAGATATCATCTTGAGAGAATAAAGCAACCAATTATCATGATGAATTCAAATCTTCGGGTGTTGGGTGTTGGATGGGGGGTCCACTTGATTATCTTTTGGGTCTGGTGGATGAGTGCTAACACTGAAATGCCTGACAAGTGGAGGGATTCTAACTTTATGGCTAATTATGTGTTTAGAGATCTTCGGGTGCTGAGTGCTAGTTGGAGGACCCACTTGTTTATCCTTTGGGCCTAGTGGATGAGCTCTATTACTGAGGTGGTTGACAGGTGGCAAGTTTTAAATTTTAAGGCTTGTAATATGAATAAAAAAGGTGGCTTTATGAAGGGAGTAAGAAAGTACATGACTTTGATGAATTTGAGAGGCCGTATCATGTGATCTCTCCTCTTTGGGATTGTGCGATATCATGTGTTAACTCATCATAGCCTCTGTAAGACTATGAGTTTAAATACTAATTTAACCCCTCATTATGAAGGAATGCTTCCTTCTAGCACTTTGTGCTTGCTAGTTTAGCGTGGGTCTCAATTTACACTCATAGGAATGTTTCTATTTTTAGCCATACGACCAACTTGTCTTATTTTTCGTGCACATACTCCAAGGCTAAGGAACCCTGCATACCCACCATTTCCTATTTAGTTGGCCACAATCTTCCCAAGATCCACATTAAGTCCATTGTCAAGTCACCCTGTGGTGATTTTCCCTTCCACACATGTGACCTGCACACTGGCATCATTACCAATTGCTGCATTTCTCGCCTAAATGACCACTATGTGATGAATATTTGTTGCCCTACTAGCTTTTACAATTTATTTCTTCTGCAAACTCTTTGGTTTTCTGTGCAGGTTGAAAGTATGGGTGGTGACCGTATTCAAACTGAGCCAGACAACTGTGATCAATTCCAAAAGAATCCGTTAGTTTGGCACATTTTTGCTGAAGGTGGCATTGCTCCTCTCATGGAGATTTTGGTTGGCCATGACCGTAATTTGTCTAGTCAGTTTGCTAATTCGTGGAAGGACTGAAGGGTCACGATGGAAAGTATTTCTTTTGAAGTTAGTGAATAAGTTATCACGCAGGCCACAAGAATTTTGTGTACTAGGAAAACATACCCTAAGCATACTAAGAAGCCGGACAATGAAAGCTTGAAATCTTTCTTCATGGGGAACAAGGAATCGGTGCAGAACCAGGCAAGTTTTGAGTGAGAAGCTCTTCTGGAGCCTTGGGACCAGGTGTGCTTAGCATTGATGAAATATGTCACCTTGGAAGGTAGGTTCAAAACCTATTTCTTCTATCATTTTCCCCTGTTAAGTCATTTAAGACATAAAATGTTGCTTAACTTTCCCTTCTTTTTGCTTATGGACCTAAAAAATTATGTCGATAAATGCAAAGAGCTAGCCAGCCTTAACCCTAGTGACCTCTTGCCTCTTCCTCTCCATCGGGGGCTCATTCTGAGACTTTATCACTTCCACTTAGTCCTTTGTCCTCCCAAAGCCATCTCGGTTGTGTGCATTGATGAAATTGAACCCCTGACTATTGTGAACATTTCCCTGGCTAAGTCAAAAAGCCCTCCCCGGAAATCCAATCTGGGTACTGCGGGAAACCCCAAAGCTAAACTGGCTACCAAGAAACTAAAGGGAGGGTTGGATAATACACATACTAGTGCTGCGACCAACCTTTGTGAATTTAATTCCACCCCAAAAAAGTTTGCCTACAGGGCCAACACTACCAAAAAAGGAAATGATGGTAAGAAAGGTATGCCAAAGCTGATTGTGAGGGAGGGGAAGGGAAAGAACATAAAAGGAAAATATTCTAAGGAGATACTATTGTGGGAACCATGGTAATGACTGGTGGGGAGAACACGATAAGGAGATCCGGGAGGCTGGAAAAGAATAGTAAAAAGAGACAAATAATTGAGGATTCGGAGGAGGAACGATCTGACAGGAAAGAGTATAAGGAAGAGGAAACTAAGGAAGATGAGAATGAGAATGTGGAGGGGTCATTTACCCTGAAAGACAACAAGTTACTAAAAGGAACCTCAGCCTCTCTTTCTTCACATCCCCTAGTTGATGAGCCTGAAAAGATCCAGGGGACTATGGACGTTGGGGAGGAGCCCTGTGCCTTGGAGAAGGAAATGGACACGCTCAACAAAAGGTTTCATGGATTGACCCGCTTCACAATGAAGTTGGGCCACTTTGTCACTAGCACCCTATCCACAGTTATTAAGGAGTTGGAGGGCAATAATGGCCAATAGAAAAAAGACTAGGTTGGTGATGATGTCGTGGACCTCCTATTAAAAACTGGGATAGTGCTAGTTAGCTACTGCCTACATTGGTGTTCTGAGTTTTGGTTGCCTTTCCATGGTTTCTGTGTTGTTAATGTGTTGTCTTTGTTACTTTTTTCTATAATATTATCTTTTTAGACTTGTTCCTTTTTGGCCCTTGTGGCTCGTTATGAAGGGTACAACAACCTATAAATGTGGCTTAACTTTTCAAAAACAATTAAATTTTTGATTTCTAATGCATCTCTAATTTACAAAATTATGAAAACATGGTTTTCAAAATGATATAAAAATGCTAATTTAATCCAATTTTAATTCTAATTTTAATTTTTTTTTTACTAATACAAATGGAAAATTTCTAAACAAGATTTGTTAGCTATACTAACTTAAAACTAGTTTGTAACCAATTCCTTTTGTTTAACAATAAGAAAAACACTTTTCTCTCATACTTTTTAAAATATTGGGAATGTAAATTCAAAAATGTTGAAGGTAACTATTGTTGATTTCAATTTTTTTCATCATGATAGGTTTAATGTTCAAATTTCTTATATTCCTCATCAGTACTCTATTTTTTCTGCAAGATAATTTCATTTATACCTCATTTTTTGTGTTACATGTTTGGAAAGAGGAAGGAGATGAAAGAAAAATATTTTATCTCTCTTGGATTAATATGATTTCTTGAAACTCTTACTTGTTTCTACTCCCAAATTCGTTTGTCATTTTTGTTTGTTTATTTTTGAATATGAGATAATAGTGTTTTAATTATAACTTTTAATTGGCTTACTGGGTTGATCTAATTTTTTGATATCATAAAAATCATTGTAATAAAGAAACAATTTAAATTTTATTTTTAAATCTATGTTTATCATGTTGAATGCACACAAGAAAACTAAGAGGGGTGAATCAATTATACATTAAAACATCAAAACCCTCATAAACATATAGATCCACATCAACTTAGTTAACCCTTAATCTCTTAAAATGATTTTGCATGAAGGAAAATAACAAAAACAAAAGCACATCAACACCATGCACAATAGAATACCAGAGTTATGTGGAAAATTCAAGAAGGGAAAAATTGTGTGGTGAAGATTAGCTCACAATATAAATTAATTCCAACATAGAATACAAAAGGCTCACTCCTAGAGGACTCATTTCCAAAAGAAAGAAAGGCTCACTACCAGATTACAAAAAAACAAGAAGTAAGAATGTTATAGTGAGAAATCCATCTTAATGCAACAAAAAATTCCACCATAACATCACTAACACATTTGCAAGCTCTCTAAAGATTGTAGACACCTTCTTCTCACTACTTCTAGTTGTCTAACTCATTAAAGCTCATGCTGCACTTCACAAATTCACACTTCACAATTATGAAATTCTCATCACACACACTACACATTTATCCTCTATCAGCATAAAACTTATTTATACCTTCTTCAACCATGAAAAATATTCTCCAAGGTTGGCTATGCACACCAACCATTTGAATTCAAATTATTTCGGCACTAAGCATTCCCTTGGTGGAAAGGAATGAAAGTGTACCACAACACATCTTAACTCTGACCCAAATCATACATATACATCATGCCACACTTCCACAATCACCAAAGCAAATCCATAATTAGTGTAGACACCCAAGGTTGATCGAACCTATGTAAACACTATTAGAATTTAAGTACGCTCTTCCTCAAATCCAAAGATGACTCACAAACCACACACCACACTTGAACACAATCCAAAATATTCCAAAAAACCCCTAAAATCCAATAAATTCCTTCATAACAATTTTCACTTGAAGAATGTACATACCCAATACACTCAAACATCCTTATATACATTGTAACTCAAGAAACCACCTTGTAGAGCACTAAACCACGAAAAAATTCAACTGAAGGTAAATATGAACTTTATTAACACACTTCTAGAACTGTAAGAATAGAAATCAAACTATGCAAAAATGTGGAGCAAAAAAAATTCTCTTAGACAACATTGCACCATAGTTCACACACTGGTAAACACAACTTCTTCTACACAATGATCCTGATTATTTGAAAAAGGGGAGCTCTACATAGAACATCACTCTTTCTCCATCTGGCCTTCAATAATTTCCCAACAACCCTAATGGGTGATCCCATAATATTGGTTTACAATGTTTAGTCAAATTGGACACTGAACTGCTTTTTCTAACTAAATCTTCACTTTCAGACACCTATAGTGGCTAAACAGTGATTTTTTTGAAGATGATGCAAACTAGTGATTTGTGAAATTTTGTCTGTAGATTCTAAATATATTTTTTCAAAAAAATTTGGAATCAAATTGCACTTCTTTTTCCATCTCCTTCAAAAACTAGTTTTTCAGTAAACAACATTTTTAAGGAGTGACACTCACTGTATAACACAAATTTTTTTCCATGGTAGATAATTTTTTATTTTTTTTGAATTTAGATTTTGATATCTAGTGCTTCCAATTGGTTTCATAGTGTTTTATTGAATATTCTTTTCTTCATAAAGTTTCAAAGTCAAACCAATTACAATTTAGACATAGGCAGACCGTATAACACAATTTTTTTTGTATGTATCAAAATTCAATTGTTTTATTTATTTTTGGATCAAGGACTTCAATATATGGTGCACTCATATTTTTCAAATTTTTATTTTTATAATCTTCTATTTTTCCACATGTGCAAAATTGAGAGCTTGATTTCTGGTGAAAAACCTACATTCACAAGAAATAAGAAATAAATATAATAATAAAATTAAATTTATTTAAAATTATACATTTTGGGAAGCTTATAATAAGGACTACATAATTACAAAAAGCAAATTTTAAATTTAATTCATTTGATCCCCCAAAAGGTAAATCAAAAGTGGTTTTTTATCAACGTTTTGATAGGTGTAAACAAGACTCCGTTATAGGTATGGTTTAAAACTAGCGAGGTTCTATCCAAAGGGGTTTGATATAAGGTGGTTTGATCAAACCTTCTTCAATTGGAATCCTTCAAATGGAAATTTTTAAGGCTTAACTCATTATATTTTTTAAAAATATGTGATTTTAGCAAAAATTAAAAACTCCCAAAAATTGTAAACCAACATTATGGAATCACTCTAATAGGATTGACTATCAACCTCTCAAGGTGAGAAAATTCACAATTAGGACTTAGGATGGGTGTTCTTTTAGATTTTAGGGGGTTTACCACTAAGAAAATGCTTGGAAAAGACAAATAACATTCAACCTACAAAATCAAGCAATGTAAGCTAAATAATGAGATCAAATGATGAAATTAGGATACACCAAGTTAGGGCATATGTACCTAGGATGTTTGGAGATGGCGTGAGGATTTTGGAAATGAAAAAAAACTACCAAAATATGCCTTGGAGGACTAAGATGCCTTTACTCTTGTCTTAGTCCTGATGTTATTTTTCGGGGCTATGTCACCAAAAAGTGTAGCCTTTAACACTTTTCGCTCATTTGGACCCTTGCCTATGGATTTTGGACTTTTTTCAGCCTCTTTTTACCCCTTTTCCAAGCCTTGTGCCAAAGTGTTGTAAGTTTTTGTTAAAAAAATTCATGCTTTCCTAGGCTTGTCATCACTAAATCAACCCTTTCTTATGCTATACTGGCCCCTTAATACACATATAAATCCTATCTTAGTGTGTTTTCATGAGACAATCCCAAAAAGAAATAATAATAATACTTTAATCCCTGATAATTAATGAAAATTGCACAGGTGGACTAGGTCACCACCTTGGGTGACCTAGTCCCATGTGGCTTAAAAATCAAATTTAACCTAATTTCTTTCGAGATTTTTGTCTCTAAAACCCTAAGCTCGGCCTATATGGTGTTATTTCGAGAAAATTAGGGCACAACTTGTATAAATAAGCCTCAAAACCCTAACTTCTCATAAGACACACTCATTTCCTCTCAACCTCTCATCTCTCCTTCTCAAGCAAGCTAGGGTTTGAGTAGTCTAGGTCAATAAGACATCTCTCTCAAGAAGCATTCAAGGGTTGAATCCTCCATTATTACAACTCAAGATCAAACTTCATGGCAAGGTAAATTCCATTTTTTCATGCTTCTTTAAATTTCTATCTTCATTTGGTTTAATTAATCAAAAGGGGCTTGACCAAGGCAAGCCCCCATACACTAACATCCAATGTTTCTTTCTCTCTTTGTGTGATTTGCAGGGCTTATAAGCAGATTTATCAAAGAATCAAGGTGGAAATACTCAACAACTTGCCCAAGTCCTTCAAGGTTAAATAAACCCTAGTTGAAGCTTGGAAGACCTCCATAGACCAGAATCTTCACTTTTGGGACCAGACACCTCAAGGAGCAGAAAACACAAACTGAGGACTTCCACTTCCATTTTCTAGTCTTCAAAATTTCTAAAGAGGACTAAGTCACCAACAATGGTGACCAAGTCCCTCTGAACCTATTTTTTAGATATTTTGGTAGATCTGGATACCCATTTGGCCAAAACGAGCTTTGGAGCAGCTTTCTAGAATTTTCCCTAAAAAGTACTAGGTTGCCTAGAATTGTGTAACTGACCCAACAGGCTCAAATTCAGCAGTATCTCTAGCCTCTACAAGTTCCCAGGTGTACACCCCTTCATTTTCATTTATTTTTGTAGCAGTTTGTTTATGTTTCTTAGGTGATTTGTATATCATTATGTGTTTCCTAGCATAGTTGCATTCCTTAGGTTTTACACTCATAGTTAGTTTCTTTTATCAGTTCATTGCATTTAGAAACATTCATCACACACCTCACAACCCCAAAATCCCCCTTTGAATGTAACCCATGCATTTTGGCCTACTCTCTCCTTTTAGGTGAAAAACCCTAGAAGTGTTAGAGAATCTTGTGGTGCTAAAATCTTCATTACATTTTGGTGAACCTAACTTTAGAACACTTTCTTACTTCTGATTTTACATCCTAGGATTATCTTGCATTGCATTTTGCATTAGAGAAGTTGTATTCTAGGGTTTTAAATTTTGCATTAGTGAAAGTGCATATAGGTTTCCTCTTTGCATTTTAAATCAGTAGTCATTTTTGAAATTCTGCATTTTCCTATTAGATATGCATTGTACAACATAGAAACCACCTGAATACCTCCAAAAATCCTAAAAAATCTCAAAAAAATCACCAAGAGGACTAATTTAGGCTTTTGAAATTGCCATTTATAGAGCTGAAAACATTGTTTTTAGGCTTCTATTTTGTGCCATTACCTATCTGTATCAACAGGTTGTGTTTCTATTGCATGTATTTTATTAAAATTATCTTAAATTATCTCTTTTCATGCATTGATTTGTTTTAATTTTGCATATACTACATTTCTTTTTCAGATTATTACATAGTGTAATCAGAAAATTACCTTGTTTCCCATCTGAAAAATTGCATTTCAGCATTTCATTTTAAGACATTGCATTATATTCTCTTCCCCTTATCTTCATACCATGTTTTCTTTTAAAATATGTGGCTTTGATTTGGTTTCAAATGGATTGCATAAATACAACATTCCTTCTTATGATTTCAATGTAGATTATAATAATGAATTCATTAAAGAACATGTTAATAACCAAACCATTGGCACTATTTTTAACATTACATTACCTTTTGATGAGGATATTTGTGTTGAAAATCATAACAATCATACTTGTGCTTCTCCCTATACCTCTCCTATTAGTGACAAAGGTATATTGGGGACAAAAGATTCAAGCCTTGAGGTCCTTGATTGTCCCTCTCCTCATCCCCCTTTGCCAAACATTTCTAAACATTTCCTTACCTAGTCTCCCTAACCATAACCTTCAAACTTGTCCTTCCTCTAATGTCCCTCCTCAATGCAAAGAGGATATTTTGGTGTTAGAAGATACCTCTCCTAAGAGTCATAAGACTCTTGAACCTCCCTCCCATAATTCTCCCATCATTTGGGATAATATATTTGAAAATCCTAATGGACCTTCTCTTGATGCCTCCTCCCCTTATGATGAAGCATGTGATACACCTCTTCCAAGCTCTCATACTAGGGTATATAGTATGGCACATGAGAATGAGACCCTTGATAATCAAATAGACCCCTCTCCTAATCATTCCATCATTGATCATTCCCCTTCTTGTGACAAAGTTGTTTTAGAAGAACCAATCCTTGCATGTCAAGAACATGAGGTTTGTAGTTCTTCTCAACACTCTCCTCCTAGGGTGGATATCACAATGAAAACCAAGGATAACATTGACTCTCCTTCCCATGGATATGTTAATATTATTCAACCTCAACTCATCCTCTATCCACCTTCAACCAAACCCCAACCCGAATTCATCCTCTACCCACCCAAGAATAATGTGTCACATAAATTGAGTCAAGATATTGTTGCTCATACACATTAGACTCACAACAATCTATGATCCCAGCCATCAACCTCCACTCCCTTACCTTCTCCCCTCCCATCTTACCTACTACCCCTCGCTCAAATTCACTCATTAGGGAGTATGACCTTGTTCACCAACTAAGGAATACTCCCGCTAAAATATCTTAATGGGACCTTATTCAAGCCTCCCCTCACTATCACAACATGATGCAGAAAGCTTTACAACAAGTTCTTGTCCCTTCCACTACACAACCCAACGAAATAATAGCTATGATTCAAGGCTTGAGTGCTACCATTTTTTTCCACCAAAGTGAACTCCCTCCTTTGGATGTACAAAAACAATTTGAAGCCTTCATGATCATATCTCAATACAAATGCATAGGGATCAAGCGAACCCTTGTTGACAATGGCTTCGTTGTTAATGTGTGTAGTGTCATTCTCTTGGATAGGCTTGATATTGATAAATCACACATTCCACCCTCCTCTCTATCTATTAGTGGATTTGAGAGTGCTAGACAAAAACCACTTGGTGTGATCACTTTGCCTCTTATAGTTGGAGTGGCCACATTAGACACATTTATCCATGTTATGCCTAATGCTGTTTCATCTAACCTCATCTTAGGTAGGCCATGAATTCATGCAATAAATGGAGTTCCTTCCACTCTTCATCAAAATATGAAGTACATCTACAACAACAAAGTGTACATGCTTGACATTGATCCTGAACCTTATAGTGTCTTACAACTTGAGCAAAACAAATCCAAACCCTTCACCACTTCACTACCCACCAAACAAGTGGAACCCGTATAATCAAAGACCGTAGATGATTATTGGGGTTCCTTAGACTTCACACCTCCCTTACTAGGAGACTCCAAGATCACAAACCAAGACTCCAAAAAGGGAACCATAGTCTTTTTAACACAAGACTCAGCCAACCCTTTGCAAGCTTCCACCTCTACTACTTTAGCCACCAATGAAAACAAAAAACCCTCACTCGATCCAAAAGTGTTGAAAAATATCTATGGAAAAGGTTATGAGCTTACGAAACAACTTGGATATAGTGGAAAAGGTTGTGGTGCTATCGAACAAGGAATTTGCAACCCTATTGAGCCTATCATCCAAACATCCAACCATTGTCTTGTATTTTGTCCTTTCATCGAAATCATCGAACCCTCACCTCACCCCAACACCACCCCAAACACACCTTCAAACCCAACCTTAGAAAGTGATCCTTTGAAACCCATAAAGGACTCTTTGCTTAATGACAATGCCATCTCGCAACGTACTCTTGATTCAGATTTTACACACTCCTCCAAAGGGGTATACACAATCTCACAATCTATAGTGCCTTGTGAAGGTATGACATCCTATACTAAGCAAGAAATCTCTTTGTTACAAAACAAAGGATCAACTTCTACCCTTGATCAAGAGGGTATCTTGTTGAGACTCCTCCAAGATCACTTGATCTCCCTTCCTCCGCAAACTCGAAAGAAATGTTCTAACAAAGATTCCTTTTGTGCTTACCACCGAGTTCATGGTCATCACACTAATGAGTGTAAGGCCTTGAGTTGAAAAATTTAACATCTTAAGGAGCTTGGTGCTCTCCCTTTTTTGGGGGAACCTAATTCCTCTAATTGATACAAATTTTCCCTCAATCCCTTCAGCTCTCTCTTTTCCTGCACTCAGTGGGGGAAGGAGGTTAGTTATCCTCTTCCCTCGTATGTTACTTGTCATTATCTCTTCTAACTTTTCATTAACCTTTCATGAATATATTAGAGCAAGATTGGGATGTGGGTGACATGTCTTAAGTTGACTCACATGTGGCATACACTCCCTCCATGGCGTAGCTTATCAAAAACATATGACTCAGCATAGGGATTTTTTAACAAGCTCTCATGTCCTCTTTCTCTTCTACTTTAAAGAAATTACTCACATAACGGTGTGTAGAAATTCCTTTAAAGTGGGGGCAACATCAACACCCAAATTTAATTGTGCAATTTTTCTTTTTCTTGTGATCCCCTCTCTTGAAAACATTAGATACAATGTTGCTTAGAATGAGATTTAAATTTTTCCTCTTTTGCATACAAGATGAGTCCTTGCCTCTCTTGGATACAATATGAGTACATTTTCACTTTTTCTCTCTTGGAAAAATTATGCATAATGTTCCTTAGGTTGAGACATCACATGAACAAAACAAAAATCCCTTTGAACAACATCACTTTCTTTTATGGTGCCTTATCAAAGTTATCACGAGGTATAACTTTGGTATGGTTTGAGAGGGAAGCCCAACAAGCGGCACAACTTTCCCCATAGCCACCTTTATGAGTACATACCAACTGTATCTATGTTTCTCACCATTTTGGGACTTCTCACCCTGTGGATAATTTGATGTTCTATGGCCCCAGAGTGAGCACATATTTTCACCTTTCTCATCAGAATAGTTCTTGTCATTACATGATCATGCATCTCATCTTGCTGCACTTCATTCACCCTTGAATTTCTTTTGCATTGATGTCAATTTGACTTAAAATCTCAAATCCTTGGGGGCTTGACCACCTCCTTCATCTTTCTTGTTCTTCTTCTTTTTCATTATTCGTCATCTCCATTGAACTACTTTAGTGTGAGTTTGAAGCAAGTTCATACTCTCACTGAAGTGGGGGCTAAATGTGTCACCAAAAAGTGTAGCCTTTGACATTTTTCGCTCATTGGGACCCATCCTATGGATTTTGGACCTTTTTCAGCCTCTTTTTACCCCTTTTCCAAGCCTTGTACCAAAGTGTTGTAAGGTGTTGTAAAACATTTTCATGCTTTCCTAGGCTTGTCATCACTAAATCAACCCTTTCTTATGCTATAATGACCCCTTAATACACATAAAAATCCTATCTTAGTGTGTTTATATGAGACAATCCTGACAAGCAATAATAATAATACTTTAATCCCTGACAACTAATGAAAATTTCCCAGGTGGACTAGGTCAGCACCTTGGGTGACCTAGTCCCATGTGGCTTAAAAATCAAATTTAACCTAATTTCTTTCAAGCTTTTTGTCTCTAAAACCCTAAGGTCAGCCTGTATGGTGTTATTTTGGGAAAAATGAGGGCACAAATTGTATAAATAAGCCTCAAAACCCTAATTTCTCATAAGACACACTCATTCCTATCAACCTCTCATCTCTCCTTCTTCTCAAGCAAGCTAGGGTTTGCGTAGTCTAATTCAACAAGACATCTCTCTCAAGAAGCATTCAAGGGTTAAATCCTCCATTACTACATCTCAAGATCAAAGATCATGGCAAGGTAAACTCAATTGTTTCATGCTTCTTTACATTTATATCTTCATTTGGTTTAATTACTCAAAAGGAGCTTGACCAAGGCAAGCCCTCATACCCTAACATCCAATGTTTCTTTCTCTCTTTGTGTGATTTGCAAGTCTTGTAGATAGATTTGGAAAAGAACAAAGGTGGAAGAATACTCAACAACTTACCCAAGTCCTTCAAGGTTAAAGAAACCCTATTTGAAGCTTGGAAGACCTCCACATGCAAAAATATTCACTTTTGGGATCAAACACCTGGAGGAGCAGAAAAAACAGACCGAGGACTTTCACTTCCAGTTTATGATCTTCAAAAATTCAAAAGAGGACTAGGTCGCCATTGTAGTCCCTCTGAACCTATTTTCTTAGAGATTTTGGTAGATCTAGATACCCATTTGACCAAAACGGGCTCTAGAGCAGGTTTCTAGAATTTTCCCTAAAAAGGACTAGGTCACCCAGAATGACATAAGTGTCCCAAAAGGCTCAAATTCTGATTCAGTAGTATCTCCAGCCTCTACAAGTTCCCATGTGCATACCCCTTCATTTCCATTTATTTTTGTAGCAATTTGTTTATGTTTCTTAGGTCATTTGTATATCATTATGTATTATCCAACATAGTTAAATTCCTTAGGTTTTGCATTCATAATTAGTCTTTTTAATCAGTTCATTGCATTTAGAAACATTCATCACACACCTGACAACCCCGAAATCCCCCTTTCAATGTAACCCATGCATTTTCCCTACTGCTCTCTCCTTTTGGGTGAAAAACCTTAGAAGTGTTAGAGAGTCTTGTGGTGCCAAAATCTTTGTTACAAGGGAAAATATAGAATCTTCGGATAACATAACAAAATCCCAAAAAATCACTGAAGATTCCACCTAGAGGACTACAACACCTTTACTCCAGTCTTAGTCCTAATCTGAATTTCTAAAAAGTGTGAATGTGGTTCTAAGCTCCCAGATCTTCAAATGCTTCTCCTTAGATCTCAGGTTCTGAAATAGTCAGATTTGACCTGTAGGTGAGTTTCTGTGAAGATGGAAACTTTGAAAATGCAAATTTGCAATTTTGACAACTTTGCACTCCAAGTCATCTTCAAGTCTACAACCTAGATTTGCAAACACAAATGGACAAGATGGAAAAACTTCATGATCTTGTTAGTGAATGGGGGTTTGCCTTGGTGAAACCCCTTGTTGGTAATTAAACCTTGAAATGAAATAGAAATGATGAAGGAATTGGTAAATGAACAACATGAAATGCTACAACTCACCAAACCCTTGCAAATGCTGCAAAATTGTATGTAATGGTTGTAATGGATATGGATCTTCAAATTCTTGCTTAGATCAAAACCCTACATCACAAATGTTAGCACAACAACACACATGATCCAAGAACAATCCTTGACATGATGCTTGAAAATTGATGATGGCTCCAATATCTTGATGAATTGCTTTTGAATGCTATTGTGAACTCAATTTGATCATAATGAATTCTCTCACAAAATACTTGTGTTGAAATGAATGAATGAACCTTGTATTTATACGTGTTCATGTTTAATATCCCGAAATTATATCACAACAAGCTGATATGCGAATTCAAAGAATAAAGGAGGTTACATCCCACAAAGATTTGAAATTAAATCCCGAAAATGACTCAATCGGACTAAGATGCCCTAGGTGGCGTCTTAGTCCCAAGTGATGAAACATGGGGCACAGACACCAAAAAGGGGCCCAAAGAAAATGCCTCAAAATTAGGGTTCTAGGTCCTCGGTGGGACAAAGATGCCCTTAGTGGCATTTTAGTCTCGACCAAAAATTAGGGACATGCCAATCAAAGTCATTAGATTAGATATGCATTGGAGAATGTGAGGATTAACTAGGAAAATATGTCATTCATAGGGCTTGTGGACATAAAATAGGACCAATTAAGCCATAAATAAGGATAAATAAAATAAGGTGGCCCTACACAAGTGTGAAAATGCAAGGGTATGCATTTTACTACACTACATTTAGCCCCCACTTTAGTGAGAGGATGAGCTTGCCTCAAACTCACACTAAAGCAGCCAACCACATAATCATGAGGGGTTTGAATGTACCAATGATGGTAAGATAGGATGATGAACCACCAAAAATATGATGATGTTGAAAGGGAAAGAGGATTCCCCTTTACTATGCCCTTAGGGTTTTTGACCTAAGGAGCACTTGGTTTAGGAAATGGACTCTCTTTCCACTTAATGATATACCTTTTTGGGTGAGTTCATTCAAAATATTAAGGGTTGATTGGAGGGTTTTTTGAGGTGTGTGAATGTGATAAACTAAAAATAGAATGATTTATTAATGCTAAACTATAGAAATGTAAAGTGCTGGAAAACACAATCTTGTATGCAAACATATATAAAATGACCTAAGAAATGTACATTAAACTAAACAGAAATGAATGAGATAGAATGTGTGCACCTGGAATTTGAAGAAGGACCTGATGGAGGTCAAGAATGGTGATGAAAATGTTGCAGAAGTCGAAAGGGCCATATGTACTAATCTGTGCGACCTAGTCCCAAATTTGAGAAAACTAGTCTGGAGCCTGTTTCTACCAAATGGGTGTCTAGAAATGTGAAAATCATAGAATTACCTATCCAGTGGGACTAGGTCTCCATTTTTGGTGACTTAGTCCTCTTCAAGATTTTTGGAATTTTTGAAGGCGAAATGGAAGCCCTCGGTTTGCACCTTGGTTCTTCAGAGTTGTCTGCTTCTGAAACTCTGATATTCAGGTCTGAAAGTGGCTTTTGGTGGATGTTTGGACTTTGCAAGCAAGGATGGGTATTCAACAAGTCTTCAAAATCTTCAATGATCTTCAAAGCACATAAATCTACAAACACACAAGGAGAGAAAGAGAAAATTTTGATTATTAGGGATTAGGGGTTTGCCTTGGTCAAACCCCTTTTAGGTAACTAAACCAAAATGAATAGAAAATGTAAAGCATGAATATGAAACAATGGAATAATTTAGTAAGTTTCCTTTCCATGATGAGAGATATTGTGTTGTTTGTTAGAGTAAAGGTTTTAACTTGATTATGTTAATTAAGTTGCATTTATTCCTCTCTTAATATTTCACTTTAGTTTGCATATTGTGACATTTAATAATTATATTAATTATTAAATGTCTACCTACTAGGGTTAATTTTAGGGTTGCATAATCTCCTTTCATAAGGATTGATCATTGTATTATTACACTCTCTTTGATTAATACATTTTCCATCTTGTAGAGCACCCTTGCTTTTTTGTCTCCATCTCTTCTTTCTATGACAGGTTATTTGCATGTAAGTGATCTTTGGGGTCAGTGAAGTTGGATTTATCAACTTCTACATGCTATTAGAGCGTGGACCTACTGCTTCCTGTTCTTGTTTTTTGAATATTTTTGGAGTTTCTTGGGTTTGAGGGTTTCAATATTTTTTCTCTTGATCTAGGGAACACCTTCCAGATCAGAGCACTTTGGGCTCAAACAAGCCTTGCCATTGAGTCCATAGTGCCCAGAAACCCCTAAATCAATTGTTCATTCATCCAGTTTGGACATAGTCAACCAAAGAAGCAAAAATATTTTCCCCAAGGCCATACGGCCCCAGGGCATGTAGTTCGAGGCTTGGAAAATTTCAAAAAATTAAAAAAAAATTAATTTTTTTTGTGTTTTTTTTGCGGCACTCATTTTTAACTAGTCGTGCCACCCATATAGGAGGTCGCCACCAGGTTTCTCTACCATTGGTAGCTTTTTGCAATGGCGTTGCCAAGCCAACACCCCTCCATCGTCGACCTCCACCTAAGCCCCCACGGGCTCCCTTAGCACCTACCGGGGTCCTATTGCAAAATAGTTGCTCCATGCCTAGCCTCGTCAGCTCTCCAGTACTTGCCACTAGGTCACATTGGTGACCAAGGGATTCGGCCCCATCCCTCTACAACTAGCCCCCTAGGTGCCATACGACTAGGGGCCGAATTTTTTTTTAGCCCCTGAGCTCTCTAGAGGCCTATTTGAGCATTTTGGAGGTATTTTCACTAAATCAGGCATAAAATGGGCATACGGTCTCCATTTCTCAAAAATGAGATACCATTGGAAATATGATTCGGACACTGTTCAAGTGGTGTAAGTGTGGTTCCCTCAATTTTCCATTTGGAATTTTTTCTGCGGTCAATGTCAAAAGATGTTTTTTGCACTCGTGGAAGTGTAACTTTTGCATTCTGACTTTTTTTTGTGCAAATGAATAGGCATTGGAAAGGTTTTTCAGTGCTCTTTCTAGATATGTAGTTTATTTCATTAGATAGTTTACCAGGTAAATTTTATTCAGCTTTGCATTTTTTTACACTTTGCTTAATTAGCTGGATGTTCTGGCACCTACATGGATTCTATTTGCATTGGATGGGTTATGTTGATATGATTTATCATGGCTAAGATCATTAGTCTCTGATTTTTTCATTTGAAGTGAGTATCATGGGTTTTTCTACTCACCCTTCAATTGTAATTATGAGTCATGGGCAAGGGGCATCCTTACACATTGTAGGTGGCTTAATATTTTTCCTTATTTGTATGATCTCATACCTGAACTATCCACTTCAAAGTGAAAATTAGCTTGGGATATCATTAGAGTTCACATATTAGGACTTATATTGTCTAATGTTGATCATGAAATTATGCGGGCTATAGAGGACATTGATTGTCCTCACCTACTTTTGAAATGTCTTTGGGAGATCTATGGAGACCCCAATCTCTCTCCATTCCTAGAGGATCCTGGTTTATATTATCTCTTGCCCATTGCTTGGAGAGAGAATACACCCTTTGATCATGATACTTTAGAGGAGCTTGAGTATTTAGACACCCTTACATGTTCCAATCGATCAAAGGCTTGTCTCACAGTTCCTACTCTTTAGATTGAGACTTCATCAACATCTCCTGTTGTTCCTGATTTAGTGTAGCAGGGCATCATACATCTTCCAAACATAGCTACCTTGGACTCTTATGTTGTAGACATATCATTCTTGTTTGTGGAGTCCTATATTGCAAATCTGGAGGATTATTTTGAGGAAATTCATCTCCTCTACCTTGACAATCAGGTTATCACTGTATGCCCACCATTATCAATGCATTCAGAGGTTGCATTTTTGGATTCTCTACATCAGTTTGGATTTGACATCATTTGTTTCGATTCAGATAGAGAGATTCTTCAGCATCCTATAATGGCACACATCTTGAGACAAATTGGTTCATCACTCTTCACAGGGTTTCTTCGACATCATCCTTTGGATCCGTTTCTTCCCAAGGGGAGGAATATTATCTACTGCTTTAGGATCTCTTTTTGGATTCTACATCAGGCATCTACCATTGTGACAAGAGTTTCTTCATTTTCGGGGGGGGGGCCTTCTTGTCTCTTTCTATCTCTCCTATGGAGACCATTATATATGTACTTATATGATAGAAGTTGTCTATGGGGGTATCATGTAATCCACCTCCTATTCTTCTTTCATTAGTGCATTGCATTCCTTTCTTTGCATTCTATTTTGGGAAGGACTTTTGTTCCCATTGGGTTTTCTCCTTTACCCCATTTCCTTTAGTTTGCATTGCATTTGTAAATGGGTACCTAATAAAGCCTAGTTGTTGGGACCCATGTTTACTTTCATGCATTGTAGTTACTTTTTATTTCTTGCACATTTTTGTAGTTGCACTCTTGCTCATCTTAAGGGGGGGGGGTGTTAGAGTAAAGGTTTTAACTTAATTATGTTAATTAAGTTACCTTTATTCGTCTCTTAATATTTCACTCTAGTTTGCATATTGTGACATTTAATAATTATATTAATCATTAAATGTCTACCTATTAGGGTTTATTTTAGGGTTGCACAATCTCCTTTCATAAGCATTGATCATTTTATTATTACACTCTCTCTAATTAATACATTTTCAGCTTTCAGAGCACCCTTGCTTTTTTGTCTCCATCTCTTCCTTCTGTGGTAGGTTATTTGCATGCATGTGATCTTTAGGGTTAGTGAAGTTGGATTTATCAACTTCTACATTGTTGTAGCAATCAACCCTTTAGTGCTTCAGAAAAGATGTCTTGTTGACTTAGAATTCTCAAAACCTAGCTTGCTTGAGAAGGAGGAGTGGATGAATACTTGAGAAGATTGAGTGAGGAGAAAAAATGAGAGGGAAGAAGTACAAAATGAGGGGGAAAACCATTATTTATAGAATTTATGCCCTAAGTTTCCTGAAAATGTAACATGATAGGCCAACACTAGGGTTTTGGAGGAAAATTACCGTTTGGTTTTTGTCTTAAATTTGAAATTTATACCAAAAGGGACTAGGTCACCCAAGGTGGTGACCTAGTCCACTTGGACAATTTCAAGTGGTGGTCAGGAATAAAATGATGATTAATGATGTTTATTAGTCTTTCCTCCTGAAACACATTTAAGTTGGGCCTAAAAGTACATTAACGAGATAAATTAACATAAGAAAAACATTAATTGGTTGATGATAAGCCTAGGAAAGTGTGAAAATTCCTTACAACAATTTACAACACTTTGGCACAAGGCTAGGAAAGGGGTAAAAAGAGGTTGAAAAAGGTCCAAAATCCCTAGGCAAGGGTCCAAATGAGTGAAAAGTGTTAAAGGCTACACTTTTTAGCATCACAGATGACAACAATCAAGAGGGTGGGCAAGGCCCCAAGATTATGATCCTATGGAAAACCAAAATAGGCACAAAGGAAAACACTTACAAATGATATATGAAGCCAAAATCAAATGGAAAACATACACCATCAAAGACAAGAAAAAGATAAAAGGAAAGGAACTGTAACAAATTAAGCTTTGACTAGTCATCCAACGTGGTGGACCGGGTCTAGGCTTGAAGAGGGTTTACAAGTGGAATGCGTTGTCTAGTATGCAAACAAAAGGCATGCTCAAAAGGGCTAGTGGGAGCTAGTTATCCACTAGGTGAGCCCCAAGAAGTCCATATCAATGTCATATGCCCATGACTATGATAAGGACAAGAAAATTCATGCTCACAAGGGGCTAGTGAAGCTAGTTGTTCAGTAGGTGAGCCCTAGGGGACCATATCAAAGCCATACCTCCATGATTTTAATAAGGTACAAAAATAAAATAAAATGCAACAAGAAAGAGAGATGTTCAAAGGGATCTTTCTTAGTTCATACGAGGTCTCATCTTAGGGAAAATTGTGCTTAACATTTCTAAGAGAGGACAAGTCAAAGAAAAATCACACTCTTGGAGGGAATCAAACCCAATGATACCACTAGGAAAGAAACACATCAGAAGAAGAAAGAAAATCACACAATGAAACATGAGTGTCGATGTATTCCTGCACTTTAAAGCGGTTGCTAACACCATTTTTGTGAGCAATTTCTTTAAAGTAGAAAAATACATGAGAGCTTATTCGGAAAGCCCTATGCCAAGTCATATGTTTTTGATAAGCTACATCATGAAAAGGAAAAGGGGTTTCCCCGAAAAATGTCACATGTGAGCCAACTTAAGCCACGTCACCCACATTTCAAGCTTACACTTATATGTTCATGAAAGGTGGTCAAATAGTCAAAAGAGACTATGACAAGTGACATAAAAGGACAAGGCTATCTAACCCCTTGCCCCCACTTAGTGCAGGACAAGGGTGACACGAATAGGATGAACATAAGTTTCACTTAGAGGAACTAGGTGCTTCAACCCAAGGAAGAGCACCACAGTCCTTAAGATGTTGAATTTTGTTATTTAAATCCCTACATTCATTAGCATCATGACCATGAACTCTATGATATATGAAAAATGAAGTCTTGTAATAAAATTGATTTTGTGTTCTTGGGGGGAGAGATATCAATTAATCTTGGAGGAGTCTCATCAAGATACTCTCTTGGTCAAGAGTAGAGGGTGTTTCTTTATTTGTGCAAGATGCCATGCACACACTAAATGATAAGGCTTTAGATGAAAATGGAGATAAGTGTGGTAAGCCTGAATCTTTCTTGAAAGAGTATGGTATGTCAGTTTTCTTCATGTGTTCATTGTATCCATGTGAAGGAGGGAGATTGTATCTAATACCATAACAATCTTCCCAGTCAGATGAAGGGGGTTTATGCTTTTGAGAAGGATTGGATTCTTCACGAGAACACAAATCCTTTTTAAGTTTGTGTGTCATACCTTCATGAGGCATAGGAGTTATATAGCCCCCATTACCACTATAGACATGTAAAATATACATGCACCTAATTCTGATCCTACTAACATCATTTCGTCTTGAATCATATTCTCAATTTATCAACACCTTTCATCCCTTAATTAAATAAATCATTATTTATTTAATTAGGTCTTCCTCCTCTAGTAATTAAATTAATCAATATAATTTATTTAATCATCTTTCTCTGTTCATTTAAATAATTTATTTTATTTAAATTAAATCTCTAAAGTCCTATTATTAAATTGAATAAATTAAAACATTATAAAATTTAATCTAACATATTCCTCCTTAGTTAAATAAATCAAAATCATTTACTTAATTAATCATTTCCTCTCAATTTGATTTAAATCAATTCATAAATTTAAGTGTAAATTGTCACATCTCCTAATTCCTCATTAAATTAATCAAATCATTAATTAAGTTAATCCATATCACTAAAATCCTCTGGAGAATGCAAGTTGCACAATAAATAAGAGAATATTCCCTCATTTGAATTCAAAAAGGCCAAGTGGACTTGGTCCTTCCAGCAAGGCATTCAATGCCTCTTACATGTCCTTATGCATTGAGCCAAGTGACATTAACTCCATTTCTCTTTCCCTCTCACATGTCACATTCAAAATTCAAATTTGAATCTCATAGCATTTATCATGCACATTGACTGAACTATGCTCATTCCTCCTCCAATCACGTGTGGACAAGTGGCCTCTTCTCATTGGTTGGCCTTTTATCCCACATTCATCCAAATCCCTCATTCTTCCAATTTGGGAATCTATAAGTGAGAGAATCTTCCTCTCATTCAAACATCCACAATTTGAGTAAACTTACTATACTCAAATCCATCATTATCTACAATCATATGAAAAGTTACTCTCTTCACATTGAGAGCTAATTTTTTCCATTTCAATCAACCATCAATCATCTTTCAAGATTTTGCAACAAGGTTATGCTCAAATCTCTTTGGAGATTTTACCATTTCTCCATCACATACCATTGCTAGTTAGGAATTGGGAAAGGGCCAATTGCAAACACTCCATTGGCACCAATTCCCCCATTGGATCATCATGCTATTAGCTTAATTAGGATTGAATCTCTTTTATTTAAATTTTATTATGTTCTTCATTTCCTAATTTAGTTTGAATAGATGGATTTTATGGGGAATCTCTCATACTTGTTTACATGCATTTGATCTAACAACCTAATGTGTTTTGTTGCTCTTGTGCATTTGCAGGATTTCGTCGTTGGGGGGATCTCAGTCGAGAAAATGTGGATGAGGAAGACATCTCAAAAATATTATACCAAGATGAAAGGCCCACCCCCAACCTATCCATGGATGAAACTAATAGAGGGTTGTGAATGATGCTTGGTATGGGCTATAACAGGAATGAAAGCCTTGGAAGGAACAATGATGGATGACTAGAGCCCATCATTGTATAAAGAAGAATGCAGAACCTTGGACTTGGATATACTCCTCAGAGAATAACCATACGTGGTAGAGGTACTCCTAGAAGGGCAGTCAGGTCCTCTCCTCAGGTAACAACAACCACTCCTATACCACCTGTATGCCTAGGTATCCCACTTGATAACTTCACCTTTGACGTCACTGATGTGTGTGCCAATAGTGATGATGATGATACCATAGTAGGTCTCCCTAGGCTCTTTTAAGATTCTACCTTGTTAATGATTAGTTCCTCCATAGCTGATTCAAACTAGCCAGCCCACCGAATCACCTTAGTATACCCACAACTTATCGATCACGATCAACGAGGACCACCAATTCTAGACTCATTCAAAAATGATGAGGCACTCTCAGAATTCATGGGACTAAGGGATACGATTCTGTGTGGGGATCATAAGGCAGGCTTCAACATCACATTAGACACCTAGGCATACTATGGGGAGATGATTGAGTCCTTCAGTCACAAAAGAAAAATATCGAGAATAAGCTCAGAGTTATTGAGTGAAAACCACACTTTGGCACTCTCTAACCATAAAACAATAAAAATAAAGGATGCATCCAATGGTGAAAACCTCTCTAAGGCACTAGAGGATGAAGGATTCAATATCCCCCCTACAACTCTACATCAAGAAAATTCAGCAGTCCTGGTAGAGCAGTGCAACCCTGTCAACTTGGGAACGAAAACAGAACCACAAATAACATTCTATGCTCAAACACTTCAGACAGAAGAATAGGAACTGTTAGCAGCATTCCTGAAAGAAAGAAAGGTAAACTTTGCATGGAACTATGCTGACATGCCAAGTCTTGATCCAGAGGTGGTGGTTCATCATTTGGTTGTTTACCTTGGAGTGAAACCAATGAGACAAAAGTTGAGGAAAATGCACCCACAAATAGCCTTGCTTGTTAAGATTGAACTACAAAAGCTCCTGGATGTTGGCTTCATACACCCAATTGACTATCCAGAGTGGGTATCTAATCTTGTGCCAATCTCAAAACCGAATGGGGGCATCCACATCTACACAGACTTTAGAGATCTAAACAAAGCATGTCCTAAGGATGATTTTCCACTACCCAACATTGACATGATAGTGGACATGACGGTCAGACATGAGATGTTGTCCCTAATGGATGGTTTCTCAAGATACAATCAGATAATGATAGCAAAAGAAGACCATCATAAAACAACCTTTACATGTTCTTGGGGCACCTAATGTTGGAATTTGATGCCATTTGGGCTAAAGAATGTAGGAGCTACGTACCAAAGGGCCATGACACTAATTTTCCATGACATGATCCATAAAACTATTGAAGACTATGTGGATGACATATTGGCCAAATCAAAGAAGAGATAGGATCACATAGCAACTCTAAGTGCAATCTTTGATAGGCTAGAATAATACAAGGTCAGACTCAACCCAAAGAAATGTGTCTTTGGGGTACAATTAGGAAAGCTACTGGGGTACATAGTTTCAATGAGAGGGATGGAGGTGGATCCTACAAAAGTAAAAGCTATCCTTGAAATGGGAGCGCCAAGAACACTAAAGCAACTCAGAGGATTACAAGGTAGACTCCAGTCCATTCAAAGATTCATAGCACAACTAGCAGATAAATAGATTGCCTATTCACATATGCTCCACAAGGGGGTAGCATTCAGGTGGGATGACAAATGCGAACAAGCATTCAACAAAATAAAGGAATATCTACTTACACCACCTGTGTTGATGCCACCAATCATAGGGAAACTATTGATTCTATACATCTCAACAACAACAGCTGCCCTTGGTGCCCTTTTAGCCCAACATGATGAAAAGGGAACCAAGCGGGCAATTTACTATATCAGTAGAACAATGGTGGGGCATGAGCTCAACTATACATCAATAGAAAAAGCTTGCCTAGCAGTGGTGTTTGCAGCCCAAAAATTTAGACACTACGTGTTAGCTCATCAAATTAAGCTAATTGCCAGAATAGACCCCCTCAAATATCTATTGTCAAAATCCATGCTTACAGGAAGAATGGCTAAATGGGTAATGATACTATCTGAACATGATATTGAGTATGTTGAGCGAAAGGCGATCAAAGGACAAGTTATTGCAGACTAGCTAGCAGAAGCTCCCTTCTACACAGACAACCCGCTCGTATCAGAATTTCCAGATGAGTCTCTTTTCAATCTCAGTACAGCCGACCACTGGAAATTGTACTTTGATGTCTCACATACACAATATGGATCAAGAGCTGGTGTGTTCTTCATCACCCCACAAGGGGATTGCATACCGAGGTCTTATAAGTTGGCATTCCCTTATACAAACAACATTGCAGAATATGAGGCTTTAACCCTAGGTCTCAAAATTGTGACATAGTGGAAAATCATGGCATTAAAGGTCTATGGGGACTCGCAACTTATCATTAACCAAATCAGTGGGGAATACCAAACTAAGGATGATAAGCTCGCACCATACAAAAAGGTGGGAGAAAGCCTCAAGGAATCATTCATCGACATCACCTTTGAGCAAATACCAAGGGAAAATAATAGAGTAGCGGATGCAATGGTGAAAATCGGGTCCTTGCTAGATATCCCTCGCAACGTCTCAAAACATGAATTTCCAGTAGAGAAACTTCTCATACCCACTTTCGAGGTACCAGAATTAGAATATGCATGTGAACCCATTGGTCCTAGTGATCTTTGGTACCATGACATTTACACCTACCTAAAATTAGGAATCCTCCCAGCAGACATTACCCGAAACCTAAAGTGAACCTTTATCAAAAGGTCCTTATGATTTGTCATCCTAGGAGAAACCCTCTTCCATAGAAGTATCGATGGAGCCTTGCTATGTTGCTTAGCACTTGAGGAGGCCTTGATTGCTTTAACTGGGGTACACAATGGAACTTGCGGTTCACACTCGAGTGGTATGACCTTGGCTAAAAATTTGTTCAGAACCAGATACTATTGGCCAACAATGGAAAGAGAGGCACATGACTTTGTCAGAAGGTGTCTATAGTGCCAACAACATGAGGACCTCATTCATGCACTAGCTCAAGAGTTGCATCCTATTGTAACACCATGGCCCTTTTTACAATGGTGGCTCGATCTCATAGGTAAAATCTCACCAACCTCATCCAATGGCCATAAGTTCATTATCACCACCATCGAATATTTCACAAAGTGGGTTGAAGCAATTCCCATGACCTACATCATGAGTAAAATGATATCCAAGTTCATCTTGAACTACCTTATTTTCCAATATAGTGTTCCCTAATCCATTATCTCTGATAATGGGACACCCTTCAAGAATCAGGATGTTTGTGACTTGTGGAAAAAATTCAAAATCCAACATGGCTTTTCCACTCCATATTACCCACAACCAAATGGCCAAGCAGAAGCTACCAATAAGACCATTCTAAAAATCTTCAAAAAAATAGTCAATGACTCCACTCGTGACTAGCATCTATAGTTAAATCCCGCCTTATGGATCTACCACACAAGTATCCACACACCAAGAAGTGCCACTCCATTCTCCTTGGTCTACGGATTAGAAGCCATCCTCCCTATTGAGATTGAGCTACCATCACTGAGGATATCATTGCAAAACCTCATCACAGATGAGAATACAGGGTCACAAGACTAAATGAGTTGGAGTTATTGGATGAACGACACATGGATGCCCTAAATCATCTACAAGTCTACTAGAATCGCCTGAAACGAAGCTACAACAAGAAGATCAGGCAACACACCTTCCAAGTTGGTGACCTTGTGCTAAAAGAGAACCAAAAGAATGTGCCCAACCTAGATACAAAAGGAAAATTTGAACCCAACTGGTTCGGACCTTTCATCATCACTGCAAGTTACACATCAAGGGCATATAAACTAGCAACACCAAAAAGTGAGCATCTATAGGAGCCTCTGAACAACTCTCATCTCAAAAAAATTTATGCCTAAGAACTTGCAAGGTATAGAAACAAAAAATACAAAAACAATCAGAAAAAGTCCGAAAAAAATGGTTACCTTGATGAAAACCTAGCAAACAAGCATCTTGGTGACAACAAAAAAATCAAAAATTACAAAAAATCCAAAAAAATTAAAAAAAGGATTGAAAACAGTAAAGAAAAAAATCATCCTCTAGTGAAAACCACTTCGGTGGCGCTTTGGACAAGTACCTTGGTGAAAACCTAGGAATCAGATGCCAAGCATAAATAAAGTAATCACTATCCACTAGGATCTGCATGACTCACTCATCCATTCCATCACATTCCATTAATCATCCATACACCCATTCGCTCGCATCCATGCCATAGGTTGAGCTAATGTCTATATCATATTCCACCTTAGTAATACTTGGCATATTTCTAAGGTCAGTTTATCCTGCCTTTATTGAAGTAGTCTATCGCACCACACTGGGGGCATGTTCATGTATCGGTATCATATCAAATTCGTTTATATTCTTGGAGTCTTCTCAAAATTCATCAAAAAATCCAAAAAAATCCAAATCATTCAACAAATCCAAAAACATGTCGAAATATCAAAAAATCTTCAAAATTTTCATCATTGAGTCTTGTCAGTCCTTCACCTTGTTGAACTACGTCGTCTCTGAGCTTGAACGTAGGCAAGGTTGATCTTTGAACATCCCTCGAGATAGTTAGGGTCATTCTTTAAGCATCAGTCACATTGGTAATCCGTTGTCCATCCATTTCACAGTAAGGTCAGTCCTTTAGGTGTCTGTCGCATTGGCAATCTGTTTGCCCATCTAGTCTGCATCTTAGGTCAGTCCTTTAAGAAATAAAAGGGGCAATCTATTTGTCCATATTATCATCAAGTCAGTCTATTGCCATTCGAACTACGTGGTCTCTGCATGTATAATGTATGCAAGGCTAATTCTTGATTGGCCCCCGAGACACAAAATACCAAAAACATTTGTAAAACATCTCAAAATTCCAAAAATAGCCTTAAAACATTTGAAAATCCAAAATGGTGCATCCATTTCATCTCGCTTTCACCCGTGATTTTCCATCACTCATAATAAAATCAATTGTCGCCTTCACCCTTTGTTAAGTCAATCAAAAGAAAGTCTAGCAGGTTCCAAAGTGAACACTCTAATCCTCAAAAGTCATGGAAGTCTAAGTCAATAAGCAAGCAAGTTGATCAACTCAGAATATCAAAAGCTTATCACCCAAATCAGTCCCATCAAAACCTTGATCACAACATGTCCTAGGATGAAGCTTTCCTACGATGGACATAAGAATCAGGTACCCCACAGTAGTTTAGTCTTGGCTAGCAGTATGAAGAAAATTAGCTTGTTTGTTTACTTTATTTGGTCTTTCTGACTTATCTTACTTTGTGCTCATTCCAAGGACCTCTCAATGATGCCTAAACAAAACAAGTTTAGAGAGAAAGAAATGGGGTAATGAACATTATCATTTTTATTTGCTATGCTTGTTGGATATTCTTGTAAAATAACTTGACGAATACTTGCTTTGTTAGGTCCGTCCTAGCAAGGTTTCTGTATGTCAAGTGTGAACAAGAGCACTCCTATTTGATTGATGAGTCAAAGTCCATCACACTAGGTACAACATCATCCTGGTCCTTTATACATTGATGCATCATACCTATGTGTGCTATCAAACATAAAGTAATTGGCCCTTTGAAAATCCCAACTCTTGATAAGCAATACATCATCATCACCGGTAATAATGTGAACTTGTGTGGATCCTCCTTCCATCCATCTTATTCTTCTTAGTCTTTTATCTTTACTAACATTCATATCTAAAATTGCTCTGTTGTATCAAAATATACATGAGGCTACCCATGGCCGATGACTATCTATACATCATTAGAATTCTCTACATCAAAGAATTATCTTTCATCCTCTAATCAATAGAACCACTCCTCTCACATTTTATCATGATCTCGATTAGAAAATCTTACATTTCTGCTCGATCTCTCGAGGGGGTAGTATACCAATGTAATCCTTTCACTGGGGAAATAGTGGGGCATCTCAAAAAATTGACAAATTTTGAACTTTGATCACAACACTTTATTCTTTTAATAAATGCAACAATTACATTGCTTCAAAGAGGGGCAAAATGTAGACATGTAAAATATACATGCACCTGATTTTGATCCTACTAACATTATTTCATCTTGAATCATACTCTCAACTTATCAACACCTTTCATCCTTTAATTAAATAAATCATTATTTATTAAATTAGGTCTTCCTCCTCCAGTGATTAAATTAATCAATTTAATTTAATTAATCATCTTTCTCTATTCATTTAAATAATTTATTTTATTTAAATTAAATCTCTAAAGTTCTCTTATTGAATTGAATAAATTAAAACATTATTTAATTTAATCTAACATATTCCTTCTTAGTTAAATAAATCAAAATCATTTATTTAATTAATCATTTCCTCTCAATTTGATTTAAATCAATTCATAAATTTAAGTCTAAATTGTCACATCTCTTAATTCCTCATTAAATTAATCAAATCCTTGTTTAAGTTAATGCATCTCACTAAAATCCTCTAGAGAATGCAAATTGTACAATAAATCAATTACTTTGATTTATTTAGTTCATCTATTTTCCCTCACAAAACATCAAAAGGGAATATTCCCTCATTTGAATTCAAAAATGCCAAGTCCACTTGGTCCTTCCAACAAGGCATTCAATGCCTCTTACATGTCCTTATGCATTGAGCCAAGTGACATTAACTCCATTTCTCTTTCCCTCTCACATGTCACATTCAAAATTCAAATTTGAATCTCATAGCATTTATCATGCACATTGACCAAAATGTGCTAATTCCTCCTCCAATCACATGTGGACAAGTGGCCTCTTCTCATTGGTTGGTCTTTTATCCCACATTCATCCAAATCCCTCATTCTTCCAATTTGGGAATCTATAAATGACAGACTCTTCCTCTCATTCAAACATCCACAATTTGAGTAAACTTATTGTATACACCTAAAATTGGTCTGGAGCATCCTATTAATTAAATGCGAATTATTTGATTAATTATCTTAATTTCCTCTACTATTGAATAAATAGAAATATTTATTTAAATAGTTCACATTCACATCGCATTTAAATTATTCTAATATCTCATCTTAATTAAATAAAAAAAATTAAATACTTTGTTCGATTTAATTATCAAATCTCTATTTTATTATATCACATCAATCTTAAATTAATTAAATAAAGATAAAAACACTTTATTGATTAATTGTCATTTTTCCTCTCTTTAATTTAATAAACAACTATCTTATAGTTTGTTTTATTAAATTATTTATCCCTCTTTTTCTAATTTAAATAAATCAAAATATTTGAATTAAAGCATAAAGAATATTCCAATTTATATTCTCTCAAAAATGAATTAGATATCCTATGTCTAATCTATGTCTAAAATATGTCACAATTAATGCTTTGAAACTTCACGGGAAGTTTTGGAGATAAATTGGAGATAAATTCCAAAAAAATTCTCTCAATCCTCCTCCATCAATATTTCCTCTTCTCTTTCCTCGTGTTTTCATGGGTAGAGACAATCTCCATTTTTCTCTCAATCTCCTCCATATCTCACCATTCAATTTTCTAGATTGAATCCAAGCTTCTCAAAGCTTTCCCTATGCATTTCTACAGCTAGGAAATCTATAAATAAAGCCTCATTGAACCAAGAAAAGGATCCAAATAATCTAACTTTTGCACTCTTACTCTACAGGAATTCAAGCATTCAAGCATCAAAGCATCAAGCAATCAAGCATCCAAAATCCAACAATCAAGTTTTCACATCAATGGCTGCCTCTTGTAGCTGCAATTATATGTTTCATGTCCATATCATGCTAGTTTAATTCATTTATCATCTAGTACTATCTTTTAACTCCATATCATTGCATTAGTACCATCTCATTTTTTTAGATAGTCATTTTAACAATCATAGTGCTTAACAATCTAAGAGCAATTTTGATTTAATAAATCTTTGGAGATAGAGAGCAATATGACACTTTTAATTGATTATTGTTTTGAATTGATTCCATTTAATTAATCTTTGATATAGTGTCATATTAAGAAGTGTTTTAATCTTGTTTACTTATTCACAATTACAATTTGGTGCCCACCGTGGGGCATTAACCCCAATTTTTCCCAAATTTACAAATTTTCTGGTAATTATCACGCAGGTTCTTGGCATGTTTTCTTGTAGCGCTTCCGTCAAAAGTTTTAGCACTTATGATCAAAATTTCAATGCTTTCAACTTTGGCACTTCCGGTCACTGTTTTAGCGCATTGGGTGATTTAGCGCTTCCATGGCAAACTTCGGCGCTTCAGTACCTTGTTTCGGTGCTTTGGGGTTTTAGCGCATCAGGTAACTATTTTTACACTTCGGTGGCATATTCCAATGCTATTCTAAAATCAGTCTGGATCCAACACATCTGCGGCCAGATTTTAATTTTTTCACAGTTGGACTAAAACGTATCAATCTAGGATAGTCACTTCAAAGTTTTCTAAAATTGATCAATCTAAGATAGTCACTTCAAAGTTTTCTAAAATTGATCAATCTAGGATAGTCACTTCAAAGTTTTTTTAAAAAATTGATCAATCTAGGATAGCCACTTCAAAGTTTCTAAAACTGATCAATCCTAGGATAGTCACTTTCTTGTTTATCTTAAAGAAAATCTATCAATCCTAGGATAGTCTTCACATTCTTACAGTAGAAGTTAAAAAGAACATTATGATTTTTGTGAAGCAACACCTTCACATAGATTAGAAATTTTTTTTTTGGGCTTTTAAAATAGAACAAACTTATATGTTGTGCTTGTGGTGATTAGGCTTATGCTCTCCCCTTAACTGGGTGACCAAAGTGCCAGATTCACTTTCTATGTCATTTACGCTTTATTAAATCCTTTATCAGGCCTACCGTAGTGGGAAAAAGTACTCACCCTATGGGAACGACCTAAGTGGGAACAACCAAAGCCAGGTTTTCCAACCCACTATAATAAAAATGCAAGTTGTTGATGAATGTCCAACTTGATGGTAGTGAGCAAGATAACCATCCCCAAAATCTTTGTTCTAAAGATTGGGAGGTCTCTTGAGTGAGTTTATCTATTTGTCGCACCACACGGAAACCCTTTCTAAAACCTATAGAGTAGTATCTTGCCGAGTCAGTATCCATACATTGTCATACTCACGGTGCAAGGGGAGGGAAAAATCTGCCCCCAAGACACTCATCATATAGTTACCAAGGACCGCTTGCTCAAGGGATTCAGTATCCACTTCCGTCACTTTGAGTATGTGCCTGGCAATGACAAAAACATGGGCACCCTCTAGGGGGTCACACTGTTGGGGGTCACACTGTTGGGGGTCACACTGTTGTGTGAGTCAATGTAATTCAAGATGTGGGTTGTGAGTATAATGATGACCTACTTGTCTTTAAGTGTGAGTCTATTTGATTTGTGTATAATTGTCAAAACAAACCATCAAAATCAATAAGAATCATTCATGATTTTTGAACATACATGATCTATTCAGTTAAAACAATTATTCACAATTGCTTGTCGTGTTTTCACAAATTCATTAAAATCAGATCTAAGATCATCTTGAAAATAACAAAGTCAAGTTATATCAGAAAATTCATGCTGCGAAAGTGGAAGTCCACCACGTTTCTCAAAAGAAAAATCAAAGTCACAAAACCCCAGAAATCTCTCAGTTATAGAAACAAATTGAGAAAACATCATTTTCTATATCGAAATTGGAAACTCCTTTTACAACATAGAACATTCATCCAGAGATATCACAATTTTGCTAGGGGTCACACATTAGATTACGCAGTAGAACTGCTCTATTTAGGAGCCTTCTTTCAAAGAAGAGCTCTCACTCAGTATCACAACCATAGTAAGCACATACATCCTTCTTATCTTCCACAATCCCTAATATAGTATGCCACAAGATCAAATCAAATTTTACAATAGAGAGTCTTAAAATCCTATTTTTAAGCATTCTGGAAACCTATTTTAGTGCTTCTGGTCACTGTTTTAGCGCTTTTGTGAAATAGTGCTTTCAAAAAATCCTTGGAATAATCTAGACCTAAATGATAAGAACGAAATAACTCCAGAAGATATCCAAGTGGCTCAACAAGATCCCAAGTTTCATATATTTATGGAAAAAATTCTAGAACAAGATATGGAGAAGTATCCTTTAATGTTAGCTGAATCGGGGGCTAAACTTCCAAAAGATTTTGATGTAAATAGTTTGAAGGAAATACCAAAAATGAATGAGACTGAGATACTACAACCTATGCAAATGATAGATCCAATTGCTACTTTAACATCACAGATGCAAATGTTATAGCAACAAATACAAGATATGACGAAAGGGACTACCAAGAGATATGCAATACAAGACATTTGTCCTTATCCTTTCGACACAATAGTCGGCTTGATACCTTTTCCTAGACACTATGAGATCCCAAAATATGATAAGTATAATGGAAGAATAGATCCAATAGATTATATCAGAGAATTTAAAACAATGAGTCTTGATTTTTCCCAAGAAGAAACTTATTTAATGAGATTATTCCCAAGGAGTTTGGGAGGATCATGCTTGGAATGGTTTTCGAAATTAAAACCAAGTATCAGGAATTTTGAGGAGCTCATTAATAGATTTATCTCTTAGTACTCATTCAACATCCAACACGATGTTATAATCAAAGATCTTTACAATCTGAAACAAAACAAAGGAGAAATGTTCTTGTCTTTTCTCCAAAGATGGTGACACTTGTTCACTAGATATCCTACATCCATTCCTGAAGAAGAAAAGATGGAGTTGTTCATTGAGAACTTGACGAAAGAAATGAGTTATAGATTGGAACTACAATGTCCTCCAACATTCGAGAAAGTGATAGAAAATGGTCTTAAAATTGAAGAGGTGTTAGTCAAGAGAGGAGTTATCAAGCATTATAATGACAAAACACACAACACAAGTAACTCCTCCAATCAATACTCAAGCGGTGAGAAGCCAAAATTTTGGCAAAAGAATCGAAACACAAATGAGACAACAAATGATCCCCAAAATGTCAAACCGGTTTTCAACTTGACTGCATCCACATCAAAGAATCAAAACAATGAGCAAAATGTCAAGTTGAATACCACACAAAGCAAGGAGATCATAAAAACACAACCATATCAAAAACCGTCAAATTGACGAAGGTTTAGACCTTTGGGTCAAACATTGGAATCAGCAATGAAACAATTAATTACCAGAGGCCTTCTCACTACACGGGAAGCTAGATTTTGGGATCCAAAAGTCAAACCGTCATGGTGGAATGATGCTGATTATTGTAACTTTCATAATAACAAAGGTCACAAAACCAATGATTGTATGGAGTTGAAACATGTAGTACAAGATTTGGTGGACAACAACAAAGTGTATGTGGAGGAACCTCAAAATAATAATAATCATTTCGCATTCAAGGATCCTTTTCCAAATTATGACAAAGGAGCATCATCCTCTTCGAACAACAAAGGAAGGAACATCAATCATGTCTATGACAAAACAATCCTTTGTCTATCTGAAGTAAAAAATGATCATGCAGTTAATGATAACATTGATGAAAATGAAACCAACAACATTACCTCTTTGGACCTACTCCCAATCATGCAAAACTCTGATAACCAAATCAATGTCTTAAAAATCAGAGAAAATCAAGAACATCAACTAGCCAATGAGATAACTAGTGGACAATCCAAGGTAGTGTTAAAGGGAATTGGCTCCACACATGCAGTTCCACCTCCATCGCATTATAATGTTATCGATCAAATGAAAAACATCCCCTGACAGAATCAAGAACATCAACCGACAAACATCATGACTAGGGGGCAAGCCAAGGTAGTGTTAAAAGGAGTTGGATCTCAATGTGCGAATCCACCTCAATCTCATTATAATATTGTCGATCAATTGCAAAACATCCCCACACAAATATCAATACTGGAACTCCTTAAATTGTCACCATCACATAAGGAAGTTCTCGAACAAGAATTAGTTGCCACAACCATACCAAATAATCTGGATGTTTGTCAATTCCAAGCTATGGTGGGACATATGACTACCCCACATTGTCTATCATTCTCTGAATAGGATAATATCTCGCTAAACCATCCCCATAATACTACACTCCATATTGAGGTCTTAATCCACAATCACCGCATAAAGAGAGTCTTAATAGATGGGGGAGCTGGTTTGAACATTTGCATTCTCAATTTAATCCGTGCACTAGGATATTCAGATGATGCTATTGATTCTTGAAGAAAAATGACTATCAAAGCATATGATGAGGAAGAAAGATCCTCTAAAGGCTTGATTGTACTACCCATTCAAGTGAGGCCCATGATCAAACATATAGCATGTCAAGTGTTGGAGAAGGAATTAATATACAACATTCTCTTAGGGCGTCCATGGATCCATGAAATGAAATCTATACCTTCAAGATATCATCAATGTTTGAAGTTCCTAATGAATGGACGAGAGGTAACTATATTTGCGGATTACAATAATCCTCAACATTGTGATACCCTTAGGATCTCTCAAGATACCTTCATACCACACAACAGGGAAGCATCATCATCCAAGGACAAACAACGTCCAAGCATCACTACTAAATGGGTAGAGAAGAAAGGTAAAGAAAAGGAGACAAGTCCAATTGAAAATCAATCAATAGATAATCCGGATCAGCAAACTTCTGTATCACATAAATTCCAAGAGCAAGTCCAACTGAAGGACAGAGGAATGGGAACATACTCTATGGAGCAATCGCTTAAGCTATCATAGTTAATTCCACCTCCTAGAACATATGGTAAACCATCTCTGATTAAATCTCAAACATCATTACTAGTCACAGTTCTTGACAAAAGGTTTGTCAAAAAGGGTACAATAGAGGATGAAACAAGTAACAAAGCAATCTTGGATTGTCTATACAAAGATGAGGAACCCTCTACATCCGAAATCAGTATCAAAAATGTCAACATCAACACCGATAAATATGGAAAAGGAAAATCTATTCTAGAAAAGATGGGATATGAAGGACAAGGACCCACTATATTAAGAAAGGATGGACTCACAGAGCCTATTACACCCCTCACTCTCCACACAAAAGAGAAGCCAAGACTAGGATTCTCTGAAGAATAAAAGCAAGAGCTAACAAAGATAGCTATAGAAAATATCCTTCAGTTTAGGGATGGCTCTGAAATAGACTCAGATGAATATGAGTGGGTGTTGTATTCCGATCTATTTTTCATTGATGTCCAAGTCGATGTAATTCAAAAATATGCACCTACGCATGAGGAGGGCTAAGGTTCTAGGTCTAGACCACTTGTGGAAGGGCCACTAAATATCAATGATTTGAGTGGGGACGAGCAGACTTCGAGTGGACTAGATGATCTTGAAGAAAGTACCATCATAGACCTCAAAATTCTAATAAATGATAATTATGACGATATTGTTGTCCTCACCCTTACTTCCTTTGACCTAAATCAATCCGATGATATCATGCCATTAATCCATCTAGAACTTATTAATTGGGAACCCATCGAACCTTTGACTATACCAAAATTTGCAAATGATGATGCCATTGTACATTTCCTATGTCATACCAAAGCTTATACAAATTCTATCTATAATACTCATAACAATCCAACTCGGCAGGAGGGTGTCAAATCTTCCTGTTACAAAATTGAAATTAGGGAAAATAGATCTAATGGTGAAAACCATTTTATGGCAGCATTGGATCTGGAAAAAGTAAAAATAAAGAGCACATCCAACGGTGAAAACCTTTCCAAGGCACTCAAGGATGGAAGATTTGACACTCTCCCAAAACATTATCATGAGCGATCATTAGTTCTAGTCAAACCTACACGATCGATGGACATTGGCATAGAAGAGAAGGCAAAAGTTCTACATCTAGCAGAATCAATGATTGATCAAGAGAGACCGAAATTTATCAATTTCTTTAATGAAAGAAGCATCAACTTTGCTTGGCCATATTCTGATATGCCAGGCTTAGATCCAAATTTTCTTACGCATCATTTGTCTTTGCCAACAGGAATCAAGCCTGTAAAGCAAAAATTAAGAAAAATGCATCCTCATATAGCATTAATGGTAAAAACAGAGTTAAATAAATTGTTGGATGCTAAATTCATAAGGTCTATAGACTATGTCGAGTGGATATCAAACATAGTACCTATTTCAAAGCTAGACAATAGCATCAAAATTTGCATAGATTTCAGGGACCTAAATAAAGCATGCCCGAAGGAAGATTTTCCACTACCAAATATAGACATCATCACGGACTTGACGGCAGGGCATGCCATGTTATCAATCATGGACGGTTTCTCAAGGTACAATCAAATAAGAATAGCTCCAGAAGATCAAGAAAAGATGGATTTCACATGTCCATGGGGAACCTTTTGCTGGAACGTCATGCCATTTGGTCTAAAGAATGCAGGAGCTACCTATCAAAGAGCAATGATGACAATCTTCCATGATATGATGCACACATTAATGGAGGATTACGTGGATGAAATCTTGGAAAAATATACTACAAGGGAAGGACATCTGCATATCCTAGACAAAATCTTCACACAGATGGAGAAATTCAATGTCAGGTTAAACCCAAAGAAGTGTATCTTTGGGGTCACATCAGCAAAACTGCTAGGATACATTATCTCGGAAAAGGGCATTGAGGTGGATCCAGCAAAAGTCAAGGCAATAATGGAGATGCCATCTCTTAAGAATATAAGTCAACTCAGATCACTACAAGGAAGGCTCCAATCGATCAGAAGATTCATCTCCTAGTTGGCAGATAAAATTCATCCTTTCAATCATCTATTACATAAGAATATAATCTTCAAGTGGGATGAGGGGTGTGAAACAAAATTCAATCAAATCAAGCAATATCTAATGTCACCACCAATTCTCATGCCACCAATAGAAGGAAGGCCTCTCATATTGTATATTGCAACGACATATATCTCATTGGGGGCACTATTACTGCAAGAGGATTATGAAGGGAAAGAGCACGCCATCTACTACATCAGTAGAACTTTAAATGGCTATGAAATAAACTATACATTCATAGAAAAATCCTGCTTAGTAGTGGTGTTTGCTACTCAATAGCTAAGACACTACATGCTAACCCATACAATCAGGTTAATTGCAAAGATCGACCCTTTGAAATATCTACTAAGTAAATCTTCCTTAATAGGTAGACTGGCAAAGTGGGTCATGCTACTAAGTGAATTTAACATTCAGTATGTAGAGAGAAAGGCAATCAAGGGATAGGAAATCGCTGAACAATTAGTAGAGGCTCCTCTACCAGATGATCGACCAATGAAAATGGAGTTTCCAGATGCAAACATTCTAACAATGATGCCCCAACAATGGGTATTATATTTTGATGGATCATATACACAATGAGCATTAGGAGCAGGCATCTTGTTCATTTCTCCACAAGGACACACAATTCTGAAATCATATATATTAATGTTTCAGTGTACAAATAATGTGGCAAAATATGAAGCATTCATCATTGGGGTCAAAATAGCAATTCAGCGGAAGATCACAAACTTACAGGTATATGGGGATTCTCAACTAGTCATTTATCAAGTAAATGATGAGTATCAGACAAAAGATTAAAAGTTCATGCCCTACAAGGAACAAATAGATAATCTGAAACAATCCTTTGTCAGTATTAAGTTTGATCAAATTCCAAGAGCTGAGAACAAAGTTGCGGATGCTATGGCTACAATCGCTTCATTACTACAATTGCCTAAGAAGTGTGTTTGTTATGAGTTTATGGTAGAACAACTATCATTTCCTTCCCATTATAATCCAAAATCCACTACCATCTACCATATCGAAACCACAAAAACCTCCATCTATGAAACAATCTATGCTTACCTGAAAAATGACGTCTTACCTCTTGATCTATCCAGGAACCAAAAATGAAACTTCATTCGCTAATCCACACGACATACTTTAATTGTTGACATACTTTATCGTTGAGGTCTTGATGGTACTTTACTCTAATGTCTAGAACACAACGAGTCTGAAACAGCCATACGAGAGGTTCACGAGGGTATTTGTGGCACTCACTCGAGTGGGATAACTCTAGCTAAGAAACTCCTCCATTTGGGATATTATTGGCCATGCATGGAGAAAGAATCCTATCGGTTTTTCAAGAAATGCCAAAAGTGTCAGATTCACAGCAATTTGATTCATGCACCAACATAGGAACTACATCCCTTCACATCAACATGACCTTTTTGTCAATGGGGCCTAGATCTGGTAGGAAAAATCAATCCCTCTTCATCTAATGGACTCAAGTTCATTATCATAGCTACAGAATATTTCACAAAATTGATTGAAGTAGTACCTCTTACTACCATCGTTGGGAAGCATATTTCCTCTTTCATTTTGAACTACATAATATGTCAGTATGGAATCCCTCAATCCATTATCACTGATAATGGATGACCTTTCAAGAATCAAGATGTCCAAGAGCTATGTGATAAATTTCATATCCAACATCGGTTTTCAACACCGTACTATCCTCAAGGGAATGGCCAAGTAGAGGCCTCAAATAAAACAATACTCAAAATTCTCAAAAAGACGGTTAACGATGTTGGATGTGATTGGCATGTTCAACTCAACCCTACACTATGGGTGTACAGAACAAGTATCAAAACACCAACAGGAGCTACACCATATGCCTTCGTATATGGGTCAGAAGCTATATTGCCCATTGAAGTAGAGATTCAATCCCTATGTGTATCACTTAGAGGTATCATTTCAGATGAAGACTACAGGGTCTCTAGACTACAGGAACTGGAGTTGCTGGATGAGCGTTGTCAGCAAGCTGTTAATCATCTAACGGCTTATCAACAAAGGATGTCAAGAAGTTACAACCACAAGGTAAAATCAAGGGTCTTTTAGGTTGGTGACTTATTATTAAAAGAAAACCCTAGGAATTAGTAGGACTGAGAGAAGAAAGGGAAATTTGAGCCTAACTGGCTTGGTCCTTTTGTTGTCACATCAATATATGGATCAGGAGCATATCAGCTATCAACATCAAAAGGGGATTTTTTTGATGAACCTATCAACACTATCCATCTCAAAAAATTCTATGCTTAAATCTCCTAGTGCACAGTTCAAACTTCTAAAAATTGTTTCCTTGATGAAAACCTGGCAAACAGGCATCTTCGCAATGCAAAAACACAAAAAAAAAAAAGAAATTACAAAAAGAAAGAAAAAAAGAAAAAAAATGAGAAAAATACAAAAAACACAAAGAGTGTAATCAAAGCATATGGTGAAAAACTGGAAATAGGCGTCGTATGTGATTCTAAGATCAACTTTCCCATCTATTTTTGATATATGTCAGGATCATTAGTTTGGCAGTCAGTACCATTTCATATCATGTCAGTCGTCTTGCCATCTTTGCATCCATATCAAAATCATTTTCAAATAGTCAAGTATCACTCCAAAGCTTGGGGGCAACATTTGGATATCACTAGGGGTAGAAAAACATCGATGTCACAAAAGGGAAAAATAAACGTAGCAGAAAAACCGAAAACAAAGATCAATGCACAATATCAATCATTGTCAGAAAAGCATCAATCATCCATATCATATCAAAAATCCAAAAAAATGTCAAAAAAGTAAGTCTGAAATAGCAACATCCAAAAACATAGGTCTGTGTCAGTTGAACTATGTGGTCTCTATGTCTTGTAATGTAGGGAAGGCTAATCTTTGATCATTCCCCCAGACCGCTAAGATAGGTTACTAGGTTAGGTCTTTTGTCAAAATCTCAAAAATCTAAAAACATGTCAAAATTAGGATGGATGAGGGTATGTGCAGGATCATGATGGGCCAAAAAGTGGCTATATGTGAGCCATATGATGGCCCATGTGGCTGACAATTTTTTTTACCCAAAATTGATGAAATGAAAAGGGTTTTGAGAGGAGATTTTCAGCTTTCCACCATATAAATTATGCTTTACTTTGAATTTAATAAATAATTATTATTCATTTTCTATTAGAATTATGAATAAAGTCCTAATTGATAGGCTGATTGAAAGACATCTATAACTTTCAAACGGTATCACATTTTTTGAATCTAAACTATGCGTCATATTCTATGCTTTGCATACTATAGGACTAAAAAAAAAAAAATTGAATTTCATGAACTTTTGACCAAGTAAAGGTGGTTAGACAGATGAGATTTTATATTTTTTAAAATTTGTAATAAAAAATTCATAATTAATTATTTACTTGGAAAAAAATTATAAAAAAATATGCATCACATCGAGACATGAGTCCTCTACTTATATCTAAAATATTATAAAAAAATATTATCATTTTATTGTGGTTAGGGTGGTTAGACGGACACCTACTTCTTATTTTTACCCTGAAATTTAAATACTACTGCATTAAAATTTCAAATTTTCACCAAATAGATTTTTTTTTCTTAAATAAAGGTCTAGTAGTTTAGAAACTACATTCAATTTGCTACAGATTCTCTTTTTCATTTTTTTTGAAATAATATAGATAACTTATTCAAATTTTTATGTCAAGTTGTCTAACTCTGATTTTCTGTCCTTTTATTGCCACTTAAGGGCTTGTTTATTCTATGATGATCCTGCACATACCCATGATCTAAAATCTGAATAATGAATGAAACACTCTAAGCCAACAATGGATAAATTGTACTTTTGATTATCATTACTTTGGAGTTACTCAATGATGAATTCAACTAGAGGAACAAGGAAAAAGAATGATGTTTTTCTTATCTACGATCTATAAGTTAATCATATGAATGTATGAATTGTCAGGGGATGTACTATACAAATGTATCACTGATGACATTCAGAATTCACACACTAAAATGATTAACCATTGTATTTTTATGCAACGAATGCTCAGGTCATCTCGGTTAAATCATACCTAGATGCTTGTGTTCGAGTGCAACATAAAAAATCATGAAAGAAGTACTCAAGTCGTCATTGGTCTAACACATACCATTGATGCTTGTATTCACTTTCAACATCCAATAAAGCTCTATGATGACAAAAAGGCACAAAGATATTGTTAAAATGACAATCGTTTTGCATATAGTTGCATGTTAAAATTAGATTGCATTCATCATATACATTATTTGCAGAGTATTTGTTCCATAAAGGATTCCAATCAATGATTATCTAATCTACAAATAAGACTGAGTATATTTGACATAAAATCCAAAAATCATCAAAAATATTCATTACATTATCATCTATCCAACTTCATATGCATACATCATTTACCATCCATACATTTAATAAATAAAATCATGTCATTATTATCATTACACCCATCAAAGATAATTACATAAAATTAAAAGAATTTATCCATCCATCCATACATATTATCAAATTTTGATTACATTATCATTATAGAAACATCATTTTTGTTATCATTATCACATCACATCATACATCCATATATCATCTATTCTACACATACATTTATCATAGAATCGTTACATCATCACATTTGAAAATAAAATCATTCATATAAACATCACATAATAAATGCATCCATCACATAGAAATCATAAACCATAATCATATCACATCAACTACATCTCATATATATATATCAAGTGTCAAGTATACAATGAAGTATGGTCTAAAAATATATCATCAACAATGAGCTATATCGTAATATACATCATAAAGGATCACAATAGCATCTACGATCTGCTACTGCCAAAGTGTGTGGGCCCAACAAGACCTATACCACCACCACCCTCGGAGGAACCATGATCTCTAGGATCTCTACATGGAGGCTATGTCACCCCCTCGCTCACTATCCGTGTATGTGTTCGTCCAGATCTTGACAGGGCATAACTGACCCTATGCTCAGGAGGAACTGCATCATGGTATTTGCCTCTGTAAAACTCCACCTCTTGACCAACCTGTAGAACCTCTCTCATATAATCTCCTATGGAGGTGCCATCGGCCACTCTCTGGAGAGTCTCCACTGTCTCTTGTGCCCTCTCGACAATTTTCCAAGTATTGTCTCTCTCGACTGTCAAAGTGGCCACCTGCATCTGTACGGTGGTCAACTATCCCTGTACTTGCAATAGAGCCTGAGCATGAGCCTATGCCTGGGCCCACATCTAAGTCTGGGTCTGATCGAGCAAACCCTCAACCTAAACCAACTACCCCTATAGCGTTTCAACCTGTTCCTAGAGACCAACTATCTATCTTTGTTGATCTACTACTAGCACTGTCATTGCTCACCTCTTGCGAGGCCTGTTGGATGATGGAGCACTACTAATGGCTGGCCTTGCCCCTCTGTCGCCTCCACTGCCACCATCGTTGTCATTACTGCTACTACTCTCCGTGCTACTATCTACTAGAGTATCACCCTTGCTCTCAATGGAACCCTCTACCACATTCTCCTCTGCTAGTAGCGGTGCTGGCTCATCAGGGATCGTAATATGAGGATGCGACACCAATGCCAAAAATGCAGCATACTCCTCAGTAACAGGTGCCTCTGCAATATCCCTCTGCATGTCCTGGGCTAATGGCTGCAGTGCCCTGTATCCCTCTACTACAACATCATATGATAAACGGGGCCCCCAATCAAGAATATCCATCCATCATCTAGCATAATGAGCTACCCCCTATGGCATACACTACACAATGTCATACAGCTTGTACACTTAGCACAATAGAAATCTCTCTAGAACAAATGGTGTACAACTGATGAGATACATGGAATCACAAAGGAACCCCAAAACTACATCATCCTCATCCCACTACTCACAGTCGAGGTATGGGTGCCAGATAACTATCTCTGTATCATCGAAAACATGCCTCTAGTGCTCTAACTTGCCCATACAGGCCTATGTAAACTGACCACTATATCAAAAAATGTGGGGTCTGCTGACTGGTCTGTCTGCAATTAGAAATGGCCAAACAATAGCAAAATGCTCCCATGCCCACACCTATAACAAGGTCATCCCTACTGATATGCTCCTAGCTCCAAGGTACACAACCGAGTGTAGATCATGATAAAGATGTGCTAGCATGCACATCCCCCATGCATATCTGGTACCATGTACCATCATGCTCTCTAGTCACCTGCCCCAACCAATGAGAAATCCCTTTCACCTACAATCAAGGCAAAGGAAACCTCCAATGAATCCAGCTAGCACTGCTAGTAGTGTCGCGTAAGAGTCAGTGATCCTCCTCCACCAAACGCTCAGACCCACAATGTCTTGATCTTGAAACACTCTACGAAGAGCATTTTTATCGCTGGTCCCATGGGAATCATATACGACGATCTCACCCATAAATGGAATACGCAAAATACGCCACACATCCTTAGGTGTGACCATCATCTCGCCAGTAGGTAGGTGAAAGGTGTTGTGGTCACTATGCCACCTCTCGGCCAATGCAATCAACAAACCCTGATTAATCCTAATCTAGGGCATATCAAGTAAGCTAGTAAGGACGCATCAGCCTATCACCTAAACCTCATCTGGTGTTAGATGATGGATCAAGTCTGCATCTGTGGAAACCTCTCCCGCATCTAGAGAGTACCCAAATCCTCATATCATCACAATAAAAAAATCCACAAATCAGTGAACTATGTCTGGGAAATCAAAAGTCATTCTACTATCAAGTCTATTCCAAAAGCAAATTGGTATGAATTTTAGATCAAAATTCATAGGTGAACATCAAACCTCACCTATCATGAGGTTCTCAAAACATCAACAAGCCTCACCTATAATGAGGTTAATTAGAACATTATCTAGATCTCGCCTATCATGAGATTTATCAGATATTGAATCATTTCCTCGCCTATCATGAGGATCATCCAGAATAGGATTTCTTCTCACCTATCATGAGAGTTAGTCTTATTTACATCATCAAAATCCAACATCAGGAATTTGGATTATCAATCATACCAATCCAAAGAATGGACATGATCAGAATTGACAAAATAAGGGTTCACTAAGTCAAAATCTTCAATTGTAACAAGAAGCGCTAAAACAGGCTTCCAAAGCGCTAAATCCCAAAAGCGCTACTTTATTAGTTACAAGTGCTAAATCTCGAAAGTGCTATTTCAGCACTTCGAAGCGCTAAAATAGGCTTCTGAAGTGCTCAAAGTCCCGAAGCACTACTTTCCGCATCAAAGCGCTACAATAGTCCATCAAAGCGCTGCTTTACCAGAAGCGCTCGAACAGACCCTAAAAGCACTAATCCACCGAATCAAAGCACTAAAAGTCTCAAAGGGCTAAAATCCAACGGCAAAGCACTAATTCTTAAGTCCTAAGCACTAAATCACTGAAAGCACTACATTACCCTATGGAAGCGCTAGAGTTTTTAACGCAAGCGCTAAAACTGAAAGTGCTAAACTACCTACTCGAAGCGCTACATTGGAGTGTAAGTGCACAACACGGCTTGAAAGCACTAAAACAACCTAAAACATGTATAAAGAAATCAATGCATAAAAAACAAAATTGCACGAATTACGAGGAGGTCAAGGGGTACATACTGGAGGTCCATATGTGGCTGGCCATCGGTGATGTTGAACATGCTTGAATCAGTGAATGTGGTAGGGGATAGGCATCTTGCTCCAGCTGGCAAAAAAGTCTCTATCACAAAAGGTTTTTGAAATCAAATAGTGAAAATGAATTGGAAAATGACCTTTTGGACTATATATAATATTTGGAAAGGTATTTTGGTGGGTTTTTATTATCTTTTAATTAATTTTATCCACAAAATTAATTAGAAACTCATCTGCGGGCTAGATTTCTTGATTATTTGTCGGGAGATAAATTATTTCATTATCGAAACATCATAAAATCATCAGAAAATCATAAATTTTTGAAAAAATTCTAAAAATCAAATCATTAATTTATCTCCCGAGGGGGCATATTATCATCAAATCATCTGAAAATAAAAATCTGGGGCATGTCTAGGGCACACCCAATTATTTTTATATATCATCAATCCTGGCAGTAGCAACAAAATTTTCTTCAAAGCAATGCATAAACACATCACTTCGAAGAGGGGCAAAATGTATACACCTAAAATTGGTCTAGAGAATCCTATTAATTAAATATGAATTATTTGATTAATTATCTTAACTTCCTCTACTATTGAATAAATAGAAATATTTATTTAAATAGTTCACATTCACATCGCATTTAAATTCTTCTAATATCTCATCTTAATTAAATAAACAAAATTAAATACTTTGTTCGATTTAATTATCAAATCCCTATTTTATTCTATCACGTCAATCTTAAATTAATTAAATAAAGATCAAAACACTTTATTGATTAATTGCCATTTTTCCTCTATTAAATTTAATAAACAACTATCCTATAGTTTGTTTTATTAAATTATTTATCCCTCTTTTGCTAATTTAAATAAATCAAAATATTTGAATTAAAGCACAAGGAATATTCCAATCTATATTCTCTCAAAAATGAATTAGATATCCTATGTCTAATATATGTCTAAAATATGTCACAATTAATGCTTTGAAACTTCATGGGAAGTTATAGAAACAAATTGGAGACAAATTCCAAAAATCTTCTTTCAATCCTCTTCCATCAATCTTTCCTCTTCTCTTGCCTTGTGTTTCTATGGGTAGAGACAATCTCCATTTTTCTCTCAATCTCTTCCATATCTCACCATTCAATTTTCTAGATTGAATCCAAGCCTCTCAAAGCTTTCCCTGTGCATTTCTATAGACAAGAAATCTATAAATAAAGCCTCATTGAACCAAGAAAAGGATCCAGATAATCTAACTTTTGCACTCTTACTCTACAGGAATTCAAGAATTCAAGCATCAAGGCATCAAGCAATCAAGCATCCAAAATCCAGCAATCAAGCTTTCACATCAATGGCTGCCTCCTGTAGCTGCAATTATCTGTTTCATGTCCATATCATGCTAGTTTAATTCATTTATCATCTAGTACTGTCTTTTAACTCCATATAATTGCATTAGTATCATCTCGTTTTTCAGATAATCATTTTAACAATCATAGTGCTTAACAATCTAAGAGCAATTTTGATTTAATAAATCTTTGGAGATAGAGAGCAATATTACGCTTTTAATTGATTACTATTTTGAATTGATTCAATTTGATTAATCTTTGATATAATGTCGTATTAAGAAGTGTTTTAATCTTGTTTACTTATTCACACTTACACTTACTATACTCAAATCCATCATTATCTACAATCATATGCAAAGTTACTCTCTTCACATTGAGACCCAATTTTGCCCATTTCAATCAACCATCAATCATCTTTCAAGATTTTGCAACAAGGTTATGCTCAAATCTCTTTGGATATTTGACCATTTATCGATCACATACCATTGCTACTTAGGAATTGGGAAAGGGCCAATTGCAAACACTCCATTGGCACCAATTCCCCCATGGGATCATCATGCTATTAGCTTAATTAGGATTGAATCTCTTTTATTTAAAGTTTATTGTGTTCTTCATTTCTTAATTTAGTTTGAATAGATGGATTTCATTGGAAATCTCTCATACTTGTTTACATGCATTTGATCTAACCACCTAATGTGTTTTGTTTCTCTTGTGCATTTGCAGGTTTAGGGGTTCACAACCAACAACCAACATGGGGTGGGTATGTGCGGGATCATCATGGAAAACACAGGCCCTTAACTGGCGATGAAAATTCAAAAAATTAGGGTTAGGCAACTTGATGTAAAAATTTGAATAAGTTATCTATATTATTTCAAAAATATGTAAGAATAGAATCTGTAGAAAATTGAATGTAGTTTCTAAACTACTAGGTTTATTTATTTTTTTAAATCTATTTGGTGAAAATTTGAAGTTTTAATGCAGTAGTACTTAAATTTCAAGGAAAAAATAAGAAGTAGGTGTCTGTCTGACCACCCTAACCACAATAAAATGATAATATTTTTTTATAATATTTTAGATATAAGTAGAGGACTCATGTCCCGATGTGATGCATATTTTTTTGTAATTTTTTTCCAAGTAAATAATTAATTATGAATTATGTATTACAAATTTAAAAAATTATGAAAACTAGTATGTCTGACCACCTTAGCTTGGTCAAAACTTCATGAAATTCAAATTTTTTTTAATCCTATAGTATACAAAGCTTAGAATGTGATGCATGTTTCATATTAAAAAAATGTGATACATTTGAAAGCTATAGATGTTTTTCAATCAGCCTATCAATCAAGACTTTAGTCGTAATTCAAATAGAGAATGAATAATAATAATTTATTAAATTCAAAGTAAAACACAATTTATATTGGTGGAAAGCTGAGAATCTCCTTTGAAAACCCTTTTTGTTTCATCAATTTTGTGTAAAAAAATTTCGTCAGCCACATGGGCCATCATATCACTTGCATATCACCAATTTTTGGCCCATTATGATCCTGCACATACCTGGGTAATGTTGTTGAACTAAGTTGATCGAATGGAATACAAGGTTGTTTTGGTTTAGGCTGTGAGATTTTACACTCTCCTATAAAGGGATATGTAAAACCCCAATCATCATTAGAACTTGTATATAAAAATGACTCATTGGTATATGACTCTTTGGACTTTGAGGTTGAGAATTTTTATTCTTTATTGAAAGGAGGTGTAAAATATAACGAACCCCAATTGTCACTAAAGATTTTGGGATTAATATCAACATGTATTGGCTCAAATTTTGATTTTGGAATGGAAGTATTAGGCGATTTGCAAGTTTTCTAATCATATGATTCATAGCTTCGTTCATCTGTTTCAACCATGTATATCTTGTTGTTGTATTCAAATTTCATTGTGTGGTGACGAGTAGAGGGGACTCCTTTCATAGTATGAATTCATGGTCACCCTAGGAGTAGCTTGTATGCAAGGGGTCCTTGCATGATACAGATAAAGGTAGGCAACACTACAAGTCCAACCTCAATAGGCAATGTGATCATCCCTATTGGTTGTCTATTAACATTGTCAAAGCCATGAATATGAACATTATTAAGTTGAATGAGCCTTTTTTCCATGCCAATTTTTTCTAGGAGGTCAACGCTACAAACATTGATTTCAACCTATTGTCTATGAGAGTGCGCCTAACTCCAGTTTCATTAATGATCACCTTTATCATCAAGGCTTCATTCTTGTTTTGGCTCTCAAGTGAGGGAAATTCATGTTTAGGGAATGTGATTTATGATTGTGTGACTTGTGTGGGATGAAAGGAGGATGCTACATTATTCAATTTCATGGAAGCTTGTATCTCCTCCTGCTTTATTTGTAACATTTCTTGAAATAGGAACTTTTATGTAGGTGATAGTTGAATAGGTTACCATATGGATATATTAATAGGGATCTTCTTAATATCTTCAACTATATTATGAAAAGGTGAACGAGGAGCATTAGGAAAAATATGTTGAGGTGATGGTGATGTTGCAGGAGCTATTTTTGATCCCCTACATGTTTGAGTAATTGTGTTATATCTTGGTTGTCGTAAAAAATTGTTAGATTGCATTGTAGATTTCAAGAAATCTCTTATTTTCTTATGTGATTCATTAATGGGAGGTGACCTAGGAAGGTCACTAATTAAAGGAGATCCAATTTGTGTCGTTAGAACCTCAACAATCTTGTGTTTACTTGCATAATATCTTAGTGAAGAGGATTCTAATGTCACTTCATCTTCTTCATCTAAGGAAGCCTCGTTACTAGTGTTTGAAGGATATGTGTCAATGTTCACATTCTCTTTCACCGTTATATCTTCCCTAGGAGGAGAGTGTTTAGGATAACTACAAACCAAATTTTCTTGACATTCAAGGGTTGGTTCTTCTAAAATGACTTCATCACAAGTAGGGAAATGATCATAAAGAGGTTTGTTATAGACCTTAAAGATTTGATCATCTAATACCAATCTATCATCCTCATCATTTACAATCTCATTCTCTCATGCTATAATATCTTCCCAAGGGGGATGAGTAGAATAACAAACAAGACCTTCATGATTCTCAATGATTGCATCTTCTTTCACCAAGATACCTTTGTTATTAAAAGGATAGGTATTGAGAGAATAAAAATTATGATCATCATGATTATTTATGTTTGTAACATCTTCTATCACATCCTTCCCACAAATAGGAGAGACAAGGGGGAGGTAGCTTGAAAGAAAGCATCACCATTTCCACGCTCTTGTGCTAAGAGGCTTTCATAACTAGGAAATGTATTGAATGAATAACTAACATGATTATTGACTAACTTCGAATATTTACAAATCTGGAAAGGATAAATACTAACATTTTTGAACAGTAATCTATGTAAATTCAAAAGGCAATGTAAAAGACCAAAATGGAATGTAGTTTTTAGATTTCAACCAAGGTAATTTACTGATTAATTTATGCAATGATCTGAAAATGAAATGTCATAAATGCAAATTTGGAATAGAGCAATGTATGAAATGCAACACTTTAAGATAGATTTAGTAAAATGCATGAAACATAAAGTCAACCCACTAAAACAGGTAACCAATGCTAGAAAATAGAAGCACAAAAATGTTGATTCAGGTCTTGAAAATTGCATTATGAAATTCTATAGGGACTAAGACGCTAGGGAGGGTGTCTTAGTCCTCCTAATGAAATTTGAAGATTTTAGAAGCTGAAATAGATAGCAAATCACTTAGACAGGGTACTACAACAAAAACCAGAGAGGGACTAGGATGCTGGACCAAAGGTGTTTTTGTCCCAGTAAGGATTTTTTTTAGAAAATCAAATGATTCTAGGTTGATAATAGTGTTCCCAGGTTTCCTACCCAGGTACCTGATGTTTGGAAACAAAAAATTTTGCAAATGAATGTAAGAAAAGTAACTAGTGATAGGAAATTGGATGCAAAAGTGAATGCAATTTTTTTCAATTTTAAATGCAACAAGAATGTTTCTAAATGCAATTAAGATGATGAACAATGCACTTTTTAATTTTTCAATGAAATGAAATGATGCAATAAAGTAAAGATGCAACCTAGATATGCACTTTCACTAATGCAAAATGCAAGAAACCCTAGATGCAATTTCACTAATGCCAAATGCAAGAAACCCTAGATGCACAATGCAATGAATGCAATCTAGATCTAGGACTCTAAAGGAATCCAAATTAGAAGAGTAATAATTCTCAAACAACGTTGAGTTCACCAAAATTATTAGTGAAAAAGGGGAGCTCTATATAGAAAATCACTCTTTCTCCAACTAACCTTCAATAATGTCCCAACAACCCTTATAGGATTGACTATCAACCTCTCAAGGTGAGCCAATTCACAATTAGGAGGACTTAGGAGGGGTTTTCTTTTATATTTTAGGGGTTTAACCACTAAGAAAATTCTTGAAAAAGACAATGAACATTCAACCTACAAAATCAAGCAATATAAGCTAAATAATGAGATCAGATGATGAAATTAAGCTACACCAAGTTAGGGTATATGTACCTAGGAATTTTGGACATGTTGTAATGATTTTGGAAATGCAAACCAATGGCTGAAATATGTCTTGTAGGACTAATATGCCTCTACTCCCATCTTAGTCCCGCTGCTATTTTTTTAGGAAAACACAAAATCTTCAGATAATGAAACAAAATCCTGAAAAATCATTGAAATATTCCACCTTGAGGACTAAGATTCCTTTACTCCCATCTTAGTCTCGATCTAAATTTCTAAAAAGTGTGAATGTGGTCTTAGGTTCCCAAATCTGCAAATGGTTCACCTCGGATCTAACCTATAGGTGAGTTTCCATGAAGATGGAAACTTTGACAATGCAAATTTGAAACTTTGCACTACAAGTGATCTTCAAGTCTACAACCTAAATCTGCAAAAAAAAATGGACAAGATGTAAAAATTTGATGATTGTTAGTGAATGGGGGTTTGCCTTGGTCAAACCCCTTTTTGGTAATTAAACCTTGAAATGAAATAGAAATGATGAAGGAAATGGTGAATGAACAACATTCAATGCTACAACTCACCAAACCATTGCAAATGTTGTACACTTTTATGTAATGATTGCAATGGATATGGATCTTGAAATTCTTGATAGACATAGACTTGAAATTCTTGCTTAGATCAAAACCCTACATCATAAATGTTAGCACAACAACACACATGATTCAAGAACAATCCTTGACATGATGCTTGAAACTTGATGATGGCTCCAATTGCTTGATGAATTGCTCTTGAATGCTCTTGTGAACTCAATTTGAACATAATGAATTCTCTCACAAAAGACTTCGGTTGAAATGAATGAATGAACCTTGTATTTATACTTGTTCATGCTTAACACCCTAAAATTATATCACATCAAGATGACATATGAATTCAAAGAATAAAGGAGGTTAAATCCTACCAAGATTTGAAATTAAATCCTGAAAATGACTCAAGGAGGACTAAGAATTCCTAGGTGGCATCTTAGTCCCAAGTGATGAAACATGGGGCATAGACACCAAAAAGGGGCCCAAAATAGATGCCTCAAAATTAGGGTCCCAGGACCTTGGGGGGAAAAAGACGCCCTTAGTGGCATTGTAGTCCCGACCAGAAATTAGGGACACACCAACCAGAGTCATTAGGAGATCATATATGCATTGGAGAATGTTGGGATTAACTAGAAAAATATGCCATTCATAGGGCTTTTAGACATAATATAGGACCAATTAAGCCATAAAGAAGCATAAATAAAACAAGGCAGGCCCAAACAAGTGTGAAAATGTAAGGGTATGCATCTTACTACACTATAGATCCAAAACATGAAATTCTATATATAAAATGTTTGAATACCTCTAACCAACATATCCAAACTAGATAAATATATCTTTAACACCACTTTATATAACGGAACACCTCTGCAACATATTGTTTCCTCTTTTATTCAAATTTTATCCAAAATCACTTGGAAACCAAGCACCAAAGGTGCATTCTTATAATCTTCAACACTTCCTGATCACTACTAAACCAACTACAAACATTGTAACTCAACTATACATCCATAAACAGAAACTTATCAATGCAACACTAAAGGTTGACACTAGTAACACTTACTAATGACAACATAATGAAAATAATCAAAGAAAAATTACCACTTCTCAATGATCACTAGTTGACATTAATGACAACAACAACTACTCATACTTCCAACAATATCCCTCTTTATCATTGATAGCAACACATGATGTGAAAAACCATCAATAACAAACATAACAACTCTGGTCACCAACTTACTCTCTTTCTTAACTTATCCTTTTCAAATTAATTCATCTCTCCCCCTTTCTTGACTAATCCTTTTTCATATTCCTCTCTTCCCCTTTGATATCAATGGCAAATGGAAATAAATTTTCATTTCTTTCCCCCTTTGACATCGAACATGTATACTTTCTCTCTTTACTATTCTGCATAGCCTTCCTTAAGAGAACACAAAAAATAGTGCAAACACTTACTTCCCCTAACTACAACAACCAACAAAGAACTACCTACTCCCCTTGATAGGTAGCCTTGAAAATTATTATAGAACAAAGAACGGATTTTGAAATCTATAGGACTGATGCATATCCATATTCATCTAGTTCAAAGGAGAGACCTAATAACCCCTAAATTCTCTCAAAGATACTTAAAAGTATCCTTAGGAAGAGCCTTAGTAAATATATTAGCAACCTAATCTTTTATAGGCACATACTCAAGCTTCACTTAATTTTTTATAAAATTCTCTCTAAAAAAGTTATACCAGATTGAGATATGTTTTGTCCTTGAGTGCATCTCTAGATTCTTTGAAATGTTAATAACACTTGTATTATCAAAAAATATAGAAATTGGTTCATCATATACAACTTTGATATCCTTCAAGGTTTTCTTCATCCACAAAACTTACGTGAAGCAAGATGCTAGTGCAATGTATTCTATCTCTATAGTAGATAAAGATAATGAATCTTGCTTCTTACTTAGCCAAGACACCAATCTACATCCAACAAAAAATGCACCTCCACTTGTACTTTTCCTATCATCCACACAACCTTCCCAATCCACATCTATATAAGCACTTAGAAATAAATTAGTATCCTTTGAATACCACAATCCATGTTCTAGAGTTCCCTTCAAGTATCTAAATATCCTCTTCAATATTACAACATGTGACTCTCTAGGATCTTCTTGAAACCTAGCCACAAGACAAACTTCATGCATGTTATCATATATATAAGTATTTATATAGTAATTCTCCAATCATTATTCTATACTTACTTTGATCATCCTTAGGAGATTGGTCACATACTCAGCTTGCAAAAAATAACCATAGGAGCATATACCAATTTAGAATATTCCATTCCAAACTTCAACATTTCTTTGACATACTTTGATTGTGAATATACCTTCCTTTGTTTTACTAATTTGAAGTCCAAGGAAGAAATTCATCTCCCCAAACATAAAATTCTCAAAATATTTTTGCATCTCTTCTACAAATCTCTTTCAAATTGCCTCATTTCCTCCAAATATTATATCATCAACTTACACAACAATAATCAAGATTTGATCTTTTTCAACTTTGAAATAAATATTACTATATGTGGTACCTTTATTGAATCCTTGATGTATCAAGTACCTATCCAACCTTGCATACCAAGGTCTATAAGCTTGCTTCAATACATATAATTCCCTTTTCAATATGTAGACCATATCCAATTTTCTTGATAATTAAAATCCTTTTGGTTGCTCAATGTATACTTATTTTTTTAATTCACCATTTAAGAAAGAAAACTTCACATCCATTTGATAAAATTTGAAATATTTGTGTGCTACAAAAGCCAAAAACATCTTGATAGCTTCTACTCTTTCCACAAGTGAAAATATCTCCTCAAAATATATTCCTTCTACTTGTGAGTAGCCCTTACACACAAACATTTCCTTGTTTCTTACCACTTCTTGATTCTCATTCAATTTCTTCCAGAATACACACTTAGTTCCAATCACATTTTTACTTGTTGGTCTTAGGACAAGTTCCCAAGTTTGATTCTTGTCAATCTGCATTAGTTCTTCGTCCATATCCTTAATCCAATATTTATCTTTGCATGCCTCAATCACTATTTTAGGTTCAACTTTAGAGAGTAAACATAGGTTTACATGTTCTTCAGCCATAGCAGCTTATCTCATATTCAACACACCTTTTGTTTTTTCACCAATGATCTAATCTTTGTAGTGATTCTTTTGCACATACTTAAGAGTCTTATGAATATTTTTTGAAGCGTCTTCACCTTCAATCTGAACTTCTTTTTACTTACCTTCATCTCGATCATTTTCTTTGTAAGAGGACTCATCTGATTCATATCAATTTATCACCACAAAATTCCTATGTATGTCTTCATCCACTTTGACACTTACACTTTCAATAATCTTCTTCGACCTCTTCTTGTAGTACCAGTAAGATTTAATTCCTGTAGAATATTTCTATATGTTGTGGTTGTGTTGCTGATATGTGGTTGTCATTGATGTCAACACTATTAACATTGGTGTCCTGAAGGCTATATATGTCGAGGATATTGAGAAAATTATGTTAAATATGTTGAAGATTGTTTGTGAAGCTGTGAAGTTTAGTGTGGTGGAAAATTTAGTATGTTGGTATTCAAAAGTTGTAATTTAAGGGGTTTGTTTCTTAGCCTATCTAGTTTATACTCTAGAAATTTAAAAGGTGCACATCAAGATTGGAGCAAGTTGTGAGTTTCTACATTCAGGTGCAGTTATTTTGTTACTATAGTTGGTGTTTCTAGAAGAAGAGAATTTAATCCTAGTAATTTGAGTTTTTGTGTATGCTCCTATGGTGTTCGTTGATGTCTTTAGACTATTATCTATCCTTGTTGCATGTCCACATTGATCGATGTTATCGTGATAAGAGATTTTTCCTTTGTGTGTTCAGGTTTTCATGTTCTTGGCTGACATGGTGCTTGTAGCGTGTTGTGGATGCTCATGGATTAATTTTTGAATGCTTGGCACATTTGAGGATGTTGTTTTAGGTCTACATTATGTTGGGACTGACTTCGGTTGGTGTGCATTGAGATTTGTTCATGAATTGGGCTAACAATTTGTAATTCATTTATACTTTTATTTTTGGCTGACAAAGTTGTTGATGCAACTCCATGAAGAGGATATATAAGAATGATTTTTTCTTCATTATTAAGTGTGCATGCAAAATGTGCGAGTAAAGATCAGATCATCTGATTGCATAGCAGAGTGTGAAGAAGTTTGAGCAAAGTGTGAAGAAGTGTTTTTGTGCCTAACCAAAACTTTCATCAACCTTTTGAAGAAGCTAATTTCTCAGTTCAACCTCCGCACATGGATTTAATTTGAAATTTTTATATAATATAGTGTGTCTTCTTTGAATAGTGAGCTCTAGACAGTGTGCCTAAATACATGTGCATTCCTTATTCATTTTCCTTATAATTTTAATAGGGTATAGCTTATGAATTTTTTACCCTAATAGGGTCTCCACGCAAAAATCTTGGTGTTATGTGTGTTTTTGATGTGTTGTTGATTCATTATTTCACTTTTATTTATCAGATCTGAGATTAAAGGTTAATAAAGTTAAATAAGTCTTAATTTATGTGACAACTGATTCACCCCCCCTCTCAGTTGTCTATTCTTGTTTTTCCAACAATTGGTATCAAAGTAGGTTCCTCTAAAGAAGCTTAACAACTTGAGGTGATCCAACATGGCATCACACAAGAAGGCTAGCCCTAGATTCAATGGAACAAACTACTCTTTGTGGAAGGCTAGAATGGAGTATCATTTGAAGTGCATTAGTGATCCCTTCTAGAAGATTACAAAGAACAAATTTGTTATTCCTCAGAATGGTCCCTCTACTCCTGATGAGATCAAAGAAGCTGAAACAAATATCAGGGCTATAGAGGCATTGTTGAGTGCTCTGATAGATTCAAAGATGACAAATGTGATGGGTCTAAAAACAACATATGAGATTTGGAAGAAGCTGAAAACATTCTTTGAAGGAGATGCACAAGTGAAAGTTGCTAAGTTACAAAGTCTGAAGGGAAAGTGGGAAAATTTGAAAATGAGCGAAGATGAAAACATTATTTCTTTCATGCAAAATGTAAATGAACTAGTGATGGGTATTAGATGTATCAGTGGAATCTTGGATGAAGAAGAGATTGTAGCTAAAGTACTCAGATTATTGCCTACTTCTTACAAAATGAAAGCTCATTCTATTGAAGAACTCAGGATAGTAACAAATGTGAAAAGAGATATGCTAATTGGTAAGCTTTCTACCTTTGAATTGAGTGAATTTGGTGAATCTACTCCTAAGACAAAATTTTCATTTAAAGCTACTATATCTAGAAGAAACCAACATAGATATGATTCAGTAGAAAGATTTGAAAAGACATTCAAGTATGAAGATGAGATTAAAAAAATTGAATATGAAGAAAGAGAGTTAGAAGAGTTGGAAGCATTGGTTGTGAAAAGAGAAGCCAAAGGAAAAGTTAAGTATAAAGGAAATTTTCCTATTAAATGTTTCTCTTGCAATAAGATAGGTCATTTTGCATCAAGGTGTCTTGAAAGAGTTCCTAGGTCCAAACCTGACAAGCCTAGATTTCAAAAGAAATGTTATTATGTTGAAGAAGGTGTTACTGATGATGAATATGATAAAGAAAATGGAAATGAAGATGGATGGCTATTCATTTCTATCAAGTAAAATGGTCTGGTGTCCACTGAATCTACTAGTGATAAGAATATTGAGAAATCTCTTGCAACTAGAATTGAAGAAAATGATGAGTGAGTGATTGACAACAGATGCTCACATCATATGACTAGTGATAAAAGAAAGTTTATAAGCTTGGAGAAATATGACGGTGGTGTTGTAAGATTTGGAGATAACAATGTTGGTGTGATTTGTAGTAGAGGCACTATTTCTCTTGGTGGAGAATATAATACTGATGATGTACTTTCAATTGAAGGATTGAAGCATAATTTGTTGAGTGTTGGATAGATGGTCAAAAATGGATACAATCTTAAGTTCAAAGATCGAAAATGCAAGATAATGGGAAGTTCTAGAAATATAATTGATTTAGGTACAAAGATAAGAGGTAACATTTTTCACCTGAGTATTGCTAGTGAAAGTATAATTTCTCAAGTTGATGTAAGATGGTTATGGCATAGGAGGTTGTGTCATGTGAATTTTCACAACATTGTCAAAGTAAGCTCCACTCAAGCAGTTAGAGATCTTCCTAAGCTATTGAAGCCTACTAACACCATATACAAGGAATACCAAATGGGAAAGAAGACCATAATTTCTTTTTAGAGAAAACATCATTTTAATGGAGTATTGGAGCTGGTGCATATAGATCTATGTGGTCCCTCTAGAATCAGAAGACTACAAGGAGACAGGTACTTTATGTTTCTTATTGATGATTACTCTAGGATGATATAGGTTGCTTTCTTGAGAGAAAAACATGAAGCATTAGAAAACTTCAAAAGTTTCAAAGCTATGGCCGCGAATGAGATAGGTTTAAATATTAAATGCTTAAGGTCAGACAAAGGTGGTGAGTTCACTTCTTGAGAGTTCAATTCTTTATGTGAAGAGCATGGAATCAAAAGATAGTTATCTGCTCCCCGGACTCCTCAACAGAAAAGAGTTTTTGAGAGAAAGAATAAAACATTTCTAGATGTTGCTAGAACTATGATGTTGGATGGTAATGTTCCTCATATCTTGTAGACATGGAAAATTGATTGACACAATTGATCCTAATTACTAACATCATTTCATCCTAAATCATACTCTTAGCTCATCATCACTTTTCATCTCTTAATTAAATAAATCATTATTTATTTAATTAGGTCTTTCTCCTTTGTTGATTAAATTAATCAATTTGATTAAATTAATCCTTAATCCCTCTTTAATTAAATAATTTATCTTATTTGATTAAATCCCTAAAGTCTTCTTAAATAAATTAAACCTTATTTGATTTAATCTAACATTATCTCCTTTAGTTAAATAAATCAAATCATTTATTTAATTAAATCTTTCTTCACAATTCTTGATTTAAATTAACTCATAAATTCAAGTCAAAGTTGTCAAATGTAGTAATTCTCTCTTAAAATTAATCAATATTTGATTAAATCTTAATCTATGTCATCCTCTAGAGAATGCAACTTCCACAATAAATCAATTACTTTGATCTATTAAATCTCTATTTTCCCTCACATGGCATAAAAAGGGAATATTCCCTCAAATTTGAATTCAAAAGACAAGTGGACTTAGTCCTTCCAACAAGGCATTTATTTCACCTTACAAGTCCTTTTTCCTTGAGCCAAGTGGCCATAACTCCATTTTCTTCCCTCTCCAACAAGTCATTTCACTAATTTGAAATTCTACCTAATGTCATTTATTGGTACTTTGATCAAAACTTGCACAACCTTCACCCATTCACATCTTGACAAGTGGAACTTGGCCATTAGATGTTGAATGACCCAACATTGCTCAATTTCACTCTTTCTTCCAAATTGGAAATCTATAAATGAGAGACTCTTCCTCTCATTCTATCATCCACAATCCAAGCAAGTCTACAATACTTCATTTCATCTACATCTTATGCATTTCATATCAAGTTTTCATCATTTTCATGGTTTCATAGCAAGGTTATGCCAAAATTTCATCAAGGAGCTTCAATCATCTAGAAATCTTCATCAAAGCTTACATAGGAGTTGGGGAAGGGCCAATTTCTACACATAATTGGCACCAAATCCCCCATGGGATCAAGAGTTTGCATCTTAGAATAGGATTTCATTGCTTTCTTTGTTCATTTCTTCATTTTCTTTCCTATTTGAGCATTACAAATAGATTTCATGGGCAATCCTTGTTCTTACTTACATATTGATCTAATATTGTGCTTGTTTTCCATTTTTGTTTAGGTATAGGATTGGGGTTCATATTTTGGTTCTAGAAGGAGGGGTGATTTGGAGAAATTCATCACATATTTCCAAAAATCCATGGTTTTTTGAGATTTTTTGTGCCTACAAGAAATTGCCCCACTCACAATCCAGCGGCACCATATTGCACCGCAATGAGTCATGAAATGCTATATTGCACCACTCCAAATTCCAAACTCCACTACTGGAGTCTTCTTGCCCACAAATTTCAAATTTCTAAACTGCGTCATGGGTTTCTAAACTCCAAACTATGCCGCTAGGCTAAATAGCGCTGCTTTTGCACTCTCTGTCCTATTGTAGAGCACTGCTCTCAGTCATTAGCGGTGCTATATTGCACCGCTAGAGTTTCTAAACATTGCCGCATTTGCTAATTGCACTGCTAGGTGACAGTAAAAAGTTCAAATTTAATTTTTTTTTGACATGTGCCTTTTTGTTTTCAACTTTTTGAGATATTAACCTATTTGTTGTCTCTGTATCTTCTAGTTTTAATTATTTTTCAAGTTAGGGAAATCAGGAAAGCAAAGTGGAAGGTTACATTATGACATCATTCTTGTCTTATGCCAAGTGTTTTTAAACACTTTAGTGTTGTTTAACAGTCTTATAGAATTCTCAATCTCTCTTAAGAAATTTGTTATCTTTCATTCTATAGGGAACACTAAATTTCCTTTTGGGCCATAAAAAGAACAATACAAATTTTCTGTCAAATTTTGCAAACAAAGGACTTAAAAAGAACTATAGAACAACTTACTAGATTTGGTTTAAGGTTTAACAATTGAACAAGGAAAATCTCACATTTGATTTGGTGCTATAAAAAGAATTCACTTTTCCTTTGTGGACTTAAAATGAACAAGTGTTATTTTTGTTTTGTAATTGTTTACTCAAAGTAATACCATCAAAAGGACATATGCACTTCTCTTGTTCCTCATGGTGATCTTGAGAATCAAAAGGCCTTTTGGTGATCTTAAGTTGAGTAAAGTAATTACCTCAAAATTTTATTTTTTGGGATTAAAATTGAACAAAATATCTTGTGAGTGTTCTCCCTTTTTTTTTCAACGAAGGTTGATTAAACTACAGGATATGTTTGCTTTCTTTTGTTTATCTTAGTGGGCCTACCTTGTGGGAAAAATCAATCACCCAGGGGAATGACCCAACTGGGAACACGCTAAAGCCAAGCGACTTCCACTTGGGATATAAGTGTTGATATTGGAACAAAGTCCAATATCACGATGATTATTTCGATGAGAAGGGCAGCAATGGTCTTTCGCCATAATGGATAGTCCCCCAAGAGTGGAATGCCCACATTAAAACCCTTGTTTAGCAAAGGCCAAAATCTTTAACTATTTTGTTAGTGCAAAAGGTCATGTCCTTTGAAGCCACCCCATGTATACATGTGGTTCTATTCTAGAGATGAAAAGTATGCCATGGGAGATTCATAGGTACTAATACTTGGCTAACCCAAGAAGCGAGTGCACTATAAGGGGGAGCCTATGTGGTAAAGCATCTAATCATCCACATTGAATATGCATAGTTGGATTTATCCAAGTGGGAACCCAACAAAATATTGTCTCTTCATCCTAGGATTGTACATGTTCTTGGAATCAAAAAATACATTGCTTGGGTCTCAAAACATTTGAAAACAAACATTCAAAAAAAGCTTCAAAATTTCAAACCCTTTGGAGGAAACAAATATCCTTTGACAAAGCTAAGTGCTCTTTCTTTCCCTAGGGATTCTATCCTTAGAGGTTTCTAAGTACTTAGGTTTAATCATCATTTGTTTTCATTAAAGTCAACGTAGGAAATTGTGCTCTTGAAACCTTGATTTTCACATAATGGACCTTGTGGAATGAAAAGGAATTGAGGCATAGACATTTAGTTTTAAATCATATTCAAGAAATTTTTTTTGATAAAAGGAACTCATTAAGCAAAGATAAGGACAATTGGACCTCACACATGTGTTCTCCCAAATTATTTCCCGTAAAATCAAAATTCAAAAACCAAGGTTCAAGAAGCTTAGTCCAAAGGCTCATGAAGAGCGTCTTTCTATGCTTCTTGAGGTTAGAGAAAGATTGGTATATAATTTCTACAAGAAGGCTTCAAAGAATAACCCAAGTTTGTATGAGTTCTATTATCAACAGAATCCAACTCTTTTTCAAAGGTTTTCTTTTCTCACATAGGAAGTATGGCAAGTTATTCAATACCGAGATCTTGTAAGAAAGACTATTGTCTAGGTCAAGTCTAGGATCAAAATAATCACTCTCATCCATCCATCAATCATCAAAATCAAATATCATCTCACCAAATAACTCTTGAGAACTTTGAAACATCATTCATGCTAAACTTATAGGAAAAATCAACATCACCTTGTTTGACTTAATACACTTAGTCAAATTATCAATCCTCTTGAAATAATTTACCTCTAGGATAACACAACTTCCTAAGGTTTACAAGTTCAAAATCACTTTGATTGGCTTAACACAGTTAGTCAAATCATTCTCTTGTACAAGTTTTCTCTAGGATAACACAACTTCCTAGGGTTTTACATGTTCATTATCATCTTGTTTGGATTAACACACCTAGTCAAACTATCAAAATTAAATCATTTCAAGCCCTAAAAATTTTAGCATTCCCCCCAAGTTTCTTCAAGAGTTTCATTCATCTGCATCATCCATCTTCCATTGATCTCATCCCCATCATCACTTTTGACCCTTAGACTTTCCTGGCTCTTCTCTTTTGTGCCTAAGATTAAGATCAAGCGATCTCTATTTTATGGTTCAAACAAGATCACAACACAAGAGGAACATGGAGATCACTAAGGAAACATCAACTTCAAGTGACCTAAGTCAAACAACTCTTGATATAAACCTTGTAGGATCAAGCAACCCTCCAAAAAACTCCTCTTTTCCATCACAAAACCCTCAAGAGGGGGGCCATGTAGAGGACATCACCAATGATGAATTGGGAATGATGCAAGAGGAAATAATTGAAATGGTTCAAAATCCTAAGAATCATAGAATCATCAACGCCATGTTGAAACTTAATGCCTCTCTATATATACATGCATTAACGAAAGAAGGGGCTAAACTCCCTTCTGACTTTGATGTGAGTACCAATATGGAAAAGCCTCTTGTGAGCATACCCATGATATCACTTCCAAACATCACTTGGGATATTCCCCAAATCATATCAACAATCACTTCAACCCCACCAGTTGTTAACAAGGGAAGCGCCATGCTTCACGAAATCAAAAATCATCACCTTATAAACAACAGAGAAATTAATATCAACACCACACCAGATAACTCCATCCCGGTAAATTCATTACACCCATATGTTCCACTTAATTTCCATAATCACACGGTCTCATCCTCATTTCATGCAAAGCCAATCTATCCATTGAATATACAAACTTCTCTCCCCATGATTTCACAAGGAGAGGGTGGGTTATTCGAGATAGGGGGAGTCATTGATCCTTCCTTGTCATCAATTTTCCAACGGAACACACCACCATTCCCTCCATTACCTCTAACATCCATATCATCTTTTGGGTTGGGCTTTCCCCCCTACTCGCCACCAATCTATCAAACCGAAGCAATCTAAGCATCACATCAAACCCCCTCATTTTTCCATCAATATTGCAACAACAAATGACAACCATTCAAGCCACCAAAATAGTCAACACATCCACCAGTCCCCAAATCTCTCAAAGCATGGTTTCCCAAGGACCAAGCATCTCGATCACACCACCCACAACCCAAACCCTAATCACCAAAATGACCCTTCCACTCACCACAATGGTCAACACCATTCCCAATCCACTGCCAATTCCACCAAAAGCTAACATAAAGAATTCATTCATCACCATGATTCAAGCAGTTCAAAAAGCCACCCACCAAAGGGTACTTCAACAAAACCAACAAGCTGCAGCGCTGGCTGCTCAGCAAGCACAAGTGCAATTAGTTGCCTAACAATCCGCTCAATCTACACAAGTTGCACAAGCTACATAAGTAGCACAGGAAACCCAACAAGCACACACTCAAGATCAAGCCTAGCACTAGGCTCAACAGGAACAAGCACAGTACCACACACAACTACAAGCAATCCATCAACATGCATACCAACAAGCCCTGCAAAATTTTTAGGAACAACAATAAGCTAAACAACAAGCTTTGTTGGCACAACAAAAGCTAGACCAACAACAAGCTTTGTTGACACAACAACAACTAGACCAACAACAAGCTTTGTTCGTGCAACAACAACTATACCAGCAAAAAGCTTTGTGGGAACAATAGCAATAGGACCAACAATAGTAGGAACAACAACAAGAATTTTTGGTACAAATGTCAGCATATCAATAAGCCTTAAATGCACAAAAAATCTTGCAGAAAACCCCCACCAATACCCCACTCCTCAATCAAACACCGCAAATGCCTCAAAACACATTCATCCCACCTCCTAATCCACAAAATGATGTTGCAGCATAGATCAAACTTCTCTCACAGCAAGTGTTGACATTTAATCAGGAAAAACAACCAGAACGTCAAACAATTTGTGCCCCTATCCTTTTGATAGGAGTCTTACAATGGTACAATTCTTGAAGGGATTTGAAATCCCCAAATTCAATAAATATAATGGGATGGGAAACCTTGAAAATCATGTCAGGGAATTTCAAGTGCATTTCATGGAAGTTGTATATGATGACACATATCTAATGCAACTATTTGCTTAGAGCTTGACTGTTCCTACCATGAAATGGTTCTCACGTCTACCCACGGGCATCAAAACATTCCAGAAAATTGTGGACGCATTCCTCAAAAACTATACATTCAACATTGGTACGGATGTTAGTCTAGAGGGACTGTCAACACTCAAACAAGGAAAATGAGAGCTATTTGCCTCCTTCTTGCAAAGATAGTGATCCAAGGCCAACCATAGCAAGTAGACCATGCTAGAAGAGCAACAACTTTGCAATATCATAGCCAATCTGTATGAAAATTTTGTGTTATATCTAAAAATGCAATGCATCACAACATATGATCAATTGATCCCAAAAGTGCTCAATATCAAAAGAGCCCTTACTATGCGAGGGGGTGCATCTACGTTTCTTGCACAATAGGAAAACCGCCCATCCAATAGCTGTAACGATAAACCTCGCACATGGTCAATGCCAAGGTTGTCATCAGTGCTCCCAAGAAAAATATTCAAACCCATCATCAACCATAGAATCACAACCACAACAATGTGCAACCCAATACGGTAGCACAACAACCACCACCTCTGAACAATTAAATCAATAACCTGAAAAATAAAGGAGGACCACCTCCCCAAAACAAGTATCCTCCCAAGCGGAAGTTCATGGCCCTTGGGGAGTCAATCAAATCTATAATGAAGAAGCTGGTTAAAGAGAATCTTATCAAAATTTCCAATTCTGAGCAATATGCGGAACCCCAGACAAAACCACCATGGTACAATGAAAATATCCTTTTCGATTTTCATAAAATCAAAGGGCATACAACCAAAAATTGCATGAGATTGAAGAACATCATCCAAGATCTCATTGAGGATAAAATCATAAATGTCAAGCAATCCGCTAGAAATCAAGATCTCAAAATATACATGAATCTGATGCCTAATCACAATCAAGGAAATAATCAAAGAAATAATCAAGGAAACAATCAAGGAAATAACCAAGGGAACAATAAAGGGAAATAAAATAATGCCAGTGCAAACCTTATATACAAAGACATCATCGCATGCATAGATAAAATGGTCACTATCATTAGTGTCAAAGGAGGCAATGCTGATTGTGGTGTCACCACACACAGCGGAAAAGTTACTATTGCAGGGGCATCACATCCATCTAAGACCCCCATCTCAAATCTAAAAGTCCTTCCCTATGATTATAATGTCATTGACCAGCTAAAAAGAACCCCTACTCAAATCTCTATCATGGAGTTACTAAAAATTTATTCCACCCACAAGAAAATCCTTGATGAAGCATTAGCTGCGTCCACTATCTCTGATAACCTTGATATAGAACAATTTTAGGCTATGGTTGGTAACATTGTCACCCCAAACCTCCTCACCTTCTTTGATCAAGACTTTCCCACCCAACCATCTCACAACCGTGCACTTCACCTCCAAGTCCTGGTTCACAAGAAAAAGGTTAAAAGGATCTTGGTGGATGGAGGCGCAGGCCTTAATATTTGTTCTCTTAAACTTATAAAGAACTTGGGAATCTTAGAAGATTCCATCAACAAAAACAAAGGCATTACCATCAGAGCATATGATGACTAGGAAAGAGTGTCTTAGGGCACTATCAAGATCCCAATCGAAGTAGAGCCAACTACTATGGAAACCACATGTCAAGTCCTTGACCTTGATTTTACCTACAATATCCTCCTGAGACACCCATGGATCCATGGGATGAAAGTGATCACCTCAACATTTCACCAATGCGTCAAATTTTCATATCAAAATGAGGAGGTCACAATACATGGGGATCCTGAGTCATTTTCCTATTGCAAAAACCTGGAAGAAGCGAAGTTTTAGAAAGTTCCCCAAGTACCAAAAATGATGGAAGGCTCCTTCGCTCCCTATATAGATCCATCTAACCTCACCTCCACTTTTGCGATAGAGACACCCTCCATCCCCGATATATACAACATCAAGCTCATGATCCAAGACAATGGGTGCAGAGATTACAAAATGAAGAAGAATGCTTTTGTTGTAGGAGAATTACCTCAATCTCCTAGGTCACATGGAAAACCTCAACCAATTGAAATACCTGACCACACTTTCAGGGAAAAACCTTCTAGATTCCGCCAATGGGGGATCTATTTCGAGAAAATGTGGATGAAAGAGACATTTCAAGTTCACTATACCAAGATGAAAGACCCGCATGCACCCTACCCATGGATGAAGCTAGAAGAGGACTACAAATGATGCTTGGTATGGGCTACAATAGAAATGAAATCCTTGGAAGGAACAATGATGGACAAATGGAGCTCATCATTGTAGAAAGATGAATGAGAAATATTGGCCTTGGATGTATCCCTTTGAGTATAACCATACGTGGTAGAGGTACCCATATTAGAGTAGTCAAGAGTCCCCCCCAGTCTTCAACAAACGCTCTTCAACTACTTGTATCAACAGGTCTGCCCCTAGATAATTTTACCTTTGACATAACTGATGTCTGTAGTAGTAGCGATGATGAGGATACCATAACCAGCCTATGCACACTTTTTTAAGACTCCTCCTTTCTCGTGATTAGTGCCTCACTTGTTGAGTCAGACTGCCAAACTCACAAAATAAACCTATTTTACCTACAACTCATTAACTATGACCAACGAGAACCATAGGTTCTAGACACATTCAAAAATGATGACACTCTTGGAATTCATGGGACTAAGGGATACAGTACCATGTGGAGATCATAAAGTTGGATTCAACATCACACTGGACACACAGGCCTATTACAGGCAGATGATTGAGTCCTTTAATTGCAAAATCAAAAGAATGAGAATAAGCTCAGGGTCATTGAGTGAAAACCACACTGTGGCACTCTCTAGTAAAAATAAAGGATGCATCCAATGGTGAAAACCTCTATGAGGTGCTAGAGGATGAAGGATTCAATCTCCCCCCTACTGCACGTCATCACAAAAATTTAGCAATACTAGTGGAACAGTGCAACCCCATCAATCTTGGAATAGAAGTAACGCCACAAATCACCTTCTATACTGAGTCACTTCTCATGGAAGAACAAGAGATCCTAGCATCATTCTTATGGGAAAGAAAGGTAAAATTTGCATGGACCTACGGTGACATGTCGGGTCTTGATCCAGAAGTTGTGGTTCATCACTTAGTTGTCTTTCCAGGGGAAAAACTAGTAAGACATAAGTTGAGAAAGATGCACCCCCAGATATACTTGTTAGTCAAAGTGGAATTGCAGAAGATCTTGGATGCAGGATTCATAAGGCCCATTGATTATCCTAAATGGGTTTCAAATCTGGTGCTAGTTTTAAAACCGAATGGGGGCATCCATATTTGCACTGATTTTAGAGACCTAAACAAAGCGTGTCCTAAGGATGATTTTCCACTACCCAACATTGATATGATAGTGGAAATGATGGCTAGACACAAGATGCTATCACTGATGGATGGCTTCTCAACGTACAACTAGATTATTATATCAAAGGAAGACCAACATAGTACAATGTTTAGATGTCCATGGGGCACCTACTACTAGAACATGATGCCATTTGGGCTAAAGAATATGGGAGCGACATATCAAAGGGCCATCACACTATTTTTTCACGACATGATTCACAAAAATGTGGAAGATTATGTGGATGATATATTGGCCAAGACAAGGAAAAGACATGATCACATAGCAACTCTAAGTGCCATCTTTGATAGATTGGAGAAATACAAGGTTAGACTTAATCCTAAGAAATGTGTCTTTGGGGTGTAATCAGGAAAACTCCTGGGATATACAATATCAATGAGAGGAATAGAAGTGGATCTCGCCATAGTCAAGGTGATCCTCGACATGGAAGCACCTAGGACACTAAAGTAGCTGAGAGGTCTACAAGGTAGGCTCCAGTCCATCCATAGATTCATAGCACAAGTAGTGGATAAATAAATCCAATACTCTCATCTAATCCACAAGGGAGTAACATAAAAGTGGGATGACAAGTGTGACCAAAAATTTAGTAAAATCAAAGAATATCTAGTTACGCAACCAGTGTTAATGCCACCTACTCCAAGAAAGCCACTGATCCTATATATTTTAGCAACCATGGCAGCTCTCGGTGCTCTATTAGCTCAACACAATGAAAATGGAAGAGAAAGAGAAATATACTATATCAGTAGAACTATGGTGGGACATGAGATCAACTAAACTCCCATTGAAAAGGCTTGTCTAGAAGTTATATATGTAGCAGAAAAATTAAAACACTACATGTTGGCTCACCAAATCAAGTTGATTGCAAAGATAGATCCTCTCAAATACCTACTTTCTAGAGCCACTCTCATGGGATAGAAAGCCAAGTGGGTCATGATATTGACAGAACATGACATTGAATATGTGGCGCACAAGGCTATCAAGGGACAAGTAATTGCAGATCAACTAGCAGAAGCTCCTAGTTATGCAGAGAACCCACTCATTTTAGAACTCCTAGATGAATCAATTTTTAGCCTAAGTGTTGCAGACCACTGGAAGATGTATTTTGATGGATCTTACATGCAATACGGATCAGGAGTAGGAATTTTCTTCATAACTTGCCAAGGAGACTGCATACCCAAATCTTTCAAATTGTCATTTCTAGGCACGAATAACATAACAGAGTATGAGGCTCTCTTCATAGGCTTAAGCATTATAGTACAATGGTAGATCATGGCTTTAAAGGTATATGGGGACTCTCAGCTTGTAATCAATTAGGTAAACAGTGAATATCAGAAAAAGGATGATAAGCTAACTCCATACAAGAAGTTAGTCAAGAGCCTCAAAGAATCATTCATGGATATCACATTTGAACAGTTACCTAGAGAAAACAATAGAGAAATGGATGCAATGGTGATAATTGGATCACTCTTAGAAATCATGTACAATGTCCCAAAGCAAGAACTCCTTGTAGAGTAGCTTCTCATACCAAAGTCTGAATTTGTGTGTGAACTCATTGGTCTTGGTGATCCCTGGTATCATGATGTTTACACCTAATTAAGAATAGGAGTCTTGCCCTCTAATATAACCCCAAACCTTAAATGAGCCTTCATCAAAATGTCCACCCACTTTATCATCCTTGGAGAAACCCTTTATTGTAGGAGTATTAAAGGAACCCTATTGCGTTTCTTGAACACTGAGGAAGCCTTGACTACTTTAACTGAGGTACACAATGGCATTTTTGGTTCACACTCGAGTGGTAGGAAATTGGCTAGGAAGTTTCTAAGAACCGGATACTACTAGCCAACAATGGAAAGAGAGGCACACGACTTTGTCAAAAAGTGTTTACAGTGCCAGTAGCATGGAGACCTTATTCATGCACTAGCTCAATAGCTTCATCCTATTATTACACCTTGGCCCTTCTCGCAGTGGGGGCTCGATCTCATCGAAAAAATTACCCCCACCTCATCCAATGGCCACAAATTTATCAACACCACCACGAAGTATTTTACAAAGTAGGTTGAAGCAATTCCCATGACCTACATAACCAGAAAGCAGATATCCAATTTCATCCTAGACTACCTCATTTGTCGATATGACATCCCTAAAGGTATTATCTCAGACGATGAGACACCTTTCAAAAAGCAGGATGTTCATGACTTATGTGAAAAATTCAAAATCCAACATCGATTTTCCACTCCATATTACCCACAAGGCAATGGCCAAGCAAAAGCCACTAATAAAACTATCTTGAAAATCCTTAAGAAAATAGTCAATGACTCTGGTCGTGACTAGCATCTATAGCTAAATGCAACCTTATGGGCCTACCGCACTAGCATCCGTACGCCAATAGGTGCCACCCCATTCTCCCTGGTCTACGGATCAGAATCCATCCTCCCAATCGAGATCAAGCTCCCATCATTAAGGATATCACTATAAAACCTCATTACAAATGAGGAATATCAGATTTCAAGGTTAAATGAGATTGAGTTATTAGAGTAATGGCGCATGGATGCCCTAAACCATCTACAGGTGTATCCGAACTAGCTAAAGTGCAGCTACAACAAGAAGATCAATAGACACACCTTCCAAGTCGACGAACTTGTGCTAAAGGAGAACCAAAAAAATGTGCCAAACCCAGAAAGCAAAGGAAAATTTAAGCCCAATTGGTTGGGACCTTTCATCATCACAATAAGCTATAAATCAAGAGCCTACTAGTTATCAACACCAGAAGGCAAACCCCTATAGGAGCCCATGAATAGCTCCCATATCCAAAAGTTTTATGCCTAAAATATTGCAACGTATAAAACCAAAAGGTACAAAAAAAACAAAAAATGTCCTGAAAAAATAGTCGCTTTGATAAAAACCTAGCAAACAGGCATCTTGGTGACAATAAAAAAATGCAAAAATCAAAAAAATCAAAAAAAGGATTGAAAAAAGTAAAGAAAAAAACCATCCTCTAATGAAAACCACTTCAGTGGCACTTTGGACAAGTACCTTGGTGAAAACTTGGACCTTCATGATTGAATTATCCATTACATTCCATTTATCCTTCCACCATTCATTCACAACCGTACCATAGCTTGATCTTGTGCTTGTATCATGTTCCACCCTAGTACTACTTGGCATACTCCTAAGGTCATTTTTTCCTGTCTTTATAGAAGTAGTCTATAGCATTACATTGGGGGCATGTTCCAATACCTACATCGGATCGGATTTGTGTATATTTTGTTGATCTTCCTTAAAATCAAAAAATCAAAAACATTCAAAAAATGTCAAAAATCTGAAAACTCAAAAATAAATTCATCCTTTCAAACTACGTTGTCTCTGAGCTTGAACATAGGAAAGGTTGATCTTTGATCATCCCTCGATATATTTTAGGTTAGTCCCTACACATCCCTCACAATGTGGCAATTCATTTTCCCATCTATCTCATCATTGAGTCAAATATGTCATTAGTCAAACTACGTGGTCTCTATGTGTATAATGTAGGCAAGGATAATTGATGGATTGGCTCCCAAGACCCCTAGGATAGGTCTTTAAGTTAGTCTCTTGGTCTAAAATCTCAAATTTCCAAAAACAACCTCCAAATATTTGAAAAAACCCAAAATGGCGCATCTGTCTCATCTCGCTTTCACCTGAAATAATCACCGTTCCTAATAAATCAATCGTCGCCTTTATCCTTTGGTGATTCAGTCAGAAGCAAGTCTAGTAGGTTCAAAATTGAATGCCTAATCGTTAGAAGTCTGAAGTCTAGGTTAGTAAGCAAGCAATTTGATCAACTTGGAGTATCAATAGCTTATCATCCAATCAATCTCATCAAAACCCTAATCACAACATGTCCTAGGATGCATCCTTCCCATGATGGACATCAGCATTAGGTATCACCTATAGTTCAGTCTTGGCTAGCAGTATAAAGAACATTAGCTTGTTTTTTTACTTTATCTGGTCCTTTTGACTTATCTTATTTTGCGCTCATTCCAAGGACCTCTCGATGATGCCTAAACAAAATAATTTTAGAGAGAAATGAATGGGGAAATGATTATTACCCTTTTATCTATTGTGCTTGTGGGATACTCTTGTAAAATAACTTATTTCATGCATACTTTGTTTTGTTTGTAGAGAGGATGTTTTAGGTGTCTTGTTGACCACATAGGAAGACTTGATTGTCTATGTTTTGGTCCAAGATGTTTAGAATGTCTGAACTACATCTTGAATAAGGTTATGTATGCTAAGTGTAAAAAGGAATACTCCTATCTGACTGTCAAGTCAAATTCCATCACACTAGGTACCATGCCATCCTAGTTCTTTATACCTTGATGCATCATACCTATGTGTGTTATTAAACATAAAGTAATTGGCCCTTTGAAAATCCCAACTTCTAATAAGAAAATTATCATCATTTTAATGACTTGTTCAATCCCTTTTCTTCTATCTTATTTTCATACTAACATGGTACCATGACAGTTAATCAGAACATCGCTAATGCGTCCACCCTGCATCCATAAAATCATCAGCATAAGTTTATATTATATAGATCATACCATATCATATCATATCACATTATCATCATCTTAAGTTGTGAGGAATAATATAGATTTGTTATTCTAAGTATCTTAAGAAATAATTGCATTACATTCATTTCATATCATACATTACATGAATCATTAAGGGCATAATATAAATCATTAGCATCCATTATCATTACATAATTGGTTGCATATCATTTGCATCATTAATCATTTGCACATCAATACATAATCATTTGCATACATTGCATCCATATGATTGTCATCAAAGTGCATAGAAAAATACAAAAAGAAATGCATCCATACATCATACATCATAAGTAGGATAATATCATATATATCATCAAAATATACAACTGTCATGATACAAAAATCGGATCAAGTATATACATCAAAGTACATGATACAATAGGGGCAATAATCAAAGCCCATGGATAAAAAATGGAAAACTATATGTGATTGAAGGTCTAGCCCTGCTAGCTCTGCCCCTCCCCCTTTGGCCTCTCACCATAGTCCTCGGAAGGCCTCATCCCCATCTACTATGAAAAGTCTGGCACTTGACCAACTGTTGGAACTGCCTGCCTGTAATGCTGCTAATAGTACTCTCTAGCCCTCAAGGATATTGACCGTCCCTAGGAAGATAAGGTAGTACTCTCCAGCTGTCGTCTCCAACCAATCTCCTGATCCCTCTCAGACTGTACCTGGTCCCTCTCAGTAGTGACTACCAAAATCTGTTGTCTGACCTGATCTCTCTTCGTAGTCAATATCTGAACGTGAACTTGCAACTATTGGATCAGCGCATCTCTATGATCGGGCTGCCCTAGTGGCTATTGTTCTGGGAATGCTCTATCCCCATCTTTGGGCTGATCATCTTGTGTAGGAATCTCATGAATCTCTACCTGCAGTGGTGTCGGTGCCCACGGGGGTGCTTAATCCCATAGTGGTGTCTGATGTGGAGGAGGGCCACCTCCTCCCCTATCCCCATCACCATCTCTATCACCATCACCTCTACCTCCCTATCCTTTGTGTCTACTAGTGGACCTGCCTCTCGGCCTCCATTATGGAAGAACTATGCCTAGAACTGTCAATTGGAGAGGAGGTCTGAACCAAGCTCTATACACTTGGGTAACCCCTACATCTGCCGGCCCCTGATAATATGGCCATGGCCTAGCTACTAGCTACCTAAATGAGGCTACTGCCTCCGATGCTAGAATCGCTTGGCCCCATGTTATCTCTCGTGTAGAATAGGTGAATATTGCCATGTACTGATCATCTGACTTATTGTGAACATCGTCGAACTATCGGGCTACCTTGTCAGGGAGGTACCACTCTATCATGGCCATGTGCTTGTAGCCTTGCATCAATTTGTCATTCCAAGAAAAGAATAGATCCTCATGATCATCGTACCATGTGCCTATATCCATCCAGGGCCTCCAAACAAACTCTTGCATCTCATCAAAAACCTGCTGCCAATGGGCAATGCCACCTATGCCAAATGAATTCAGGCTCCCCCATACTGCCAAATGATAGGATCATCAATATCTAGAACAATCGGTGTGACAACTAGATGAAGCACTAGAATCCACTCTGATGCCTAGATGTGTAGTAGAGTGACCTTGACCTCGATGGCCCTACTATCAAGATATGCAAACTCATGGAGGTCCCTATATAGTGAGGTGAACATCACTAGCCCCCAAGCAATCACTCCCTATGAATGACCATCCACTCCCATGCTAGCCCCTAGCCCAGACTAAAGTATCAGCCCCACTGATCTAGTGCCACAAGACTTGAAATGATGGCCGCAACAATCAATTTGTTGGTGAGCACAACGCCCCGGTACCTCTCCAATTTTATCTGTCTCTCAAAAAAGTAAATCTCATCGAAACCCATCACATCATAGTAGGCATCCCTACCAACATCTAGATCATAAATGACTCTCACTCCATGGATGGGTAGTTGTAGGATGTGCCAAACATCCTCAAGTGTAACAGTCACCTCGCCAGTAGGAAGGTAGAAGGAGGAGATCTCACTATGCCATCACTCTATCAAGGCTATCATCATCCCCAAGTGGGGCTAAACAGGATGAACATACACAACAAACCAAAGGCCAAGCATACCAAGCTGCTCCTAAAGGAATATGTGCATACCATCTAATCTATTGAGCACCGACCATCTATGCTCCCTCGAGTGAAGTATATCGATGTCCTCCTACATAAGAGAAACCACCACATCAAGTCTCATAAAAAAAATCTGCCTCCCGCATTAGCTTTTCACATTTGAAACAACAAATGTGGTGTTGTTTTCAAATGCAATTGAGTTTGTAAATTTCTAAACTAGGCCACCATAGTGAAGTTTGCAAAATGCCAAAGTGCACCGCACAGTCTGATTTGCATGTGCAGCTAACTTTGGGCTCAAACCCTAAGTCCAAACTACGTCACGTAGCCTGATTTGCGTATGCGGTGGAGTTTGGCCTAAAACCCTAATTCTCCAAAGTTGCCCATGATGGTGCAATTCTTATATGTGGCACATTTTGAGTCTGTGCGATGTCAGTTGAGCAATTGCAATGGCACTATATAGCACTACTTGACCTAAAGTTTACTTGGACCCTATTAAATGCACGTAAAATGAGAAAATTAAAAGTCGAGATAAGGGTACATACCATAGGTCCTGCGTCGACTGGTCATTGGCACACTCATACACTATCTAACACATGACAGGGAAGCTATTGTTGTGCCATCTCAATCGGGACTCAAAGTTCAAAGTGCAAAAATTTCTAAAGACTAAGTGTGCAAATGAATTGAAAGTGACCCTTTAGAGTCTATTTAAGCGAGAAAATTAGGGTTTTTTGACCTAATTCGACCATTCGGCTAGGGTTTTGGTCGCTCGATCCTATTTTTTCCCAACTAAGGGCCATGTTGCATCTTTTTTGGAATTTTAACGCATTTTTTGGCATGTTGGGGCATTTTGGGACCTATCAGGCATCTTGTCCTCCTTTTTTCGCGAGATCATCCAAAAGTCAAAATTTTCTTCTGAACTCTCGAGGGGGCAACATATCAACATAATCCTTCTCATTGGGGTAATAGTGGGGCATCTTAAAATCAAAAATAAAAAAAATGCAGAATTTTGAACACAACAGTTTATTCTTTCAACCAATACAATGAGTGCATTGCTTCAAAGAGGGGCAAAATGTAGACATGGAAAACTGATCGACACAGTTGATCCTGATTACTAACATCATTTCATCCTAAATCATACTCTCAGCTCATCATCACTTTTCATCTCTTAATTAAATAAATCATTATTTATTTAATTAGGTCTTTCTCCTGTGTTGATTAAATTAATCAATTTGATTTAATTAATCCTCAATCCCTCTTTAATTAAATAATTTATCTTATTTGATTAAATCCATAAAGTCTTCTTATTAAATTAAATAAATTAAACCTTATTTGATTTAATCTAACATTATCTCCTTTAGTTAAATAAATCAAATCATTTATTTAATTAAATCTTTCTTCACAATTCTTGATTTAAATTAACTCATAAATTCAAGTCACTCCTAATTCTCTCTTAAAATTAATCAATCTTTGATTAAATCTTAATCTATGTCACATCCTCTAGAGAATGCAATTTGCACAATAAATCAATTACTCTGATTTATTAAATCTCTATTTTCCCTCACATGGCATAAAAAGGTAATATTCCCTCAAATTTGAATTCAAAATCCAAGTGGACTTAGTCCTTCCAACAAGGCATTTATTTCACCTTACAAGTCCTTTTTCCTTGAGCCAAGTGGCCATAACTCCATTTTCTTCCCTCTCTAACAAGCCATTTCACTAATTTGAAATTCTACCTAATGTCATTTATTGGCACTTTGATGAAAACTTGCACAACCTTCACTCATTTGCATCTTGACAAGTGGGACTAGTCCATTGGATGTTGAACGATCCCACATTGCTCAATTTCACTCTTTCTTCCAATTTTGAAATCTATAAATGAGAGACTCTTCCTCTCATTCTATCATCCACAATCCAAGCAAGTCTACTATACTTCATTTCATCTACAACTTATCCATTTCATATCAAGTGTTCATCATTTTCATGGTTTCATAGCAAGGTTATGCCAAAATTTTATCAAGGAGCTTTAATCATCTACAAATCTTCATCAAATCTTGCATAGGAGTTGGGAAAGGGCCAATTTCTACACATAATTGGCACCAACTCCCCCATGGGATTAAGAGTTTGCATCTTAGAATAGGATTTCATTGTTTTCTTTGTTCATTTCTTCATTTTCTTTCCTATTCGAGCATTGCAAATGGATTTCATGGGGAATCCTTGTTCTTACTTGCATATTGACCTAATATTGTGCTTGTTTGCCAAGTTTGTGTAGGTATAGGATTTGGGTTCACATATGTATTGGAGAGAAGTTGTAAGCACTATTGTATATACTTCTAACTAGGTAAATGTCAATGGTAAGTCTGGTAAGACTCCTTTTGAGTTGTGGTTTTGTTATAAGCCTACTGTTAAATATTTCAAAATATTTGGAAGTAGATGTTATATCAAGAGAGATGAAGATATAGGAAAGTTTTATGCTAGGAGTGATGAATGAATCTTTCTAGGTTACTCTACTAAGAGCAAGGCCTACCGATGCTATAATAGAGGATTGAGGAGAACGGTTGAAAGTGAACATGTTAGAGTTGATGAGGACACTAATAGTTCATCTAGATACTATGGATATGATTCAAATGACCAACATTATAGTACTGATAATGGAAAGAATGCTTAGACACAAAATGAAGTTCAAATTGTTCTAGTGAATCAAGAGAATCAAGAAGGAGAAGCTAGTCGAAGTGCAGAAGAAAGAATAGAAGAACCAGAAGTTTGAGAAAATCCCAAAGTTTCAAGGTATGTAAAGCTAAATCATTCCGAAAATCAGATTATAGGAGATAAGAACAAAGGTGTGTAGACTAGAAGAAAAATTATAGAAGAGTATTGTCTAATTTCTAAGACTGGGCCCAACAATGTCAGTGAAGCATGTAAATATAAATATTGAATGGAAGAAATGAAGGAAGAACTAATGTGGATAGAGAAAAATAATACATGGATTCTTGTTCCCAGACCTCAGGATACTAATGTGATTGGAACCAAATGGGTCTTTCAGAATAGCTGAATGAACAAGGTGAAGTGGTCAAGAATAAAGAAAGACGGGTATGTAAAGGGTACTCATAGATGGAAGGTACTGATTTTGAAGAAACCTTTGCCCGTGTTGCTAAAATTGAAGTTGTAAGATTATTTCTTGCTTATGCTGCTTGTAAGAACTACACAGTCTATCAAATGGATGCAAAGCGAACATTTCTAAATGGTGAGCTAGAAGAAGAAGTATACGTTGAACAACTGGATGGATTTCAACTGACTAACAAAGGAGAGATGGTTTGTCTATTGAAGAAATCATTGTATGGACTCAAGCAAGCCCCTAGAGCCTTGTATGCTAGATTGGATAAATACTTGTTGAAACTTGGATTCAATAAAGGTACTACTAACAATAATATGTATTTTAAGATGAATTGGGATAAAGAGTTGATTATTGAAGTCTTTGTTGATGACATTATTTTTTAAGGTGATGATGACTTATGTATGAAGTTTGTTGATGAAATTGAAATTGAGTTTGAGATGTCAGTGATTGGAGAGCTGAAATTATTTTTGGGATTGAAAATTACTCAGTTAGATAATGGATCTTTATATCTTAGTCCAAATATGGAAGAGAGTTACTGAAAAAGTTTGGCATGGAAGACTCAAAGGCAGTTGCTACACCCATGGTAACTAGATGCAAGTTAACACAAAATGATGATTCTCCTAAGGAAAATCAAACAAGATACAGGTCAATGATTAGTGGATTAATTTATTTGACTCAGACCAGACCAAACATCATGAATTTTGTATGTATAGTTACTAGATATCAAGCTGAACTAAAGGAATCTCATGTGACTGTTGTGAAGAGAATTTTTAGATACTTGAAAGGGACAGTTGACTTTGGTCTTTGGTATCCTAAATATGATGATCTTACCTTGAGTGCCTCTACTGATGTAGATTGGGAAGGAGATGTGGATGACAAGAAAAGTACTAGTGGTGGTGCCTTATTCTTGGGGAAGAAGTTAGTGTCTTGGTTAAGTAAAAAGAAAAATTCCATTTCCTTATCTATAGCTGAGGCAGAATATATTGTTGCTAAAAAAAATTGTACTCAAGTAATATGGATGAAGCAGATGCTGAGAGATATTAGCATTTAGTATGATGAACTTGTTGCTATATTTTGTGATAATTAAAGTTCCATAAACATTTCTAAGAATCTGGTGTTGCATTCCAAGACAAAACATATATCTATCAAATAACACTTTTTGAGAGATAGAGTGAGTGATAAAGAAGTCAGATTGGAGTATGTGCCTACTAAGGAATAGATTGCAGACATCTTTACTAAGGAATTTCCCAACGCTAATTTTGAGTATCTCAAAGGGAAGTTAGGGGTGATTTCCCCTCCTAATTAGAACTAAGATTCAAGTCTTTGCATTAGTTTTTGCATTCATAGTCATATCTTGATCCAGATTGATTTTTGGTGGCTTCTACTCAGGGTGAGTAGTCAGATGATTCAAATATGTGGTTCAGAGCTTGTGTTCCTTTGCCATTGATGTCAAAGGAGGAGAAGAAGAATGTGAAAAATTACAAAAATGGAGAGAAGAGTAATGTGGAAAACTATGGAAGAGCTAAAAGAAAGGGGGAGAAGAAAAGTATGAGAAGAAGGAGAGATTGTTGGAAGAATAGTTAGTTGTGTTGATGGTGTATTTTTCACATCATGTGTTTCCATCAATGCCAAAGGGGGATATTTTTGTATGTTGTGGTTATTTTTCTGATATGTGGTTGTCATTGATGTCAACACTATTAGCATTGGTGTCCTGAAGGCTATATATGTCGAGGATATTGAGAAAATTATGTTAAATATGTTGAAGACTATCTGTGAACCTGTGAAGTTTAGTGGGGTGGAAAATTCAGTATTTTGGTATTGAAAATGTGCACTTTAAAAGGTTTTTTTCTGAGCTTATCTTGTTTATACTTTGGAAGTTTCAGAGGTGCACATCAAGATTGGAGCAAGTTGTGAGTTTCTATGTTCCTGTAGTTATTTTGTTACTGTAGCTGGTGTTTCTAGAAGAATAGAATGTAATCCTGGTAATTTGAGTTGTTGTGTATGCTCATGCAATGTTCATTGATGTTTCTAGACTATGATTTATCCTTGTTGCATGTGATCTTGATCAGAGATTTTTTGTTTTTGTGTTCAGGTTTTTATGTTCTTGGTCGACATGGTGGTTGTAGCATGTTGCACATCCTCATGGATTAATCTTCGAATGCTTGGCACATTCAAAGATTTTTTTTTAGGTCTTCATTATGTTGTGACCAACTTTGGTTGGTGCGCATTGAGATTTATTCATGAATTGGGCTGACAATTTGTAATTCATTTATTCTTTTATTTTTGGCCGACAAAGTTGTTGATGTAACTCCATGAAGTGGATATATAAGAGCGATTTTATCTTCATTTTGAAGTGTGTGTGATGTATGTGTGAGAAGTGTGCATGTGAAATGTGTGAGTAAAGATTAGATCATTCGTTGCATAGAAGAGTTTGAAGAAGTTTGAGCAAAGTGTGAAGAAGTGTTTTAGTGCCTAACCGAAACTGTCATTAAGCTTTTGAAGAAGCTAATTTCTCAGTTCAACCTCCTCCGATGGATTTAATCTAAATGTTTTATGTAAGATAATGTGTCTTCTTTGAGCAGTGACCTCTAGGCAATGTGCCTAAATGCATGTGCATTCCTTATTCATTTTCCTTATGCTTTTAACATGGTATAACTTGTGGATTAACCTCGACCATGGTTTTTCCCCTAATAGGATTTCCATGCAAAAATCATGGTGTTATGTGTGTTTCTTATGTGTTGTTGATTCATGCTTTCATTGTTATTTATCAAATATGAGATTAAAGGTTAATAAAGCTAAATAAGTTTTAACTTCTGTGATAACTGATTCACCCCCCCTCTCAATTGTCTATTCTTGTTTTACCAGCAATCCAAGGAAGATACCTTCATCAAATATTGTATCAAAATTTTCTAAGTTTTCATCTATTTTGATATGACAGTTGCTTCCAAATACTCTAAAATATTTGATAGTAAGAGTTCTAGCATACCACAATTTATAGGGAGTATTTGCATTGTTTTATCTCCCTTGAACTTTATTAATATTTTAGACACTAGTACACATTTAGATTCTCTCTAGTATATTTCTAATCGGTTCTCCTCTTTCATCATTGTTCTTGCAACTCCCTGAGTAGTCCCATTCTTTATTTCAACCACTCCATTCTACTAAGGATTCCTAGGGGCAGATAAATGCCTCTTTATCCCATGATTCACATAAAAACTATTAAACTCATTGGAGGTGAATTCTCCTCATTTTTCAAACCTCAAAAATTCAATTTTCATATCCATTTCATTCTTAACCATAACTTTGAATGCTTTAAACTTATCTAGAGCTTCTAATATTTCTTTGAGAAAAGTCACCCATGTCATTATAGAATAATAATCAATCAATATTATGAAATACTTGTCACCTTGAAGACATATTACCTTGGTAAGACAACAAAGGTCTATATGCACCAGCTCCAACAATCTAGTATTAGATTATTCTTTGATTTTGAAACTTCTTCTTTCTTGCTTTCCAATTTGGCATTCCTCGCAGACAACATTGATGGTCTTTGTAACCCTTGGAGGATCTCTCACAACTTGAACTAAGCTAATCCTCACTAGGAAATCAAAATTAATGTGACATCCTTTTATGCCATAGCCAACTTTTATTAATATGCCATAAAGAAATGACCATCAGTAGCTTTAAGTTGATAAACATTTCCATTTTTCCTTCTTCCAATTTCAACCATCTTTTTGTTGCCTTTTCTATGTTGCAAGTATGAGTAGTTGGTGTTTTCATTGATGTCAACAAGTCTACATTGTCATTGATGTCTATAATTGAGTAAGATAGTTGCAAGAGTTGAGTAGTTGATGCTTTGATTAGTTTCCTTATGTTGTCATTAGTAAGGCTACTAGTGCCAATATCTAGTGTTGTTTTGATAAGATTCTATCTATGGCTTTGGAAGTATTGAAGATCATGAGGATGTTCCTTTAGTGCTTTGTTTATAAGTTCTTTTGAGAAAATTTGATAAAAATAGGAAATAGTGTGTTACAGTGGTCTTCTAGGTGAAAAAATTATGTTTTGGTTTTTCTATACATTTATTTTAGGTTGAAGATCTACTTGTGTGATTTAGATATTTTGGTGAGAAGTATTCAAAGGTGTTATATTCATGGTTTTCTATGTTGGATGATCATATAGAAGAAGTGTTTTTTACTAGTGTGTGACTATGTATTGTAGAGGTTTCTAGGAGAAATGTTTCTACTTTTCATTTCTCCATAGTTGTGTTTCAAGTCTTGCAATTCTAAAGGTGTGTTTTTTGTGTAGGTAGTTTACCTCAGTCAAGAGTGTTTGAGGTTTTATGCTTTGGAAGATAGTTTTCTGAGTTACAATGTATGGTAGAGTTGTCTGGATGTACTAAGTGTGTATATTATTTAGTTGGAAGTTGTTGTGAAGGATTTCATTGGATTTCATGGTGTTTGACGAATACTCTAGATCATGTTTGAGATGGTCTATGGTTCATAATTTGTCTTTGGGCTTCAAGAAGCATGTACTCAAAATTTTACTTGTGCTTCTATGGGTAATGACTGACCTAGTGTTTATACTACATGTGATGAATAATAATTGTTTGAGGAAGCATGTGGTTGACGGGTGTTGTGGATTTGGGTCCCAACTAAGGTTTGATATGGTCTGCATTCACTTCTTTCCACCACAGAAGTGTTTTTGTGCTGACCTAATTTAAATTTGCACATTTGAGGTGCATAGCCAACCTTAGATAAGGTTTCAAGGTTGAAGATAGTATAAGTATGAGTTGAATTGTTGAAGTATGTTGAGATAAGTATGAGAGTTGTGAAATTAAGTAATGTAGTGCAATATTTCATGTGCTAGTTTACTAGATTTAGCAAGAAGAAGGTGACTACAATTATTCAATAAAGCTATGAAGATGTTGAAGTCATTATGGTGGAATCTTTGTTGTATTGGGATGCTTTTCTCTTTGTAACAATCCTCTATCTTCTTTTATATTATGTCAGTGAGTCTTTCTTCTTGCAGCCATGAGCTCTCCGACAATGAACCCTATTATATTTGGTATTCATATTACTTATATGAGCTAATCCTCACCATATTTTTTCCCTTCTTGGGTTTTCCATTTAAATATAGTAGTGTCTTCTGTATGGTGATAAGTTGCTCCAGTTTCTATTATTTTCTTTTCATGTTAGTTCATCATAATGTATTTAAGGGTTTAATGAATGAATGTGGATCTGAATTTGAATGATATTTCTAAAGTTTTAAGGGCAACTAATTCACCCCCCCTCCTAGTTGTCTTGTGAATTCAAAAATTGGTATAATAGCGAGGTTCCTTAGAGAAAAGGTTAATTGATTAATGTAGATTTTGGATGGCACACAAGAAGGAGATCCTTATATTTGATGGAACAAACTATGCATTTTGTAAAACAAGGATGAAAGGATTTATGGAGAATCTGGGATATGATGTTTTTAAATTAGTTAAGGATGGATAAATTATGCCTACAAATGGTTTGAGGATTGAAGTGTAACTCAATGATTATGAAAGAAATAGTAAAGAAAGGTATGCTATCTTGAGTAGTCTTACAAATTCTGAATTAGTTAAATTTATGGTTCTAAAAAATGGTAAAGCAATTTGGGAAAAGTTGGAAAGTATTTATGAAGGAGATGATATGGTCAAATAAGCTAAGATGTAGAATTCAAAGACCACATTTGAGAATCTATGGATTTCTAAAGATGAAAACATTACAAGATATATGTAGAGGGGAGATGAAGCAGTCAACTCCATTACAGGTCTTGGAAGAAAATTCAAAGAACCAAAACTGGTAAAGAAAATTCTTAGAACCCTAACTAAAGCTTATAGTCATAAGGTTGCTACTATTGGGGAATCGTAAAATCTAGATCATTATACTAGGATCAATTGTATGTCTCTTTAACTACATTTTAAATGAGACAATTTGGTACTAATAATGTGGTGCAGTCATGGTAGGAGGGTTCTAGAAGGAATAGTCCAGATGGTGTAGCAATGATTTAAAAGCAAAATAACATAGATATTTAATATGCGGACATGAATCTTCATTAATAGAGAATGCTTAAATTCAAAATTTTCCACAAGGGTGAATTATAAGGGCTCACAGGCCTTACCACAAAGGCTTCAACAATACAACTGGACAATAGGCCTTATTACATGCCCCTGAAGGGTTTGTGTGAAAGTATGTCGAATCTTAATCTTATCGTAAAACTACCAAACTAACTCCTCTAAAAATGAATCAAAATTCCTATAAATATTCTCCTCAAGCTCCAAAATAGGCCCACATTAGCCACAAGGGTTAATAACCTGATGAATGATTAAATATGAATTTCGGCCTTAATATATGAAGAATTAGCTCCACGCAAAATAATATGACTTATGAATCTTCAAGATAGGTCCCAATGAACCCAATATGCTTGTATGATGTCCCATTTAGCTTTGCATGATCTGGAATAGGTCTACAATAAGAATTTTGGACTAGGTCGATGCCAAATGCTCTAACTAGTAACCATAATGAATTTCTATGAGCGATAACTTTCAATAGACAACTACAAATGATGTGAAATTTGGATATGTGATAGATTTCGATTTGTAGATGTTATATCCTTCTCCATGATCTGAGAAAAAACAATGTGGTAAAATGTGTAATGAACTACTAAAACTGCACTACTGAATGTAATGCAAGAAAATAATTTTTTTTTAGTTGATACAAGATTTATTTACAACTAGGGATGCTCCTACATCAAAATTGTGCAAAATTTGAGATTGATTTTAAGGCTTCAAAAATAGAGAAGATTGAAGAACTAGATCAGGAAGATCTTGATGATGTAGAAGCTAAATTTGTGAGAAGAATGAGAAGAGGTACTATAAATACAAAGGTAAGTCACCTTTCAAATGTTTCAATTATTGAAAGATAGGTCACTATGCTTCAATATGTCCAAAGAGAGTTGCAAATGATAAAAATGAGGAGAACAAAGGTAAGATGATTAAGAAAATTTATTATGTTAGAGAAGATGCATGTATTTCTGACGATGAATCTAATTATGGAGATGATGATGATGATGAATTCATTTTCATGGATTTAAATGATGATTATGTTTCTGCTAACTCTAAAAGATGTGTGAAGGAATGCCCTCCAAAGAGAAAGGATAAAATTGAAGGTACTTTGGTATCTTCATTTCATGCTAGGCAGGATAAGAACTATTGGATCACGTCTCTTCCATGTTGACCTAAAAGGTTTTTTTTTTTTTCACTCTCTTTATAGCATTCTTCCAATTCTATGAGTATTTTGGGAATGATGACAGTTATGAGCTCTCTAAAAATATTGTAGTGAACCAAAAATTTAGGGGCAAATGGTGGTTCTCTTGCACTTCTAGGGTTTTTCACCTAAAAGGAGAGAGTTATTTCTACCCAAAACTTGGAGGTTCATTCAAGATTAATTTTTTATGTGATTTGAAATGTGTCTACATATAATTTCCTAGATTTAATGAATTGATAAAAGAAACTAACTAATAATTTGAAACTACTAAAATGCAAAATCTTCGAAAACATAATGTAAAATGACCTAAGAATCCATGTAAACTGTAACAAAAATGAAAGGGACTAGAGAGTTGCACCTAGAAACTAAAGCTTTATGTAGAGAGGCTATAGAATCCTACAAAAATTCCTATTGAAGCCAACTGGGACACTTGCACCAAGCTAGGTGACTTAGTCCTGTTTCAGGGAGATTTTGTGGAACATGTTTTGGGAAAATTGGTATCTAGAACTACAAAAAACTCTTTTTAGGCCCAGCAGTGGGACTAGTTTACCACTAAAGGAAAATTATTCCACCTTCAGCTTTCAAGAATCTCAAAGATCCGATCTGTACCTTTCGGTCTATACTTCAACTCCTGACAAGAATCTAGATTTGAATCCACAAATGTTGACTTTTAGGTGATCTCCAAGATTCTTTTAGGATTTTTTTGACTTTGAATGATGTTGATGAGGTGTTGAAACCTTTTAACACCCTTCTCTTTGACAAATCTACATACAAGACCTACAAAACACACACATGTAAAGAGGGAAAAATGGTTAAGGGTTAGAGAATAGGGGTTTTCCTTAGTGAAACCCCATTTTGGTAATCAAAACCAAGAAAATGAAATGAAATGGAAAGAGAATGATGAATGAACAATATGTAATGGTTCAACTCACCAAACCCTTGAAGTAGAAATCTTAAGATATGCAAGTAGATGCTCCAATGGATGAATTCTTGAAAATGCCTTGAATGCTTGAAGATTGCTTGATTGGGAAGAGATAGCTTGATCATGAGAGAATGAGTGTTAGGGTTGAAAATGAGGGAAAAACCCTTTATTTATTTGTGATTTTCCCTAATTACCAAAAATACCTCATCATAGGCCGATCTCAAGGTTTAGAGAATAATATCTCGCAAAAAAATTTAAAAAAATTGATTTTTAAGCCAGATGGGACTAAGTCGCCCTAGGTGACAACTTCATCCCATTGGGGCAATTTTACTAGATGTAAGAAATTAAAGTGCATTTAATGATGTTTAATGAGATTATTCACCAAAACATAATTAAGTATGACCCGTAAGTGCATTAAGGGTCCATTTAAACATAAGAAAGGGTCAAATTATTGATGACAAGCCTAGAAAAGTGTGAGAGTTTGTTACAATTCCTTACAACACTTTGAAATAAGGTTTGGTAAGTGATAAAAAGAGGTTATTTAGGTGAATTGTAATGAAAGGGTCCTAGAAAAGTTTGAAAGTGTGTTACAACACTTCACAAAACCTTTGTATGACATCATAAGGTTTTTATTGATTTACAAGCGTTCAAGACCTAATGTGAATGTGTTGACCACATTACAACATTAAATCTAGGAAAAATTGGGCCAAACTACATAGGAAAGGCCCAAATGAGTGTAAAAATGTCCAAGGATATATTTTTTGTGACACATGTAGCAAGAATCTATGGACCCAAAATCCATAGATCCCTTATGTGTGTTTGGTGTTTTCATTTTTGGGGCAACCCCCTTTTCTCTTTTATTTTGCATGATGTATATTTATTTGGAAACATATGAATTGGCATAGGTCTTTCCAAGTTGGATCTCATGTCCTCTTTATTGTTAGCATTTATCATTTGCTACTTCAAAGTAATTTCTCACAACATGGTGTTTAGAAATTCCTTTAAAGTGGAGGCATACATTGGCATTATTCTTTGCATTTCTTATGTTTCATGGTGTATTATTCTTAATTCTTGTGATGTGTCTTTTGCTTTGTGGTGACATTGGGTGTGATTTCCTTAAAGAGTGTTATCTCTCTTAGCATATTATATTCCTCTTAGTGGCTTGATGTGACACACTGCATCCCCTAAGTTGTGAATATTTTATTCTTCAATCGGTCCTCTCTTGGAGACATTGGGCATGAAATACCCTAAGTTAAAGACCTTACATGAACTTAGAAAGACTCCTTTGAATGTCCTTTACATTATTTTTGCATTTACAATATTTTGGTTACATGGCCATCTTGCATAACACACTTTGCATGCCTCTGGAGCCATCTTGTTTTTTCATTAGTTCCAAGCATACAAATTACTTGCCTCATGAAGCTTGAATTTCATTGTTGTGTGGCATCTTATCAGATTTATCAAGAGGTATAACTTTGGTATGGTTTTTCGAGAAGCCCAATTGAGGCATGAATTTCCCATAGCCACTTGCATGTGTGTGTGAGTGCATACCAGCCATGTGTGTATGTGTCTCACCTCTTTTGGATCCTCACCTAGTAGACAACCAAAAGTTTTGTTGCCTCAGAGTGAGCATGCATTTTTTAGACAAACAACCTAGATCTAATCGATATTGCAATGTATAAATGATAAATCTTGATCCGAACCTATTTTTCTTTTATTTTTCTTTTCTCATTGTCTTTGACAATGTATGCTTGTGCCTTAATAGTTTATTTATATCATTTCCACATGTGTTCTATTATGCCTATGTTGGTTTTCCATGGGATCTTGATCCTGGGAGCTTGATCACCCCTCTTGATCATTGTCATCCTATCTTACTAACATTGGTGCAATTGGACCCCTCTTCATGTGAGTTTCATCTAATTTAGTGTGATTTTGAAGCAAGTTAATCCTCTCACTAAAGTAGGGGCTAAATATAGTGTTGAAAAATGTTGTCGGTTACATTTTCACACTTATTTGGGCCCTCCTTTATAAACTGAGCTTAATGTTGCCTTGACTTAGTGTTGTAATGTGTTTGACACACCCACATTAATTCTTGGGCCCTTGTAAACTAAATAAACTTAATCATACCTTATCTAAGGTGTTGTAAAGTGTTGTAGCCCACTTTCACACTTTTCTAGGGTGGTCATTAATAATTGGGATTCTTTATAGTTTAATTGGCCTTATTTTGCATGCGCAATCCTCATTTAATGCATCATGGGACTCATACGCCACCTTGGGTGTATGAGTCCCATGTGGCCCAAAATCAAAATTAATTCAAATTCTTTGTAGGATTTTGTCTTCCTAGATCTAATGTCAGCTTGTAGTGTTGTAATTTTGGGAATTTTTGCATAAACAAGTATAAATACAAGGTTCTCTCACTCATTTTCACCCCAAGCATTCAAGTATTCATGCATATAGCAAGTTTGAGTTCATAAGAGAATTCAAGAGCATTCAAGGGTAAATTATCAAGTGATCTAGAGAATTGTTTAAAACATCAAGAATCATGTCAAAGTCTTCATGCATCATGTTTTTTTTTGACAAAACACTTGTGATGTAAGATTTCATGATTCAAGCTAGTAGTCCATTCAAGATCTACATCCATTGGAGCCACTCCATACATGTTTGCAAAAATTTATTGCTAGGGTTTGATGAGTTACATCTTATTTTGTTCATTCATCATTCTCCATTCCTATTTCATTTGATTTAAAGGTTTGATTACCAAAATGGGGTTTGACCAAGGCAAACCCCTTTCTACTAAAAAATCAACATTTTCCCCTCTCTTTAGTGTGTGATTTGTAGGTTTATGTTAAAGACATATTGAAGAGCAAGTTTAGAGAAATTTTTCAAAGTGTTCAAAGTTGTCAAGGTTGTCACCTTGCATTAGGGATCATTAGAAGACTTCTACAAGTTGCAAATCAGGGTTTTAGATCCAAAAATCTATTAGAAAAGACAAAGTAGACATTGAAGACCAAATTTAGACTTTGAAGTTCTAGAAAATCCTAACTAGACTGATATGCTATTTCTAGCATATGAGTCCCAGTTTAGGCCATTTTCTAGATTTTTGTAGTTCTAATATCCTTTTTCAAGAAACCAATTCTTGCCCAAAAATGCAGATCTATGAATAAATCACCCATCCTAGCACGTGAATCCTAGAAAGCTTTAAAATCATTGTTTTCAGGATTTTAGAGCTTCATCGAGTCTTCATATTTCCAAGTGCACACCTTTCATCTCCCAACTTTCTATTCTATTTTACATGCATTTGTAGTTCATTTAGTGAAAGTTTGCATTTCAATAGGTTTAAACATTACATCTTTCATTGCATTAGTCTTTCTAAGCCCTAGCTTACTGCTGAACCCCTTAGTTTATAATTAGATCCTAGGACAACCCTATTTCAAGATCTCTTTCTCCTTTACATACTTGAGGTTGAGATCTTTAGGTTTTTTCCTTAAATGAGAGTGTTTGAATTTTTTTGTTCTATTTCCCAAGCATATAATCCATACAAAATTCCACCTTTCAATTAGATATAGTAGTCCACCAATCATTGATCTATACTTTCTCTGATCAGCTTTAGGAGATTCATCATTCTTTCTCAACTTACAACTAGTAACCATAGGAGTGTTGCAAGGTGTGCACCCTTGGTCTCCTTGTGTTGTGCAACACAACACTTGGGTTTGTGACATGGATTAACTGTCTCTTGTGGATTCATTAACTCAATAACTTTCTACAACAAGGAGTATATACTGGTTTAGAATATTTCACTCCAAAATTCTTTCTCATAGTTTGATTGGAAAATGAAAATGTATTTATCTATTTGATTGATTTGTAGCCAAAGGAATAAGTTCATCTCCCCAAACATAGACATCTTGGACTCATTTTATAAATATTCTACAAAATTCTTACACATAGCTTCATTTCCTCCAAAAAATATGTCATCTACATAGAAAACCACAATCAAAATTTGATCTTTTCAACTTTAAATTAAATAATACTATCTAAAGTACTTTTATTGAATCCAGACCATATCTAGTTTATCTAATAATTGAAATCCTTCCCATTTTTTCATGTATACTTCTTCTTCTAACTCTCCATTCAAGAAAGAAGACTTCACATCCATTCGATAATTTTTAAATCCTTAGGTGTTGTAAAAGCCAAAAACATCCTAATAGCCTCCATTCTTGCCACTAGAGAAAATGTCCCCTCAAAATCTATTCCTTCAACTTGTGAGTAACCTTTACACATGTATTTTCTTATTTCTTACGACTTCTCCATTCTCATTTAGTTTGTTTTTGAACACCCATTTAGTTCCAATTATATTTTTTTTGCAAGTCTTGGAAAAATTTCCCAAGTCCAATTCTTCTTAATCTGCAATAGTTCTTCTTTCATAGCATTTATCTAATGTTCATCTTTGCATGCCTTAATTACAGTTATATTAGGCTCAACTTTAGAAAGTAAACACATATTTACCTCTTCTTTTGCAACTTTCCTTCTTGTCAATACACCTTTACTTTTATCTCCAATGATTTGTTCTTCAAAATGATTCTTCTGCACATACTTAGGGGTTCTAGGAGTCTTTTTTTGGAGCTTCTTCCTCTTCAATCTATAATTCTTTTCTCTTATCTTTTTCTTCTTCTCTACAAGTAGGCTCATCTGATATATATCCATCTATGACTACTGAATTTTGATAATCTTCATTCACTTTGACACTTGCACTCTCAATAATCTTTCTCAATCTCTTGTTTTAGTATTTGTAGGCTTTGCTTCTAGTAGAGTATCCAAGGAAGATACCTTCATCAGACCTTGCATCAAACTTTCCCAAGTTTTCTTCATCTCTTCTAATGTAATATTTGCTTCCAAACACCCTGAAGTATTGGACCATAGGAATCCTTCCATACCATAGTTCATAGGAAGTCTTTGTGTTGTTTTATTTTTCTTGATCTCTATTAAGTATGTAAATAGTATTATGAATTACTTCTCTCCAGTAGACTTCTTGTAGATTTTCTTCTTTCACTATAGTCCTTGTAGCTTCTTGAATAGTCCAATTTTTCCTTTCAACCACTCCATTTTGTTGAGGAGTTGTAGGGGTAGACAAGTGACTTTTTATGCCATGATTGCCATAAAACATGTTAAATTCATTAGAGGTGAACTCTCCACCTCTGTAAAACCTCAAATACTTGATTTTCATATCCATTTCATTCTCAACCCTAACTTAAAATACTCTAAACTTGTCTAGAGCTTCCAAATTTTCTTTGAGAAAAGTAACCCATGTCATTCTAGAATAATCATCAATCAAAAGCATAAATTAAAATCAAATTGAAGACTTATTACTCTTTTATGACCAAAAATATGTGTATGCACCAACTCTAATAATCTGATAGTAGATCATTATTTACCTTTGAAACTTCTTCTTGTTTTCTTTCCACTCTGAATATCCTTGTAGACAACATTAATAGGCTTTGTAATATTTCCAAGATCTCTCACAGATTGAACTAAACTTATCCTTACTAGATTATCAAAATTAGTGTGACACATTCTCCTATTCCATAGCCATCTTTTATTAATCTAAGTCATAAAAAAATTCCCATCAATGCCCTTTATCTAATAAACCTTTCTATTTGTCCTTCTAGTAGCAATCACAATTCCAAACCCTTTTTTGATCTCACATCCATCATCTTGAAACATAATATTGTATCCTTTGCTACACATTTGTCCAACACTTAAGAGGTTATGCCTTAGACCCTTAACATAGTTGATTGATGTTGAAAAAGGGGCATATAAAATGTCACTCGTTCTCCACCAATCATTAAAACATGTCTTAGGAGTCCTAATTGGATCGACTAACAACCTCACATGGTGAGTCAATTCGTAATGAGGAGTGTGATCAAGAGAAATACACTAATCTAATATGAAAAATAAAGTAAAATGAAAGATAAGTCTAAAACACCTAACACCTCAAGATTGGGCTAAGATAAACACAAATAAAAGGAAGATAAAAAATCAACAACATGACTATACCTTTCTTTGTGTTGATCCTTGGTTGGCCCTTTGATGGTTGATAATGTGTGCTCCCTAGATGATATACTTGTGATGGAAATGGTATTTTAGTGATAAATGAGGGTGGATGGATGCAATAATGGCTAGGATGCAAAATGAAAAATGCAAGAGTTGCAATAATAATGGCTAAAATGGCTAAATGGCTTGAGAGCATAAGTTTTCTTAATGAATGCATAAACTAACTCAATCAATGAGTAGAGGGGGATATTTATATAAGAAGTTGAATTCGCTAGAGAATTCAATGGTCAAGATTAAGCTGCCATGGTCAAGATGGAGAGCTGAGGTGATTTGAGGACTCATAAGCCCTCACATCTTGACATGTGGAGGGTGAGGTTTCAAAGGGGATGATGAGATGGAAAAGGGTACAAGTGAGGTGGAAAAGGCCATGTGGTCTCAAGGTACTTACAAGTACCTTGGGATGAGAGAGGATCTCCACAAAAATTAATCCCTTTTCCTCAAGTGGGGCTGAAAGTGACGAGTGAAGACTTTTAGAAAGTCCACCCTTGTCAACATGGGGATTGGAGATGGCCTTGGAGGAATAAACGTAAATTTTTAATTCACTTTTTGCAAGAGACCAAAGGGTAAAACAAGATTCCTCTAAAAGAGGTATTTTTCTATTGGATACGATGTGACACATGAGGTGTCATGGGGAAGACAAATGCATGGGGGGAATAAGTGTGAATTTTTAATTCACATGGGGAAGAGGTTAACCCAAAAAAAGTATGTACCAATAAGGTTGACTTAAGGACATGTTAAAAGGTTAAGTAATTCGGATTAGGATTGTGCAAATAGGTGATTAGGCTAATTAATGATGATTAGAGGCAAGTGGAAAGATATGGAGGATGTGATATTAATCCAAATTAAGGATATGCACATCTTAATTAATGATTAATTAAATTAATCTAAATTAGTGAAAGGGTTATGGAGGATGGGACAATGAGAGAGAAATAATGAATTAAAAATAGAAAAGGATAATTAACTAAATTAAATAAATTGATTGCACTTATTTAATTTAGAGATGAAGTTGGCCAATGTGTAAAGTATTTAATTAATTGAATTAAATTTCGTAGGAATATTAAGGGAAAGGGGAACATTAATTAAATAAATAATTTAATTAATGTTTGATGAAGGCAATGAAGTGGATTAATGAAAGGGATAAATTTGACCTTATGTAAAGGGTCAAATTTAGTTGTCTACATTTTTCCCCTCTTTGAAATATTGTTAGAATAACATTGTTTCAAAGAAAAATAAAATGCAGATGACTATATAGAGGAAGCGACTAGAAAAAGATGCCCCAACACTGGATGGGTTGTGTGAGCTGCTCAAGTGCAAGGGAGTGACAGGGGCTGTCCCAATCATGTAGGGGAAAGGTCAAGAATATGGTAAGGTATACCCCCTTGAGAGGGTGGTAGGGGAAGAAAAAGGGGCTCCAGGTGACTTCTCAATATGAAGAAATGGAGGGTATCGTTGGATAGGGCTCAAAAAATCAGGTAGGTTTTCCTTTTGAACATAGTCAATTTAACACATGGGTGCGAATGGTAGCCCGCGAAAGTTTGAGGATTAACTAGAGAAAAAGAAAGTTAAATAGAGGAAAAAAATTCCCGTAATTGAAAAAGAGGAGGAAGATTGTAAATAGTAATTTTAGAGTTACTACTCCTCATTTTGACAATAGTTAGTTGAGAAAGAGAGGAGAGAAGATAAAGGAGAAGGAGATAGAGATGATGTCAGATGATTATGATGATGAGATCATCCACCATGTGGATGAGGTACATAGTTATTGTGTTGAGTGCATCGTCGCACGCCAAGTTAGATCCAAAAACCCCCTTGGTGATTTTAGCATTTCTAGATGTATTTTTAAGTTTAATGCAATTTTAAAAACATGGGTTTTGGTTTTGGGGTAGAATAGGAAAATGGTTAGGAAACAAAATTTTATTTTGTTGGGCGATTTGGGAGAAATGTCAATTAAGGACAGGGTGGAAAAACAAGGGATTAGGGGAAAAGCAAAAGGGTTAGTTGAGAAAGTTTGCCTTGGTTGCCCGATATAGAGGAGAGCATGCCTAAAAAATGGGTGTCCTCCTCTGGGAATGAGTGGTCGCACCCTATGGAAGGGCGGTTGCACCTCAGAGGGCTAGCCATGCCCCAAATAGGGGTAGTTGCACCCAAGAGGGGTGTCCTTTCTTGGAACAAGGGTGACCATGCCCGATAGGGGTGGCCACGCCCTAGCTGACGTGGCCTCACCCCAGAGAGGGGAAATCTTGGCTTGAGGGTGGAGGCACCCCAAACAAGGGCGGCCATGTCCCAAGGGCGATGATGCCCTGAACAAGGGTGGCCTCATCGATGGGCAGTGATGACCCAAACAGGGGCGGCCCTACCCTGGCGAGTGGTGATGCCCCATGAAGGGGTGGCCCCACATAATGGACGACAACACCCTAGGAAGGGGAAACTATGCCCAATGGGTGGCAATGCCCCGAGAAGGGGCAACCTCACCTAATGGGTGGTGGCGCCCTGGGAAGGGGCAGCCCCACCCAATGGGCAGTGATGCTTAGAAGAAATGGGCGATCGTGCCCTAGAAAGGTTGCAGCCATGCTTGTCAAGGATGGAAAAAAGAGAGAGTTAAAAAACGAAAGAAAAGACATGGAGAATGGGCATTTTGCTCGAAAAGGGCGTGGTCATCGAGGGTAAAGATGGAGAGAAAAGGTGAGAAATATTTTTGTCAGGTGAGAGAGTTAGTTAGGGCGAAAAGGTACCTTGGGCTAGGACAAAAATAGATAGAGGAAAATGGGAGTGGGAAAGGTGTTAGGGGCTGGGTAAGAAGTAAAGGAAATGATGTGGTAATTGACAGATTGTGTGGCTTAATTGCAAAGGTTTGATACTTTGCGGATATGAGAGAGGAGATCAAAGGAGCTCTCAGCGACACAATGAGCGATGATTGGAGCGAACCATCAATGTTTGGTGAAGGAATGGATGCTACATTTCTTATGGTATCCATCTATTAGGGTGCATCGGGCAATGCTGACAACCTTGATCGAGCACTCGAATTCAACGACGTCGACATTCCATCTCCCAATAGGAGAGATGATCATGATGCTAGAGGATGTCTAGTGGATTTTGAGATTTCCTATAGCAAAGTAGTTGGTGAGTGAGTTGAGATCAGAGGGAGAGGAGATGGATCAGACCATGTGGGTCCTATTCAAGTGAGAGGACCTTCTGGTAGAGAAGAATGGCTTAGACGTGGATAGATGCTTAGGCCTAAGAGTATCACCATTGTTGTTGTACCTGTGTGGGTTAATTAGCAGTATAGTCATACCAAATAGGAGTGGGAGACACTGCAATCTTAGCTATATGGAGGTAATCTAACATATCATCAAGGGGAGGGATGAACAGTTCACATGGGGTCCATGCATCCTTTCATAGTTATACAAAGATATGCATGTGATTTTTTATCGAGGCACGGTCAGCGTGTGTTAGGTGACGTTGTTGTAGGTGTGGGCTTAGGAGCATATTAGTGTGGCCAAGCCAGATGTGGTGAGAGGGGGTCATGTGAATGAGGCAGCACCTATACCTTGGTGGTGTGATGCAGAGGAGAGGTGGGTGTTGCAGTATCGGGGTATAGGAGATTGTTTGATGATTTGGAGGAGGAGGATATAGTGTGGAGGCCACATATGACATGATGATTTTGGAGATGGAGGATGGAGGAGGTGAGACATAGGGACTATTTCATGACGCACTGCTATTTAGTTGGGAGAGAGCCTCAGATAGTAGAGTTACATAGGCCAGATCAGGTAATGAGGCAGTATGGGCTAGTGCAGGATATCACAAGTGCCCCTAAAATGTTCAGATGGATCACATGAGAGTGACCATGGGGTGATGCAATTTTAGCAGAGTTTGCACAAAAGCATTGGGTGATAGTGGTGCATGATCTAGTAGAGTACCTAGGGAGGGCGAAGGGACCGGTAGATGCAGGGATCACTGTTAGATATGTAGCATGGTTTATGCGACACTGTCTGATATGAATTACACCTAAGGTGCTGATCGTAGAGGCGGTAGGATGAGGTTAGAGGAGTGGGAGGGGGGAGGAGATGATGGGTAGATGGGGCTAGGAGACAACAAAGGAGAGGAGCAGCCAGGGGTAGTTGTAGCAAGAGGATGGTAGAGGAGAGTACCGAGAGTAGGTAGAGTAGTAGCGCAGCAGGAGAGAGTACTGGAGGTAACCAGGGAAGGTGGACAATAGGGGGTGCTAGAGGTAGATAAAGCAAGTGGACAATAGGGCCTACAGGAGGTAGGAAGAGTAGTGGACAAAGAGAGGATCTGGCGAGAGGTCAGCGAAGATCGAGTGGGAGGAGAAGGAGACAGAGGGCTCGTGGCTAGCCCGAGGAGGAGAGAGAGGATGTTGAGGGGTGGAGAGGGATGAGGGGGGAGTAGAGGCAATGGATATAGAGGATGAGGGTGGAGTAGAGGTGATGAATACAAAGATACATGATATTCCTCCATTGAGGATCATGCCACCAAAGGCAGAGGATTTGGTCACATGATTGAGAGGAGTGGAGGCAAAGGCTATTAGACTCGGGGCTGAGGGGAGGAGGCTTTAGGAAGAGGTGATCAGATTAGAGGCCACAAGATAGAGGGAGTATGGATTTATTGTGGACCACCTGACTTCATAGGTATAGGATGCAGAGAGGGAGAGAGATGTCTTATGCGGTGAGCTAGATAGAATGACTAGGGATCGAGATAGAGTATAGGTAGAGGTGACCTGTTATGAGGGGGAGGTGGCAAGGGAGTGTGAGGCAAGAGATTCAACAAGATGGGAGAGGGACTGACTAGAGGCTACTGTAGTGATACGAGAGGCAGGGGGTCAATGAGAGGTGGAGGAGGGTTAGAGCAAATATCGACAGAAGCTTTGGTAGAGGTAGAGAGAGATATGGAGGACTTGAGGAGGCAGGTAGGGGGACTATTGAGAGAGTGGAGGGAGCTGAGATGGGAGTGGGATGAGCTTTGAGAGAGAGTGGAGGTGGCAGAGGAGATAGTGGGATATATGAGATTGATGCAAGAGAGAGAGGAGAGAATGAGGGCTCATGTATAGGTATTGGAGTCAAAGAGGGAGACCTTTCAAACATAGATGTAGGCACTATGGGAGGAGATGGATGCAACAATGGTACAAAGAGAGGTGCAACATAGTTGCAAACATAGGGGTCACGGACAGAGGAGAGGAGAGTCCTTATCGAAGATCGAGACAGATATGGGCAGAAGCAGAACATTCTCCAGGGTCATGCGGGAGAGAGAGATGAGTAAATGAGAGAGGCATTATTCTGGATGATCACTTATTAGTAGGTAGTTCTAGATCCGTTGCAGTGTACATTTCACTTTGAGTGACGGGCTCCTCAAATGCCCACACCATCCCAGACATTGGGGACATGGACTCGAGGATTCAGTGGTTCTCAGATGACCCCCCCTCGTAGAGGGCCAGTGCCTGAGTCACCATAGAGATCAGATGTGGGTAGCTCATGGTTCAGACTAGACATATAGGATCTCAAACATTGATAGGTATAGGATGAGACACAGTACAGAGTAGCAGATATCAAAGCAGATCCATAGTTGCATACTTGTACTTTATTTTTGGTGAGAAATGGTATATATGTAGTTGTGATTATTATGGACATTATTATGGATGTCATGATGGATATTGTATTTTTTGGATTTGGAATATGATATGTGAGAGCCCTTATTGACACTATATGATGCTTATGCGATGGATGATTTATATATGAATATGTGTATTTTTATCTATATGGATGTATGACTATGATGATTATTTCTATGTGTATGATGTCTAAGTTCTATGATGCAGGAGGCGATGGATGATGTGATGTCAAATGAGATGGTTAATTATGAATGCATGATGTCTAATGAATATGATTTTGTGGATGTTATGATTATTGTTATGGTGGATGATTTATTTATGACATGCATGATGGTGAATGTGTATAGTTAATGTGCATAATGGATGTGGAAATGGACCTAATGATATGAATCAAAATGGATACACTAATGAATGAATGTTAAGATGTTTAGAATAATTAATGAAAATTAACCTACAGAACTCAAAATGTAATGCAATATAAGGAACCAAAAATGAGAATGATTATGCAATGTGATTCTAGATATAAATAGGGGCCCACATAATGATGGAAGTGAAGGGGTGATGGGTGTGTGAACACACCTATCAAGAACCATAGGACTCCTAAGTGGAAAGAAGAAGGTGGAGGGAATCACCATTTGCACAATCCAAACTCCTAAGTCAAGGGAGAAGAAGGGAGGAAGGATGCATGAATGTAATGGGAGAGGAAATGAAATGCAATCCTAATGCAAGTTATCATCCTTGGAGGACTGATTTTTTCTATAGCACAAGACACCATGTGTCATGGTATGTAGAACAAAGGTGGATTAGTGTCTAATGCATAAACAAACACAAAAAACAAGAAGGCTATCCCGACACCCCAAAGTCACAAATGACTTTGGTCAGAATAGGTATTGGGATAACCACAAGCACATAAGGATATCCTAGCGTAACACAAGACCTCAGGGGTCTTGGTGGGTACTACACAAGACAACCAAGAAAACAACAAATAAAAGAAAAATCAAGATATGCCCCTATGTTAACTAGTCAAAACACACCATAATATGATAGGTCATGGCAGCCTTGACAAGTGATGATAGGGACCTCAAATGATAAAAAAAATGTCAAAAGCATCAAAAGATCACAATCAAATTTCAAACATCCTTTGTCATAGGATCAAAATGATGGATGGCATTGATGCGGTCTATTAGGAAGGATACATCTTGTTGAGACTAAAGATGGATACTAAACTAAATGATCGATTAATGATGCAGGATATTAAAAAATTGATTAAATCTCATGATACAAATGGATTTCATTTGTGAGGTACCAGTGAGCTAAGGACATACCTTGACAACATGAAGCAAGATTGACTCACCCTAAAGACCTAGGGGCTTGGGGGTTCATCAAAGATCAGCCTTGCCTACGTGAAAGTGCAGAGCCCTCGTAGTTTAGGAAAATACCATGATAAAAGCGGAAAGAGGATGATGAAGATAGATGATAGGAGGCAATGATCAGAGTGATTGACCACAAAAGAAAAAGCAAAGAGAAGCAAATAAAATCCTTGGGGGTGGATCAAGTGATCAAACTTGCCTACATGAAAGCGTAGGGGTAGCATAGTTTGAAAAGGATGAAAGACCAATAATGGTTAAGATCAAAAAGTGGAAAAATGGTGACAAATGATGAAGGACAAAGTATACGGAAATGAGTGCCCTAAGGGTAGATCAAATGACCAACCTTGCTTACGTGCAAGTGCAGGGGCAACGTAGTTCAAAAAAGGATGGACAAACAAAGATGATAGAGAAAACAAAGCCCCGGGGGTGGATCAAATGATCAGCCTTGCCTACGTGAAAGCGCAGGGGCAACGTAGTTCGCTAATGATAGATAGACAACAAGGACAAACAAAACAAAGCCCTGGGGGTAGATCAAATGATCAGCCTTGCCTATGTGAAAGCACAGGGGCAATGTAGTTCACCAATGATAGATAGACAACAAGAATAGTCAAAACAAAGCCTCGGGGGTGGATCAAATGATCGGCCTTGCCTATGTGAAATCAAAGAGGCAATGCAGTTCACCAAAGACATGATGAGATCTAGATGGAGACAGACATGATGAATGATCCTAGGTGGAGATGACCAAAGTGTCGAGGTGACACACAAGATCAAATTAGGATAGAAGCTTAGGATCTTAGATAGTGGATGATGTTCTTCAATGCTCAACTAGAAATATACCAAGCGATCAAGGGATGCAAGTGGATGAGAGGATATGATAGGATGATAGGGTTATTGAGATCTAGATGGATAAAGCATAAAGTGAATAGGATGCGAGGTAGATAATGATTAAGCCCTATATGAAAGGTGCATGTTGCTAGGTTTTCACCAATTTTACATATCCATGGTGCCACATAGGGGTGGTTTTCACCATAGGATGAATTATTTCTCTTCACTATTTTTTGATTTTTTGATTTTTTTTGATTTTGATAATTTTTTACTCTTTTTGGATTTTTGAGATTTTACCAAGAAGGATACTCTAGCTGACCTAAGTATAGAATTTCTTCAAATGCATGATGTTGATGGGTTCTTCTAGGGGCTTGCCTTCAGGTGTAGATAACCTGTATTCTCTAGAACCATATTTTGTGGTGATGACATAATGGCCTAACCAGTTAGCTTCAAACTTACCCTTCTTATCTTGATCTTGCTAATTCCATTGATTTTCTTTGAGAACTAAGTCACCAAAATTGAATTGATGAGGGCATACTTTCTTATTGTAACTTATTTTGAGTCATTGTTGATAGGCCTACAGATGGTTATAAGCCTTGACTCATTTTTCGAATTCCAATTGTGTGAGACGTGCCAATCGGGTGTCTTCATCAGTGATGAGATTCTTGAGTGATATTCAGAGGGAGGGGATTTCAACTTTGATTGGAAAGATGGCTTCGGCACCATAGACAAGGGAGTATGGAATAGAACCTATTGGGGTGTGGATGGATGTGCGGTAGGCCAAAAGTGCAGGATGGACATGGAGGTGCCAGTCCCAACAAGTGCTATTGGCCATCTTCTTAATGATTTTAATTAATGTTTTATTGGTTGCCTCTGCTTGTCCATTACCCTGGGGGTAATAGGGGGTAGACCACCGATGTTGGAGATGATACGTTTCATAGAGGAATTTCATGCACTTATTCTTGAATGGCTTTCCATTGTCGGTGATGATGGTGGAGGGGATTCTATACCTGTAGAGGATATGGTAGAGGATGAACTTAGAGATCTAAACACCGATTATTTGAGTGAGTGGTATGGCTTCCACCCACTTGGTGAAGTATTCAATGGTTGTGATAATGAAGGTGTGACCATTAGAGGATGGAGGGTATATCTTTCCAACCAAATCAAAATCTCATTATGAAAATGGCCAAGGTGTCGTGATAGGCTGTAACTCTTATGTCGGGGCTTGAATCAAATCTGCATGTTGTTGACATGGAAGACATATTTTGACAAACACACAAGCATCATGTTACATCGTAGGCCAGTAGTACCCTGCCCTTAGAATCCTTTTGGCTAAGGCCATACCATTAGAATGGGCCTCACAAATACCACTATGCACCTCTGCTAATGTAGTGTGGGCCTCGGGTTCATCTAAAAATTGAAGGAAAGTTCCATCATACCCACATCGATAAAGTGCATCACCGATAATTGTGTACTGGGTGATGCATTGGATAAATGATTTACATTGGTTTCTTGTGAGGTCAGATGGTAGGGTGTTATCATGAAGATAGTTGTAAATGTCTTGGTACCAAGGGGATTCAAGTCCTACAATGTAACATACCATTTAACTTTCAGGGATGTCATATGCGAGGATTAATATTTTTTCTATTAGGAACTCGCATTCAGTACGATCTCTGGGCATATCCAGAAGAAAACCAATAGTGGCCATGGCATCAACAATTTTATTCTGTATCCAAGGTATTTGGTCGAACTAGATGGAGATGAAATATTTCTTGAAGTCGTCCACCATGCATTTGTATGGTAATAGCTTGTCATCTTTTGTGAGTAATTCATCATTGAATTGCTTGATCACTAATTGAGATTCACTGAAGACGTGCAAGTGTGAGATACACCATTGAATGATGATCCTAAGGCCTATGAGGAGAGCCTCATACTCTACAATATTGTTGGTGTAGGGAAAAGCCAGTCTGAATGATTTTGGTATATAGTCACCTTGGGGGTGACAAGCAATACTCCTTCTCCTGATCCATTATTAGTGTGGGACCCATCAAAATACAATGTCCATGTGGTGGCTTCTGACACTACAAAGAATCCTTCATCTGGAAACTCTATCTCTAAAGGTTACACATCAACCAATGGAGCATCTATTGATTGATCTGCAATAACCCGGCCTTTCATTTCTTTGTAGTCCACGTACTCTATGTCAAATTCACTGAGTAGCATGACCCATTTAGCCATGTGACTTGTCAATGTTGTTCTTGATAACATATATTTTAGGGGAACAACTTTGGAGATAAGCTTAACTGGATGGTTGAGCATGTAGTGCCTAAGTTTCTGGGAGCTAAAGATGATGGCCAGGTAGGCCTTTTCCATTGGAGAATAATTGAGCTCATAACCAGCCAAAGTCCCGTTGATATAATAAATTGCTCGTTCTTTGGAGGATTCATCATGTTGTGCAAATAATGCCCCCAATTCCATGGAAGTAGCTGAAATATAAAGGAGGGGCTTTCCTAGGATAGGTGGGATGAGAATAGTTGGGTGAGCCAAGTATTCCTTAATCTGATCAAAACCAAGCTAACATTATGGGCTCCACTTGAATGCAGTGTCTTTGTTAGGAGATATGTGAATGACTGACATTTATCAGCAAGTTGGGAAATGAATCTATAGAAGGACTAGAGCTTACCTCGTAAACTTCATAGTTTTTTCAAAGTACAGGGCGAAGGCATTTCCATGATGGCTTTTACCTTAGCGGGATCAACTTCAATTCATCTGTGGTTGACGATGAACCCCAGGAGTTTTCTGGTTGTAATCCCAAACACACATTTCTTTGAATTGAGTCATAGCTTATATTGTTCTAGGCAATCAAAGATCTTTTTGAGGATGGTCGGGTGATCTTCCCTTATTTTAGATTTTCCTAAGAGATCATCAAAAGAGTCTTCCATGATTATGTGGATAAGGTCATGGAAGATAACCATCATAGCCCATTTCTATGTTTGCCCCACATTTTTAAGGCCAAAAGGCATGACATTATAGCAGAATGTACCCTAGGGTGTTGTGAAGGTGGTCTTGTGTTGGTGCTCAGGGGAAATCTTGATTTGGTTGTAGCTAGAGAAAATATCCATGAAAGAAAACATCTCATGTCCCATAATGAGGTCGACCAACATATAAATGTTTGGTAGGGGGAAGTCATCTTTTGGACATGCTTTGTTGAGATATTAGAAGTTTGTACAAATCTTGATGTCTCCACTAGGTTTAGCAATTGGGAATATATTAGATATCCAGTCAGAGTAGTCAATCAGTTGGATGAACTCTGCTTCTAATAGCTTTTCCAATTCTTTCTTCACTAGGAGGGCTACTTGTGGGTGCATTTTTCTTAGCTTTTTTTAACAGGCTTTGCGTCAGGATGAACATATAGATGATGTACCACCAAAGCTAGATCAAGGACATGCATATCATAATTTGTCTAGGCAAAGTTAATGATTCCTTCTTTCAAGAGATTGATGATGGTATAACTTTCTTCTTCTGATAGTGCCTTAGCCACATAAGTGATTTTGGGGTTCTCTTTTGTTCTCAAGTTTACGGCTTCTATCTCTTTAATCAGGATAGATGATCGACCAAATAAGTGAGTTCCAACAACGAGAAGATAAAATTTCCCATCTTATACTACCTCCTTGAGGTTTTCACTATTAGATACACCCCCTTTTTTTACTATTTATAAGTCACAAAGTGCCTCAGGGAGGGTTTCACTAGGTGACCCTTTTTTATTTTGTTTTTTTTTGTTTTTGTGACTAGGGCGTTCATCTTCCTCCAATCCCATGAGATTCAGATACTAATCCACTAAGGGAAATGTGGTGGGAGGTACAGTACCTTGTAGGTCATAATATATGAGTTTGAGATGTTTGAGGGATAAGGTTATGGTACAAATGGATAGGCATTCAAACATGGCAGGGAGGTCAACATGATCCAAGTCATCGTATGCGTGTATTATGGATTCTTCCTCTGGTATGTCTTTGAGGCAATTTTCATTGACACTAACATTATTAGAAGTGCTAGAGGATGTTGTAGGACCTTTTTATTTAGTATCATAACCTAAGCCCAAATTTCTTGGTCGGATGGCAGTTGCTTCAATGGGCTATTGTTTTCCTTGTTCTTCCACACCAAGACCTCCACCTTGGTAATTGCACTTTTCAATGAACTTGGATACATGTGGATAAAATTCCTAGAAGTATTCTATGAGGGGACATGGTGGCTCAGGTTCTTCTTTGTAAACCCAGATCGTTGAATGTTGTTGAGCCCATGTTCTTGGAAGTAAGTGTGAGTGTCTTTTCTTCTTCTTTTGGAACTGATGGAGATGGTTTCTCATATGTTCATGGAGAGGGTGGCATGGTTTCCACATTTAGTATGGTATGCATTTCACACTCACCACATCCCTTGTCGATGATCTAGACCTTGGTGATGGTGGAACCAGGTGTGGATGATGGCATGGATGAAGGAGTGGATGATGTGGTGTTTAGTGTATTGGTGGATGGAAGAGAATCAAATGTTTGAGATGCCCCCATTTTGACTCCAAGGTAGTAATGTGAATGTGGAAAGGAAGCTTCTAAGGCACAACAATATTCAAAAGGCTAAGGATCAACTTGTATGGTGACTTCCATCCCTTGAAATGGAAACTTCAAACATCGATGGTATGTGGATGGGATGGATTGCATAGAATGAATCCATGGACGGCCAAGGAGGATGTTGTATGGAAGTTGTAGGTCCAAAACATGACACATAGTATACTATATAATGGGACCCACCTGAATGGGAAGATAGATCGTGACCTCAAAATCTCTTTCTGTGTTGTCATATGCCTTAATGGTGATCACTTGATTATTTAGGTCAGCTTGGGTGTATCCTACTTGTTTAATAAGCTTTAACATACAAATATTTAGGGCCAAACCATTATCTACCAATACAATTTTCACTTTTTGATAGTTCACCCTGACCTCAAGGTGAAGGGGATGATTATGGCTTGAGTTAAGGCATGGCACGTCCTTTTGACTGAAGCCTAATTAGTAGGTTGTGGACAGATTTCCTACTATTTCTTGAAACTGTGTGGAATCGATATCATTAAGGACTTGGGTGTTTTGTAAGGCTTTGTTCAAGATGTCCTGATGCACGGGGGAAGACCTAAGAAAATCTAGGATGGAGATCTGAGCTGAAGTTTTTCCCAAATGGTCAAGGATGTTGTATCATGAACTGATGGATGGTTTTTGGATGGCTTCAGGAGTGGCTAGGACCGTGATGCGGGTCCGACGATTGGTGGCAACACATTGTGAATCCTTTCCCTTGACATGCATCATGGATACACATGGCTCGACTTGCTCAACGTATGTGACCACACCTTGATAATTGTATGGCACATTCTTATAGCTGATATTGTTTGTGTTGTTATTTTGATTATTGTTGTTATTGGGGCCAGGATTGGAATTGGATGTACTGGGGCCCTGATTGTGTTTAGGAAAATCATTTTGGTATATTTGGAGCTGAGCATTGGATGAAGATGTCATGTTAGCATCTACATGAATTTCACCCCAATCGATTAGACTTTGAACGTAAGTTTTTAGTCCTTGACACTTATCCAGTGTGTGCCCTTTGATCTTATGGAAGTCATAGTACTCGTTCTATTTGAACCAGGTTGGCTTGGGCTTGGAATCATCAAGGGACTTGGTGACAGGATAAGTAATGGGGTAGTTGGCTTGCAGATTTTTTTTGAACATGGTGCTAAGGGGTTCTCCCAACTAAGTAAATTGCCGTTTATTCCCCCTTGGCTATTTTGGTGTAACTATTGCTAAGGTACTCCTTGGGGCACATATATGGCATTCGATATTGATTATTTTTGTTGTGGAGAAGGATAGTTTTGTGAGGTGGCGGCCACCTAGACATGTTTGGTGTCGGTGACACCATAATTGACATCATTTTTATTTTATTCCAATATCGAGCCTTATCCCTAGAGGATTTCTCTTTATCGGAATTGAAAAGTTTGACTTTCCCTTTAGCAGCAAGGGCTCGTTCTAGGATGGGACCCTTCTTGATGAGTGCCATGAAGGTGGTGATACAGTGCAGTCAGAAATTGTGAGCCATGTCTAGATGATAATTTTTGATGAACAATGTGATCATGTCCTTTTCTGACAGTGGGGATTTCATCCGACTGGCTAAGGCATACCATCTTTGCAGATAGCTAGTGAAGGTCTCCCCATCACGTTGTTTTTCAATTTCCTTCTCCAGATTGAAAGAGAAGTGGGAGACGAATTGCTCAGATAGTTGTGCAATCATTTTGATAGATCCTTTTTCAAGGCCCATAAACCAGTTAAGGGAAACCCCCTATATACTCTTAGGGAAAATTTCGATAAGATAGTTATTGTTATGCATAACCTCTTGGCAATGGGCATAAAATTCTTGCAAATGGGCTCTAGGGTCCCTGGTTCCTTTATACTTATCAAATTTTGGTATCTCGAAATTCTTGGGAAAAGGAACCAAGGAGATGGAGGGATCAAAAGGATAAGGATAGATGTCCTCAAACTTTGTTTACCCATTCCGGCCTTTAGATCCTTCAATGTTGCTTTTAATTCTTCCAAGTCCTTATTGACAGGTGTTGTGGGAGTCAGAGTGGGTTGACTGTATGGATAGTATTGTGGGTATGATGAGGATGGCCTCACCGTGGTTGGATCATAGGTAGGTTGAGATGGATACGAGTGCATTTTCTGATTATAAGTGGATGATGATGAATTATGATGAGTGGGGGCCACTTGTTCATAAGGTGGTTGTTGTTGATAGTAAGAAGTGGGGAGGGGCCCTGTTGTTGTGTAGAATTTTGATAATACAAGGAGGTAGGATCCCCTTGTTGATGTGATGATGGCTATTGGTAATAGGGGATGGAAGGTGCACCCTGCTAGTAGGTTTGTTGTTGCTAAAGGTAGGGTGGATAAGATTGGTATCGTAATGCCATGGTGGACTATTATGTAACATATGGGGGTGGATTTGATGCCTTCTAGTAGGTATGATTCTGTGACTGCGGAGGATTGGTGTAAGGAGGTGGTTGGGTCCACATGTGGTTTTGAGCGGTCAGATAAGGATTCACATTGAGGTGGGATGGAGCAGTGTATGTGCTAGAGGGATGATAGAGGTATTTTTTAAGTGAATTATTGTGTGTTTGTGTAGGGATATGTACATTCTATTGTGGGGGTCACTATTGTGGCTATTTTTGGTGAGATGGGTGAGGTGAAGTGTGTTGTTGCTAGGGGATAGCTATGGAAGCACCCTATGGTGGTTGTGGCTGCTAGGATGTTTCTTGTATTATCAAATGTTCTAGTGGCGTGTGAGCTGAGACATTTTGTTGTGGGATGGAAATGTTTTGTTGGGGTGGTTATTGATGAGGTGGTAGAGATGAAGCAACAACCATAGTATTTTGTTGGTGGGGATTGATAGAAGGTTGTTGGAATGTAGGTTGTGATAAATTATTAGTTGATGTAGACCTTGGAGGTGACATTAAAGCAAGGGTAGGAGTTCCCCCATTGTTGATAGGTGGTTGTTGAGGTGGGAGTGGTGGAGCAGATGAGATGTATGAAGGCATGCCATAAGCATACAGAGTGTGGGGTTCGGGTTGTGCTAGCAAGGTTGTAGTTGGGAGATGAGGATAGCTAGTGACTTGGTGTACTATAGCATTGCCAAACTTGGGGTTATACTAGTTATCTATTGGTGCACCTTCAGGGATATATGAATTCCCAGGGACATTTTGAGATGTTTGTGGATCGGTATGTGTGGGAAGAATGTGGGTGTAAACATATTGTGCTGCATGAAATTCAGATGGTGGCTTGAATCCTCTCATAAGCAAGGTGGCAATAATTTTATCTCCACATTCATTTAGGATACGATCGGTCAGCTAGACATTAATAGGGTCATTGAGATATTCATCAATGATGAATTTGGGCTGGTTGACCATGTTCTCATCACCGGGTGGTGTGGTATTTTAGATATCAGTGTTCGATTGGGATGAGGTGCCATTATGGGGATCTCATAGATTACTTGGAACGTTATTGGGATCTTGAGGGATATTTGGTTGGGAACCTTGGGTCTGTTGGTCTACCATTTTATTTTTCATTTGTGAATGGGTTTGAATGGGCATGAATTTGAAAACCAACTAAGTGATCTAAGATGCAACAAATCTTCTAAATGATGATCTAGATGATGATTTGGATTGGATAAAGATTGTTTGATTGGATTAGATGTTGGATTGATTGATAGGATGATGGATCAATTGATGATGTATTAATTAATCAGATGATTTGATAAGGATTGGATTGGATTGGATTTGATTGGATTTTATCAACAAGATGATTGATAGGATTGGATGAAATTGAATTGGAGATCGATTGATTGCATGATTGGAAGGGTTTCTAAACTAGGTTCAGAGATCACCCTTGGTGATGTAAGGTGTTGATTGATCAAGTGGAAGGATGAACCGATGACCACGAGACTGAATCCACCTTGAGATGGAAGGGGATTGATAGGGTCAAGAATAATGGTTGTTCAAGGATGACGACCGGGTTCAAGAACCTAGGTCAATTTGGATAATGACTCAAATGAATTTCAAAGGATTTTGATTGAAATGGGGATGATGAAAGTGTAACCTATATGATGTTTATGAATGCAACCTATATGATTCAGATGATAATGCAAATGGATCGTGATGCAGGCAAACACGATGTGCAAACAATAGGATGGACAACGGGCCTTTCGAAAACTGTGAGAGATTGGTGTTTTGGATCAGTTTCAAAAATAGGTGTAGTTTTAGGTCAAGATCACCCAAAATTTTGGGCAAGGCCACCCTTCCTAGGAAGGCCACCCAAATAGGTCAAGGTTTCCCAAATAGGTCTTGGTTTCAACTTAGAGCAAAAAATGGTTAAACGATATTGATAAACGAACTTCTAGAATGAGCAAAAGACCACTTAGAATAGGTGAATGGATGTAGGAGGCTATGAAACAACATTTAGAATGGGAAAATGAGTTCCCAGAACAAGTGAATAGATTGTCGAAACGAGCGAACAAGTAGGTGAAAAAGGAGAAAGGTGCTTAGAATGGGAAAATGGATAATCAAAATGGACAAATAAATGGTCAAAATAGGATAATGGGTACCCCGAATGGGGGAACAGTGCTCAGAATCAGAAAATAGGTTCCCAGAGTAGGGTAATGACAAGTGAACGAAGGTCAAAAAAGGTTGTTTGGAAGGTCAGGGTCGCCCCTTTAGGGAAAGGCCGCCCAAACTTAGGTTAGGGTTTCAAAACAAGGGAAACTAGGAAATGTTTGACTTAAGTAAGGAAAATAACAGTTAGGGCAAGGGGCAAGGCCACCCTTTTAGATCAGGACTACCCCTTGAGGGCAAGGTCACCTCTATGGACTGATTTGAACCTAACTCGGTCAAAAATAGTGATGGAAAATGTTGAAAACAGCAAGTAGAAGGTCAAAACTAATTGACAAGTACTAGTTTTGCACAAGAAAACACTTCAAAAAATGCAAGCATAGTTCTAGTGTTAAGGGTATGGTCAACATGGTTCTCTATTTAGGCTTAAGAAGTTTACTAAGGGAATCCTTGATATACACATGGTACATGGGGAAAAATCGTGAACACCAACCCATCTACAAGCGTGAGTCAGGAGCAACTAGCGAGAGACTAGGAAATCAGACCAACTCTTCACGTCTTAGCTAGGTATCACCCTAGCTTTGATGCTCCACCAGACATGACGTGATTGGATTGAGGTATACCTCTCGCTCTCCCCTTTTTATCTACCCCATCGGTAACACATGGTTAGGATCATCCCTTGGGGTGATGAAATCCCCAAGTAGATCCCACTAAAGGAAGAAGATACGAGTTGCCTCGGCTGATCCCCATGCTCGCACGAAGTGCAAGGGGAGAGCTTTGATGCACTAGAATCTTCTAGATAGACTAGAAAATAGTGACTTGTGATTTCTCGTCACCTAGGATCGCCAAATAGACACAAGGGGAGGGGATACATCAACAACCCACTCACAAGCACATCAAGCAGATGTAAATTGAACTCTAATTAAACTATGTTCCTAGTTTAAAGAAATGAAAGTATAAAACCAATTAAAACCAATTTCTCCACCTGTAACACACTTGTTAGTAGTTTTTTTTTCTATCTTTGACAAGAAGATTCTATCTATTGGGCGTGTCCACCTCTGTGTTTTGGGCATGGCTGCCCCTCCTGGGCAAGCTCGGTCTTCTATGAACTTGCAAGCAAAAAATGATAAAAAATAATGAAAATAATAGCAAAAATAGTGTGTTGTTTAGGTAAGGCCACCCCTCCTAGGCAAGGTTGGTCTTATGTGATCCTGCAAGCAACCTGGGGTCAACAAACAATGAAAAAAGTAGCATAATAGTCTATGGTTTGGGCAAGGCCACCCCTTGTAGGCAAGTTCGGTCTTTTGTGAACTTGCAAGCAACCTGGGGTCAGAAAATAGTGAAAAAAACAGCAAAAGAGTCTGTTGTTTAGGCAAGGCCACCCCTCCTAGGAAAGGTTAGTCTTCTGTGAACCTGCAAGCAACTTGAGGTCAAAAAATTGTGAATTTTATTTTAGCAGAACATTCTAGTTGTTTGGACAAGGCCATCCCTCCTGGGCAAGGCCGGTCTTCTATGAATCTACAAGCAACCTAGGGTCAGAAAACAATAAAAAAAAATTGTAGAACAGTCTGCTTGTTTGGATAAGGCCACCCCTCCTAGGAAAGGTCGGTCTTCTATGAACCTACAAGCAACTTGGGGTCAGAAAATAGAGAAAAAAATAGTAGAACATTCTGCTATTTGTGCAAGGTCAATCTTCTATGAACTTGCAATCAAATCAAGGTAAGAAAATAGTGAAAAAAGTAGCAGAATAGTTTGTTGTTTGGGCAAGGCTGCCCCTCCTGGGAAAGGCCGGCCTTCTGTGAACCTGTAAGCAACCCAAAGTTAGAAAATAGTGAAAAAAAGTAGCAAAATAGTCTATTGTTTGGGCAAGGCCACCCCTCCTGGGCAAGGTCAGTCTTCTGTGAACCTGCAAGCAACTCGAGGTTAGAAAATAGTAAAAAAAATAGTAGAACAATATGCTATTTGGGCAAGGCTACCCCTCCTAGGCAAGGTCAATCTTCTATGTCAGAATCTACAAAACTTTAAACAACAAAAAATGTTAAAACAAACGACCCGTGATGTGGGTCCCACCGAGCATGCCAAAAATGTGATCAGGGAAAATACACTAATCTAAGATGCAAAATAAAGTAAAATGCAAGATAAGTCTAAAAAACCTAACACCTCAATATTGGGCTACGTTAAACACAAATAAAAGGAAGATAAATACTCAACAAGATGATTATACCTCTCTTTGTGTTGATCATTAGTTGGCCCTTTGATGGTTAATAATGTGTTCTCCTTGGATGATATGCTTTTGATGGCAATGGTAGTTGAGTGATAAATGAGGGTGAATGGATGCAATAATTGCTAGGATGCAAAATGCAAGAGAGTTGCAATAGTAATGGCTAAAATGGCTAAATGGCTTGAGAGCATAAGTTTTCTTAGTGAATGTATCAACTAACTCAATCAATGAGTAGAGGGGGATATTTATAGAAAAACAAGATTAAGCCAGCATGACCAAGATGGAGGGCTGAGGTTAGTTTAAGACTCACAAGCCCTCGCATCTTGACATGTAGAGGGTGAGGTGGAAAAGGTCATGTGGTCCCAAGGTACTTGCAAGTACCTTGGGATGAGAGAGGATCTACACAAAAAGTAATCCCTTATTGCCAAGTGGGGCTGAAAGTGACAAGTGAGGACTTTTAGAAAGTCCACCCTTGTCAATATGGGGATTGGAGATGGCCTTGGAGGAATAAACGAAATATTTTAATTCACTTTTTGGAAGAGACCAAAGGGTAAAATAAGATTCCTCTAAAATATGTCTTTCTCCTTTGGATACCATGCGACACATGAGGTTTCATGGGGAAGACAAATGCATGGGGAGAATAAGTGTGAATTTTTAATTCACATGGGAAAGAGGTCAACCCAAAAAAGGTAAGTACCAAGAAGGTTGACTTAAGGATATGTTAAAAGGGGTAAGTGATTAGGATTAGGATTGTGTAAACATGTGATTAGAATAATTAATGATTATTAGAGGCAAGTGGCAAGATATGGAGGATGTGACATTAATCCAAATTAAGGATATGCACATCTTAATGAAGGATTAATTAAATTAATCCAGATTAGTGAAAGGGTTATGGAGGATGGGACAGTGAGAGAGAAAGAAAGAATTAAAAATAGAAAAAGGATAATTGACTAAATTAAATACATTGATTGCATTTATTTAATTTAGAGATGAAGTGGGCCAATGTGTAAAGTATTTAATTAATTGAATTAAATACCTTAGGAACATTAGGGGAAAGGGGAACATTAAATAAATAAATAATTTAATTAAAGTTTGATGAAGGGAATGAAGCAGATTAATGAAAGGGATAAATTTGATCTTGTGTAAAGGGTCAAATTTAGGTGTCTACAATGAGGTCCTAGGAAGGGTGGTTCTTTTAGCTCAAAGGGGTTTACCACCAAGAAAATGCTTGAAAAAAAAAAAAAAACATTCAACCTACAAAACCTAGTTATGCAAGCTAAATGAGAGATGCAAATAATGAAATTATGCAAAAGGGACATATGACATGTGTACCTGGGAAGTCTAGAAATGTGAAGATTCTGAAAATGCACTAAACTTGCCAAAAAGTGCTATAGAAGACTAAGATTCCCTAGGTAGTGTATTAGTCTCGCTATTGTTTTTCGGGGCAAATATAGAATCTTTAGATGTTGGAACCGGATTTGAAGGAATCTCTGAAAAATATGCTTGGGAGGACTAAGACACCCAAAGTGGCGTATTAGTTCCATTCCAAATGTCTGAAAACTCTGAATGTGATCCTAAGCTCCAAGGTCTACACTTGCTTCCTTTCCAATCTCAAGTTCTGAAACTTCTAGATCTAGATTGTAGGTGAGTTTCCTTGAAGATGACAACTTTGTAACTCAACTTTGCAACTTTTACAACTTTGGACTCCATATGATCTTCAAGAATTCAACCTAAACCTGCAAACACAAATATGCAAGATGGAAAAAACTTGTTGAATGTTAGTGAATGGAGGTTTGCCTTGGTCAAACCCCTTGTTGGTAATTAAACCTTGAAATGAAATAAAGTAATGAAGGGAAATGGTGAATGAACATGCAATACTACAACTCACCAAACCCTTGTAAATTCTACAAACTTATGTGAAATGGTTGCAATGGACATGGATCTTGAACCAAAGATATGGACTTAAATTGCTTGCTTGAATCAAAACCCTACATCACAAATGTTATCACAATAACATACATTATGCAGTAAGCTCTTTCATATGATGCTTAAATCTTGATGATGGCTCCAAATGCTTGAAGAATTGTTGTTGAATGCTCTTGTAAAATAAATTATGCTATAATGAATTCTCTCACAAAAGAATTAGAGGAAAATGGGAGAAAGAACCTTGTATTTATACTTATCTATGCTTAATATTCTCAAATTACTTCACACCAAGCTAACATATGAGTTCATTAAATAAAGGAGGCTAAATCCTACCAAAATTTGAAATTAAATCCCAAAAATGACTCAAGGAGGACTAAGATGCCCTAGGTGGCATCTTAGTCCCAAGTCATGAAACTTGGGGCACATACACCAAAAAGGGGCCCAATTAAGATGCCTCAAAGTAAGGGTCTTGAGACCTTTGAGGGATAAAGACACCCTAAGTGGTGTGTTAGTCCCAACCCAAAAATCAAGGACACATAGATGGGATCATTAGATTATCATTTATGTATTGGAGAATGGTGATAGCTAGAAAAATATGTAGTTCATAGGGCTTGTAGATGCAAAATAGGACCAATTAAGTCACAAATAAGTATAAGGGTATGTGCAAGATCATCATGGAAAAAATAGGCCCTTAAGTGGCAATGAAAATTCAGAAAATCAGAGTTAGGAAACTTGACATAAAATTTGAACAAGTTATCTATATTATTTAAAAAATATGTAAGAATAGAATCTATAGCAAATTCAATGTAGTTTCCAAACTACTAGGTTTTATTTTTATTTTTTAAATCTATTTGGTGAAATTTTGAAATTTCAATGTAGTAATACATAAATTTCAGAGAAAAATAAGTAAGTGTCTGTCTAACCACCCTAACCACAATAAAATGATAATATTTTTTTATAAGATTTTAGATATAAGTGGAGGACTCATGTGTCGATGTAATGCATATTTTTTTGTAATTTTTTTCCTAGTAAATAATTAATTATGATTTTTTTATTACAACTTTCAAAAAATATACAAACTCGTATGTCTGACCACCTTAACTTGGTCAAAAATTCATGAAATTAATTTTTTTTTATTCATATAGTATGCAAAGCATAGAATATGACACATATTTCAGATTCAAAAAATGTGATACTATTTTGAAAGTTATAAAAGTTTTTCACTCAGCCTATGAATCAGAAATTTAGTCATAATTCAAATAGAAAATGAATAATAATAATTTATTAAATTTAAAGTAAAACATAATTTATATTGGTGGAAATTTGAGAATCTCCTTTAAAAACCCTTTTCGTTTCATCAATTTTGGGTAAAATAAAAGTTGTCAGCCACATGGACCATCATTTCACTTACATATCGCCACTTTTTGGCCCATCATGATCCTATACATACCCATAAATAAAGCAAGCAGGCCCAAGCAATTGTGAAAATGCAAGGGTACTCATTCTACTACACTACATTTAGGCCCCACTTTAGTGAGGATGAACTTGCTTCAAACTCACACTAAAGTATCCAACCACACAATCAAGAGGGGTTCTAATGTACAAATGTTAGTAGGATAGGATGACAATAATCCAGAGGGTGGTCAAGCCCCTAGGATCAAGATCCTATAGAAAACCAACATAGGCACTAAGGAACATGCTTGCAAATGACATATGAAGCCATAAACATATTGTAAACATACACCACCAAAGATAGGAAAATGACAATAGGAAAAGGAAAAATGCAATGGATCAAGGTTTCACTGGCCGTCCAATGTGGTGGATCAAGTCTAGGCTGAACATGTTTACAAGTGGAATGCGTTATCCACTATGTAAACAAAACACATGCTCACAAGGGCTAGTGGGATCTAGTTGTCCGCTAGGTGAGCCCTAAGGAACCATGTCAAATCCATACATTCATGAGTTTAATAAGGTACAAAAATGCACACTCATAATGGCTAGTGAAAATAGTTGTTCACTAGGTGAGCCCCAATGGGCCATATCAAAGTCATACCTCCATGAATTTGATAAGGCACAAAAGAAAAATGAAACAAGAAAAAGGGATGTTCAAAGGGATTTCACTTAGTTCATGCGAGGTCTTAATATTAGGAGACATTGTTCCTAATGTCTCCAAAAGAGGACCAATCAAATATTCACAACTTAGGCAATGTAGTCTATCACATAACCACTAAGAGGAATGTAATATGCTAAGATAGATCATACTCTTGAAGGAAGTTGTTAGAGTAAAGATCTTAACTTAATTATGTTGATTAAGTTACCTTTATTCCCTTCTCAAGATTTCACGTTAGTATGTATAAAGTGACATTTAATAATTATATTAATTATTAAATGTTATCCTATTAGGGCTTCTATTAGAGTTTTTTCTATTAGGGTTTTATTAAGGTTTACATGATCTCCTTTTTATAAGGTTTGATCCTATTGTATTTCATATCAATTCATTCTCTCATTCTCTCTGATATATACATTTTTAGTTTTCAGAGAACCCTTGCTTGTTTGTCTCCATCTCTTCTTTTGTGACAGGTTATTTGCATGCAGGTGATCTTCGGGGTTTGTGGTGTTGTATTTTCTCAACTCCTACATGGTATCAGAGCTCCACACCTATTGCTTTTTGTTCTTGTTTTGAAGATTTTTGGAGCTTCAAGGGTTTGGGGCTTGTTTTCTTGATCTAAGGCACACTTGCATTTTTGAAGCATTTTCAGCTCAAACGGACCTCGCCATTACATTTGCACTGATCCAAAACCCCTAAATCGACTGTTCATTTGTCCATTTTAGATAAAGTCGATATTTGAAGCAAAAAAAATTTACAATACGGCCGTACGGCTGTCGCTACCTGGTAAATTTTTTTTGTTGTTCGAAATATTTTTTTTCCGCAAATTTTTCGGATTAATATTTTTTTTCGTCAAAAAAAAAACTTTTTTTTTGCATTCCACAATATTTTTTTATTGTAAAAAAAATCAAAAAAAAAGAAGCAAAAATCAAAAGCCTTGTTATGGCTTGCTTAGGCCAAGGGTTTAGGACCCGGCGCATGCTGCAGTACCTGCGCAGTGTCGCACAGTGTACCTGCGCATGTACGGGTACAGTAGGGGTGGGCCCATGTGCCTCCCCCACCCAACTTTTTTTTTAAATAAAAAATCAATGTTTTTTTTATATAAAAATCAATTTTTTTTTGTACTAGTCCAATCATGCATTTACGGTGATGGCCGTTTGGCCATCAAATTTAACACATTGTTTTTGCTGCGATGACCGTATGACCATCAAATTTAATCCAGCACTAGTTTTTTCCCTCTTTGGAGCTGATTTATTCCGGAAGCCGTAACTTGGGCATACGATATCATTTTTTGGCAAACAAGATATCGTCGGAAAGTTGGTTTCCTCATCTTTTCAATGGTGTGGGTCTCATCACTTCTTTTTGTGTTGGTGCATTCTATAGCTAGTTGAAGACAAAGGGGCTATTTGCAGTCTCAAGCTCATAACTTTTGATCAGTTTCTCCATTTTTCGCAATCTCTGCGGCGTTGGAACCATATTTCCGAGCTCTTCAGTTTCATCCATGCTATTTTTCCAGATTTCACTTTAGGTATATTTTATTCAATTATTTGTGTTTTCACACTCTGGTGGATTACCTGGACATATTTGCTCTTGGAAACTTTTTGTTCGCATGTGATGCTTTGTTCTTGGCTTTTCTTCATGTATTTCCAGCATTTTGTCCTTTGAGAAAATTTTTAGCATCATTTGTAAGCTATCTTTTATGTAAACACATTGAGATAAAGTGCCACAGTATTGTACATGCATCTTTTGGGGATTTTGCATATAAGGTTGTGCCATATTTTGTACTCACACTCATATTATAAAGTGCCATAAGGGATTGTGTAGTTTGCCTTTGTTTTGCCATCACATCTTTGTCTGGTGAGTGTCCCTCCACGATGATAGTGGATCATATGATTCCAGCCTCATCCATGTGTGCTTTTTTTTGCACACCATTTTTCAGTTACAGGTGCTTTCTTGTGCACTTTCAGATGTTGTTTCTTCTCTGTCATGCACTACAGGGTGTTTCGCATCATTTTAGTGGATCTGTCAGGCTCTCCTATTTCAGCATTATGGGGGGGTTATTATATTGTTCGTGCTAATTCTTCTTTGGTTTTACCTTGGAAGGAATCTTCCATTCTCAGTTGATCAGTGTTTCAGACTATTGGTTCTTGTGCCATTTGTATCTTCATTCCAGGTGTTTGCCTTTGTTTACCATCTGATTCGAGTAGTGTCGTATGGGAAATTATGCAGATTGTTGTCTTCTTGTTCCTGATTATCCTATCTTCAACGGAGGTTCTTCAGTACCATAGTAGTCATCTTTCGACAGTTGTTTGTAGCTTCTTCTACTTTAGTGATGTCTCTTCTTGGCTTTCTTCTTATCTTTTTGGAGTAGAGCTTTTTCCCATGAGGTTTTCTCTAGTTCTCCATTTACAGAGATTTGGTTGTATTTGGGTACCTGATCTGGCCTAGTTGTTAGGACCCATGTTTGCCTTCTTGCATTGTAGTTACCTTTTCTTTTCTGCATTTGTTTGTAGCTGCACTATTGCTCATCTTAAGGGGGGGTGTTAGAGTAAAGGTCTTAACTTAATTATGTTGATTAAGTTACCTTTATTCCCTTCTTAAGATTTCACGTTAGTTTGCATAAAATGACATTTAATAATTATATTAATTATTAAATATTTTCCTATCAAGGCTTCTATTAGGGTTTTTCCTATTAGGGTTTTATTAGGGTTTGCATGATCTCCTTTTTATAAGGATTGATCCCATTGTATTTCATATCAATTCATTCTCTCATTTTCTCTGATATATACATTTTTCAGTTTTCAGAGAACCCTTGCTTGTTTGTCTCCATCTCTTCTTTTGTGACAAGGTATTTGCATGTAGGTGATCTTCAGGGTTTGTGATGTTGTATTTTCTCAACTCCTATAGAAATTACTCCCAATGTCACCAAAAAGAGGAAAACATAACACAAGAAGTAAGAGAATCACATCAAGGAACATGAAAAACAAATACAAATAAAATCATGCCAATGTATGCCCTCACTTTAAAGGAATTGCTAACACCATGCTATGAGAAATTACTTTAAAGTAGCGAAAAGATGAAAAAGGAAAAGAAGGTTGCCCCCCAAAGCACATAAGGGATCTACGGATTCGGGGTCAGTACCTATCATTGTTGTAATTATATTAGAGAGCTCAGAACTATCATCATTCCCCAAATACACATAGAACTACAAGAATCACACAAAGAGAGTGAAAATAAAGAAAAGCCTTTTGGATCAACATAGAAGAGACATAGGGTGTCTTGATGCCTTACAATATCCGCAAAAGGAAAACACAAGACAAAAATGAAATGAAAGGGAAAGATAAGAAAAAATATTTTGGGTCGACATGGAAGAGACATAGGGTGTCTTGATGCCTTACGTCATCCCCAAAAGGAAAACACAAGAGAAAAAGGAAAATGAAAAGAAAAGATAAAAGATCAATGAAAAAGGAAAAAATATACAACATATAAAAGAATGAAGTTACAAATAGAGGGATGCACATAGAGAGAAACATCAAACAAAAAATCACATGGGATCATGTTATGCACATGCAAGTGAAAGTGAAAAGAAAGCAAAAAGAAAAGGAAAAGATAAAAGACTAGTAAAGAACATGTAGATCAACCATCGAGCAGGTCATTTGTATCCCATTATTGTTCAGTATATGCAGAATACAAATCACTAGCAAGAGGGACAACATCAAGTGCTATACTAGGAGAATCACCAGGTTCAACACATGGTGAATCGATTAGTTTAGGAGGATCACCATGGTTGTTATCATTTAAGTTCATGGATGAGGAAAATAATAAATTCAACTCATTATGTTCTTCCTCATTGATTTTAGTTGTTTCCTCATCATCATCCAAGTTAACCACAAGAGGAGGATGAATGATAATATCCATAGAAAGTTCTAGTCCTTATTTTGTTGGAGATGTAGAATTTACAGGCTTAGGTAAGAGAGGAGGCTCATTGTTTATATCTTCTATTAGATTCAGATTATGATTTTAATGTTGTTTTGTTCATTCATTTTTTGAGCAATATCATGATGCCTATGCCTACGTTCTCTAGAATTGTGGTTCCTTTTATTATGGTTTTCAAATTATATTTGTGTAGGAGCGGGTTTATCAACCATAGGTTCATTTTCTTCTTGTGAGGGAAGAATGAAGGAAACCATGGAAGGTTGTTCAACCACTTTATCTTTAGCTTTATAAATTTTCTTAGGTGGTGGAGGCAGATTATGACTTGTTTGGTTTTCTTTAGGTCTCTTGTAGGAAATAGGTAAGGGCTTATTCATGGATGGGTTTCAGTTTTTCAATAGGGATTTAGGCTCAACATTGGTTTTTTTAGGTGGTGGAGGTTCGATCATGGATGGAGACAAGTTTTCAAGGGATAGTTTGGCTATGCATTTTTCTTTGAACTTTTATTAGGATATGAAAAGGAATTCTTCACATGGTCTTATCAGTTCCATGGGCTCAGGACAAAAATAATTTAAGAAGAAATTTCCACAAGAAGACGAAGGTCTAAAGCCACTATGGTTCACAGTGAATATTTCATTGCCCACTAGAAACTTTATGGAGTTATCGACAATGAATGGGACCACATTCATGGAGTGAAGCCATTTGTAGCATAGCTTCACATGAAATTGGTTTGAATTAGATCTAATATAAAATGATACATTTGATTTCTTCAGTCATACTTGTAATGGGAGTGTGATCGATCCCATTATAGCACAAGAAAAACCATCATGAGTTTTAATCCATGATTTTGGTTTATCATATCTATCTTGAGAGTTCATGCACATATAAGAGTTCTTCTATGATAAAATTCTCTCCACATCTAGGATTGATTAAAATCCTAGGAGTGTGCTTGTTATTGATTATGTCGACTATGTAAAGAGGACCATCAAGTGCATGTTTAATTGTTTCTTTTGAAGAGAAGGTAATGTCGGTCATTTGTGGTTTACGAGGCTCGATGCCAATCACTCCTACCATTATATCAATAGGAATTTGTTCATTAGTATCCATAAGACTCCATTCATCATCATCCATAGGACTTTGTTCCTAATTGCTCATATTTTCATCATTTGTGTCAACATTCATCATATCTGGCTTAGTTTCACTATCCTTAAAAAATGAAATATTATGGTTGGCCATGGGATTGGTAAATATTTGCGAGTTTTTGTTGGGAGGAGCGAAAAAATTATTACCTTTTTAATTCACACCTCCGATTAGGATATGATTAGAGTCAATGAGATCTTGCACAAGATGTTTAAGATGCTTGCAATTTTTTTTATCATGTCCTTTTTGTTGGTGATAAGCACAATAGGCCAATTGTGTCTAAATATTAGAGGTAATGGCTTGCTAGGGTCAAGGGGTTGGAAGGGAGGTAAGGTAATCATGTTTTTGTTTAATAGTTGAGTCATGATATTGTGAAAGGTGTGAATTATCTTTGTGGATCCCCAAATATATAAGGATTACTCTTCTTTATAGCAGCTACTTGGGTATCAATTGGTATGGTAGGTTGAGAGGTGGAATTTAGTTGAAGGAAACTTTTATTTTGTCTTCTAATAGGTCGATAAGTATTTTGGTTTGAGGATTTAGGATTTTTAGGATGGGTAGGTGTAGCTTTTCAGTCACTAGAACTTATGAAATTTTGATAGTCTCGAAGTGTAGTGCATAAAAACATGAAGGAAGGGAATTTCATCATGGTGACCTTTTCTCGTATTTTTCTTTATAAATTTTCTATGAACATCTTTTGAAGGTGTGAATTAGGAATCTTCACACTAATTTGGGAATAAAGCGATTGGTAGCATGAAATAAAGTTAGTGACTTTTTCACGCTCATTTTTCTTTCATCTCATCAAATCAGCCAATGTCATTTTAGGAACCATGTGCACTTGGAAATGTTTAATAAAGGCTTCAACAAGTTCATTGAATGAACGAATTGAGTTATTCGATGATGCAAAAAACTAGCTAGTCCAAGACGATGTCTTTCAAGGATTGGGGAAAAAGTTTATCCAAAATTTTGTCCTCAAGGATAAAGTCACTACCAAAAGTAGTGAAGGTATTAATATGATTCATAGGATCTCCCTTCCCTCCATATTTCTCAATCTAGGGATCTCTATACCTTGTGGCACAGGAGTTCTCAATATCTCCAAGGATAGTGGGTTGCTCTTGACATAGTATGAAGGTGGACCATTTTGATTTTGACTTATGGTAGAAACTTAATGTTGAAGGGATGAAAAGCTTTGTAAAAGGTGGTTAATGATAGGATCATTGCTTGTGGTTTTGCATAGTGGTGAATATGGTGGTGGTGTGTATGTGTTAGAAGGTAAAATGAATGGTTTAATTGTGGGAGGAGGTATGAGATTAGAAACAACATAGTTATAAGGAGAACTAGTGGAAATGTGTGAGGTAGGAAGGATATTTCTAGTGGGTTGCATTGTTTTTGTCACTTGAGGAGTTGTATAGGTGGGAATGGATGCTATGGTTGAAGAGGGAGGAGTTTGATTTCCTCTTTCCACATTGTTTCAAGTTTGAGCACCATTTGTGGTGGTAGGGAGATGATTTCCAAAGATGTGAGATATGTTATGCACAACTTCCATTCCTTCATCACTTTCCATCATGTGGTGAAGACTATCTATAGCAGGTATAACATTGTCGGAAATATTTTCAGTAGTCACACTATCTTGTAGATGAGCTAAGTCTTCATGCATTTTCATTATGTTTTCTTGAGGAATATGATCAACCATTGTTTGGACACTTGGCATAACAATTGTAGGTAAGATAGGCATATCAAAAGAGGTGTCAAAGGTATGGTTCATACCTAGTGAACTAATGCCAACACTAGAAGTAGAGAGCTTGATAATCCAAGATCCACAAAAAGTGTCTTATCATGGGATGCCATGAATCTTGCAATTTTTCTAACCATAATATTATCAATAAGAAACCAAGTACTATAGTCCATACAAGGGATAAACCACAAAAAGTGCAATGAACACAATATCACATGCTTGCAATTACACTTGAAATGAAAGAAATTGGAATAATAGAAATTCTAGAAACTAAAATAGAAAACTAGAGGTAGCCCACAAAAACACAAAAAAGAAGTTTCAGACCCTAAAAACTGGAGAGTCAAAGTCAATAGTGAATAATATGCAAATAAGGCCATCTTGGTCCTCCTAGTGAGACTATGAAGTTCTAGGGAGTGAAACAAACAACAAACAATAGAGAGGATTCTAGATCAAAAACCTTGAGAGGGACTAAGATGCTAGGAAGGGCGTTTTAGTCCTAGCAAAGGTTTTTCTTAGAAAAACAACAAATTTTTTATTGTCTTTAGTGTTTATAGATTGCCTATTTAGGGTATTGATTTTTAGGAACAAAAGAATGTGCAAATGAGTGCAAGAAAAAGTAACCAGGAACAAGCAATTGAATTCAAGTTTTTCAATTTAGAATGCAATAAGAATATTTCTAAATTTAATTAAGATGATGACCAATGCACTTTTCAGTTTTTCAATGAAATGAAATGATGTAAGAAAGTAAAAATGCAACCTATATGCACTTTTACTAATGCAAAAAAAGGAAATCCTAAATGTAATTTCACTAATGCAAAATGCAAGAAACCCTAGATGCACTTTTACTAATTCAATATGCAATGCAAGAATGAATGCAATATATATCTAAGGATTTTAATGGATTCCAAAATTAGAAATGAATGATCAACAATGTGGGGTTCACTGAAATGATTGATATTGAAAAAGGGGCATATAAAACGTCACTCTTTCTCCACCAATCATTCAAATAAGTTCTAGGAGTCTTAATTGGATCAACTAGAAACCTCACAAGGTGATTCAATTCACAATGAGGAGGACCTAGGAAGGCTAGTTCTTTCAGCTTAAAGGGGTTCACCACCAAGAAAATGCTTGGAAAAGACAAATAATCATTCAACCTAAAAAACCTAGTTATGCAAGCTAAATGAGAGATGTAAATAATGAAATTATGAAATAGGGAGATAGGACATGTGTACCTAGGAAGTATGGAGATGTTGTGAGGATTTTAAAAATGCAAAGAAGTTTCTAAAAAGTGTTATGGAGGACTAAGATGCTTTGGGTGGCGTATTAGTCCCGCTACTATTTTTCGAGGAAAATATAAAATCTTTGAATGTCGGAACTAGATCTAAAGGAATCTCTGAAAAATATTTCTCGGAGGACTAAGATTCCCAAAGTGGCTTATTAGTTCTATTTTGAATTTCTAAAAACTTTGAATGTGATCCTGAGCTCCAAGGTCTCTACTTGCTTCCTTTCTGATCTTAGCTTTTGAAACTTATAGATCAAGCCTACAGGCAAGTTTCTGTGAAGATGCCAACTTTGTAATGCAACTTTGCAACTTTTACAACTTTGCACTCCAAATGATCTTCAAGACTTCAACCTAAACCTGCAAACACAAATATGCAAGATGGGAAAAACTTGTTGAATTTTAGTGAATGGGGGTTCACTTTGGTCAAACCCCTTGTTGGAAATTAAACGTTGAAATGAAATAAAGTAATGAAGGGAAATGGTGAATGAACATCATGCAATGCTACAACTCACCAAACCCTAGTAAAGTCTACAAATATTTTTTGAAATGGTTGCAATGGACATGGATCTTGAACCAAATATATGGACTTGAATTTCTTGCTTGAATCAAAACCCTACATCATAAATGTTAGCACAACAACACACATGATGCAAGAAGCTCTTTGATATGATGCTTGAATCTTGATGATGTCTCCAAATGCTTGAAGAATTTCTCTTGAATACTCCTGTGAAAGTTCAATTATTCTATAATGAATGCTCACAAAAGACTTAGGTGAAAATGAGAGAAAGAACCTTGTATTTATAATTATCTATGATTAATATCCCGAAATTACATCACACCAAGCCGACATATGAATTCATTAAATAAAGGAGGCTAAATCCCACCATAATTTGAAATTAAATCTTGAAAATGACTCAAGGAGGACTAAGACACCCTAGGTGGTGTCTTGGTCCCAAGTCATGAAACTTGGAGCACAAACACCAAAAAGGGGCCAAATTAAGATGCCTCAAAGTCAGGGTCCTAAGACCTTTTCGGGACAATGATGCCCTAAGTGGCATTTTTGTCCTAACCCAAAAATTAGGGACACAGAGATGAGATCATTAGATTATCATTTATGCATTGGAGAATGTCGAGATTAGCCAAAAAAAGATGTAATTCATAGGGCTTGTAGATGCAAAATAGGACCAATTAAGCCACAAATGAGGATAAATAAAGGAAGGCGAGCCCAAACAAGTGTGAAAATGAAAGGGTATTCATTTTACTACACTAAAATAGTAAACATTATCAATGTTATGTTTACAATCAAAACTAATTGAACCTATTCCACATAGCTTGGCACATGAATCATTACCAAATCTAACAAGTGCTCCATCATATTTTTCAAGTCTAACAAACCTAATCTTTTCATTGGTCATATGGTTAGGGAATCCACTATTATTGAAACAATAGTTCTTATCTTGTCTAGCATGAAAAGAAGATACCAAATTACCTTCAATCTTGTCCCTTGTCCTTGTAGAGCTTTCCTTTATGCATCTTTCAGAATCAACATAATAAGTTTCATATTTTAAAGCCATATACAAGAATTCACCATCATTATCATCTCCATAATTAGATTCATCATTAGAAATACTTATATCTTCTCTAACATAATAGCTTTTCTTAATCATATTACCTCTATTCTCCTTGTTTTTTCCATTCACAACCTTGTTTGGACATCTTGACCTATCTTTCCACAACTGAAACATTTAAATGGCAACTTACCTTTGTAATTACTAGTACCCTTTTTCATCCTTCTCACAAAGTTAGCTTCCACATAATCAAGATCCTCTTGATCTGATTCTTCAATATTATTTGATTTTATAGCCTTAAAAGTAGTCTCCACCTTTGCATCATTATTTACACCAAATTATCTCATTTCAAATGTAGCGAGGGAGCCATACAACTAATCTCTAGTACATAAATCTATATTTTTAAATTCCTCAATAGAAAAAACTTTATGACTATAAGCTTTGGGAAGAGTTATGTGAATTTTCTTTACCACTTTTGATACTTTGAATTTTTCACCAAGACCTCTAATGGAACTGACCACTTCGTCTACCCTCTACATGTAGCTTGTAATGTTTTCATCTTCACAAATTTGAAATTTCTCAAATGTAATCTTTAGATTCTACATCTTAGCTTGTTTGACCTTTTCATCTCCTTCATAAATGCTTTCCAACTTTGTCTATATTTCTATAGTAGTTCTCAAATCCATAACTTTCAATATTTTAGAATTTGTAAGACTACACAAGCGAGCATACCTTGATTTACCATTGCATTCATAGGTCTTGATTTTAGCTTCAATGCTTAGACCATTTTTAGGCATAGTATAATTATTTTGTACTACCTTCTTGATGTCAAATCCAAGATAAACTAGATAACCTTCCATCCTTGTCTTCTATAATTCATAGTGTATTGCATCAAACATGGGGATCTCCTTCATGTGTGCTATCTTAGATCTACCTCAAGTAGTTAAGATTTCTTTCAAGGAACCTTTTTTTAATACCAATTATCGAATGCACAAGACAACTAAGAGGGGGTGAATCAGTTGTACCTTAAAACTTAAAAAACCCTTATACACACTCATAGCCACATCCATTCAATAAACCCTTACATTTGTTATATTGATTTATCATGGAAAGCAAATAACAAAAATTGAAACACAAAAAACCATACACAAGAGATTGCCATATCTACATGGAAAAACCAAGATGGAAAAAACCACAATTACGATTAAAGCTCACATTATAAGTAATAACAACACTAGTTGCGAAGGCTCACTATCAGAGGACTCACTATCAGAATAGGAAAGAAGATAGAGATGAAATGTTATATAGAGAAGACTATCTCAATGCAACAAAGAATCCACCACAATTTTTCCAACACCTTTGCAACTTGATTGAATAAATGTAGGTACCTTCTTCTCATTGCATCCAGTAATCTAACCATGAAATCTCACACTACACTTCTTAAATTTTCAATTTATAACTCTACAATTTAGATCATACTTTCTATATATTCTACCACAAAATATGACAACAACTCAACTCATATTTATACCATTTTCAATCTTGAAACCTTTCTCCAAGGTCATCTATGCACCTCAATGGTGCAAATTCAAATTAGGTCAGTGCCAAAAAATTCTCATAGTCAAAAGGAATGAAGGAGGACAACAAAACTTATTATCAAGGACTTAAATTCATCCTTACATGCCACACCATGCTTCCACAAATAACTAAGCACCTTCACAAGTAGTGTAAACACCATTAAGATTTTAATTACATGGTTCCTTTGATCAATCTATCCATAACTCATAGAAAACAAATGTCACTTGAACATACTCTAGAATATTCCATAAGCACCCTAAAATCCAACAAAATCCTTTGCAACAACTTTCACTTGAAAAATGTACACACCTAGTACATCCAAACTACTTTTCCATAGACTCTAACTTATAAAATTTACTTCCAAAGTACCAAACCTTGAACCACTTCAACTAAAGAAAGATACCAACACTATCAACACTCCTTCAAATCCACAAGACTCAAAACATAACTGCAAAGAAAAATGGAGCATAAACATTTCTCCCAAACACCTCTATAATACACAACTCAAACTCTAGTGAATGCAAATTATTCTACACAATAATCTAACAAACCAAATTCTAAATATGACACCTCTAAACACCTTTGATCAACATATGTGAAGCACATAAGTCGATCTTCAACCTAGAAGAAATGTAGAGAACACTACCCTATAACCCATAACACCACTACAATACATTGTTTCTTATTTTTATCAAATTTTCTCAAAAGTACTTGGAAACTAAGAACTAGAGACACATCCTCATTATCTACTAGTACTTCCTCAACACAACTAAACCAATAGCAACATAGAAACTCAACCATAGATCACAGAGCCTTACCATAGAAACACTAGAGTTTGACACTAGTATCTTTACTAATGATGACATAATGCAACTAGTCAAATCATGGATAACATCAACTGCTCTCACAAAAATCTCCCAAAAAAATGACCTTCTTCCTTATATAGTTAATGCCAATGTCAACACAAGCTTGTTGACATCAATGACAACACCAATATACTCATACTTGCAACACATCTCCACATTTATCTTTTAATCTTTATCTCTATCTCTAGATACCTCTCCATATCTCTACCCATTCCTTTCTCTCCTTCTCCCTCTTCCTAAAACTCTACATCTATATCTCTATTTACCACTATGTCTCTCCCCTTATCAATATATTTCTCCTTCTATTTCTCCCTCTCTTTATCTCTATCTCCTTATCTCTCTATCTCTTTGTACCCCTATATGTCCCTCTCTCGACCTCTCTCTATATATCCCTTCATATCTCTATCTTTATCTATCTACTTCACTATCTCTCTCACCCCTCTCTACCTTTTCCAAAATATATCTATATCTAGATGTCTCTCCCTATCACTCAATGTTTCTATATCTCTACTTCTCTCTCCTATCTCTATTTTTCTCCCTCTCTCTCTCTCTCTATATATATATATCTTTCTCACTCATACCCACACACATTGTATTTATCCATCCCTATCTATACTTCTTTCCCTCTCGCTCTCTCTCTCCCTCCCCCCCTTTCTATAATTTTATTCATCTATATCTATTTAACTATATATCCATCTCTACTTATCTCTCTCCATTTGTATATCTCTCTCTCCCTCTATCTATCCCTCTCTCTCTCGCCTTTACTTCAACCCTCTCTATCTATCTCTCTCCCTTTCCCTTACTCTACCTCTATTTCTCTCTCCTTCTCTTTCTCCTTGTCACTCCCTCTTTCTATATCTCTCCATTTCTCTTATCTCCTCTTTTCATTTCTCCCCCTCCTTCTCCCTCCCTATATATATTCCTCTCTATCTTTATCTCTATATCTCTATCTCACTCACATACACACAACACCTATTTCTCCCTCCATATTTTTCTCTCTACATCTCCCTCACTCCTTATCTCTCCCCCTCTCCCTTTCAATTTGCACATCTCTCTATTAATTATCTCTATCACCTCCACACTCTCCCTCTCTCTATACATATTTTGATATATTTATCAATTGCTCTATCTCACCATCTATATATCTATCTACCTCTCCCTCTCCCTCTTTTTGTACACCTCTCTATCTCTTCCTTCTTATCTCTCCCTATCTCTCCCTATCTCCATCTATTTCTCTTTCTCTAGACCTTTATATTCATATCTCTATTTTCCTCTCTATCTCTCTCCCCTATCTCCATATCTCAACATTTCTCCCTCAATTTATCTTTATGTCCTCATCTCTCAATCTCTCTACCACTATATCTTTCCCTATATCTATATTTATCTCTCAATCCCTTTCTCTCTCCATCTCTCTATCTTTCCCCTCCTTTCTATATCCATATCCATCTCCATTTTCATCTCCCCCCCTATTGGAAATGGAATTTGATTACCTTCTTTATTTAGAGTTTTTGTTTCAATTGTGTTTGGATTTTAGTTTCAAATTGCAGGGTGTCAGGGGAGCTTGCCCCCATCAAATTATTGTTTTTTGGATTCTAGGGGACATGATGTCAAATTTTGTATCTAAAGATATTTTTTAAAAGTTTCCTTGTAAAATAGAATAATGGCTACATAAATTTCATATAGAGAGGGAGATAGAAATGAAGAAGGAGAACACAAGATAGAGAGATATAGAGGGCAATATAAAACAATGTCTATGTATTATTTTTCTATGATAGGAATAATATTAACATATTCAAAGGTAAAAATTTTATAACTTACTCATGTTATGTCAAGTGGTCACTACCAAGCCATAAATGTGAGCATGCTACAATACGAGTGCATTATAACACACTTGTGTTATGCCTCATATTGACCAAAAAATGGTTATGGCCACTCTTTGGTCCTCCAACTTTCTACATATGCCAAAAATAAAGGATATTATAAATTAGAATAAATAATAAATCTAATATAATATTTACTCTATTAGAACACTAAATCATTAAGAATTCACAATTTATTACTAATTTAAAAATAAAAAATAAAAAGCAAAAAACAAAATTATATTGAAACATAATACAAGTCCAAAGAAATGTGCAATTCCATCAAATATAAAAAGAACATAAATAAAGCGGTACTTAAAGTGTTGGTATATACCTTACAACTCATAATACAAAAATAATTACAAAAAATATCTTTTAACTATATTTCAACCCTTTAAATATTCTTGTGCCTATAACACACATGCCTTGTTAGGAATGGGGACCCTCTATCTTTTGCGCTACTAGGTCATTTTGTGTTTGCCTCATTTTGTGTGCACCCATTGTGGTGTCCGTAATGGTCAACAGGTTTCTCAAGTCTCATCTTAGGTTGACCATGAAGTTCCCTTCAAAATTTGTTGAAGTCCTAAGGCTTCCTTGACAAAACCTTTTGCTAGCATCAGTGGGGCCCCTTTGCCCTGAACCATCAAGATTCCCCTCTTAGATTTCCTTGTCTGTGTTGCCTTTTCAGATGACTTTCAGTTTGTGCCTCCTCGGCTTCAGAATTTTTGTCTGGTGATTTGTGTGTAAATTGGCATTCCATTGGGCCTCTCATGCCCGACCCCCCGAGTTTCCCTTCCTAGGTTTCCTTCTGGTCTTTTTTGTTTTAGATAGCCATCAGCCAATGTCTTTCTACCCTCCAGACCCTAGTTCCTGCTTGGCTGTCGAATTCCTACTTGAGAATTTTTTGGACAACATTTCCCTCATGTCACTCTAGACCTCGAGCTCCGGACTTCCTGCTATTGTCCTTAATTTGAAACCACCAACCTCACTGGCTATCATACCTAAATTTATTAGGGATATTAATTACGATTAGGGGTATAAATATAAGGGCCCTACATGTCATTTTCACATGTCAGGAATTCCAGAGAAGAGTAGTGCCATCACCCCTTCATCATTCTTCGAGGATCCAATAGCATTGTTCTTTGGGTCTGCGAGGTATGTTTGTTGTCCAACAAATTGTGTGACTTTTTGTGATTTAATGTTTAAATGATGGAAAAGAAGGAAATAATTTGTGTGAATCTGATCCAGGGAACACATTGCCACCAAACCCACATGCTAAAATTTCCAAGATATCCCTCCCATGCTTAGAAAATCGAAATTAGAATCTGGTCTTTTCGTCACTGTTCTTTAAATTGAGTGACCACGCCCTTTGGGCCTAAGACCTTCAACTTCGGTTACAACTTCAGACAACAAAATTACCTCAAATGGTGAAGCATCTCGTGGGTTCTAGCATCCGAGACTCCGCCTTCAGATTGTTGCTTCACCTTCATTGTTTCAAATGACGTTCTTGCCTCGCCCATCTAGGTCTCGGACCTTGACTCATGATTTGACATGAGACCTCTGGTGAGGCCTTCACCTCCAAGTAACCCCCAAGCCTCGGTCTATGGACTTTCATCTGCGGGCTATCGTTGTCGTTTTGCTATCTCATTTTGCCCATTGGGTGATCGCCTTCTAGCTCCCAGGTCTCGAGTGGTTTCCCACCAGATTGTTTAAACAAAAATATTTAAAGTCCTTGCTTCTACCAGACCCCACCCACCAGGCTTCCTCCATTAGAACTTCATCCTATCTCGGTCATCCCAAACGACAATCTTAAACTGTCCTTCTAACCTCCGGACCCCAACATCCCAATATCCACCAAGTTTTGGAGGATGAGGTCGCGGGGCGAAACCTCTTCTCGGGTCCAAACTGCTGGGTGGTGGGTCTTGGACTTTCACCCACATTTTTTGTTTCTTACGATTATCATGTAGCTGCCTCCTGGCCTTTGCAACCCAAGCTCTCTAACGACTAAAATTCCTAAGGCATGGTTTCGCGGCCTTCGGCCTCCCAGGTTTCAGACTCTGGAACTCCTCCTCTGGAATGTCGTTTCTTTGATGATGTTTCAAACAACTAACACTTGACAACCTTCCCTCAGTTTGACCCCAGATGCCTTAATGGTGACCTAAATGACCTCCAATCTGAGAACAAACAATGACCCACATGCTAAAACGTGATCACCTTCCCCATGGACCCTTCACTATCCAAATCCAAGGTCGGGGGAAGTCATCCAAGTCTTCCCTCTCTGTTCACCCTCCAGGATAGCATTCTGATAGAGGAAGTCCTGCCTTTGGGGCTCAAGTCATTCATTTTCCTTTTAGAGAACCTTCACTGACAGATTCAATTAAGTGAGGGGACATTTGAATGATATATTATTTGATCTAACCTTGTTTTGCAGGGATTTGGCTAACTGTTTATATCGTCATGCTAAGATTATACTTAACTTTGACCTTTGTGTGCAGGATATATGGAATCAGGTGTAGAAACTTTAGGAGCAGCCAAGGATAAAGGAAAGAGAACTGCTAAAGCTCCTCAAGGCAAGGAGGATAAAGACCAGATGAAGTACCAATTCTAGGGAGTATCGTTAGACTCCAAGGTTAGAACCAAGTGGAAGGACATCACTGACACAAATATTGGGCATGTCGATATTGATGAGTTCATACAAAGGGTTAGAATAAGTCCCAAAATAGATAATGCAAGACTCATCAAGAGCAGTGGAATAGCCAAGGCTACAGGTTTCCCTCCCACCTTGATTTCTATTGAGTTGGTAATGGCCTGCAGAGAGGTATATCAACTAGGAACAAGGACTATTGTTGATAGGATGGAAACGTCTTGGCCGACATGTCACCATCAGGAATAACAAAAACCTTCCACATTCATGTCTTCAGAAAGATGGAGTTGTCGATCATTTAGGAATATAAAGAAATGTGGGATGAGGACCCCATAAGATGCAAGAAGCTTATAAATTAGTATTGGCTAAGGGACAAACAAGGTAGAACTACAAAGGTTCCCTAGGAACTCTTTCATAGTGACTTTTTCGAGGACTACCATGATTTGATCGCCATGCTGAAAAAAATAATGGGCCTCCCTTATGTGGCGTATTTTCAAGAATGGATAGTTTATTTCATTGAGCACATTCTTCAGGGAAAGGACACCACGTTCTACTAGGGGAGATTAATCAGTGACTGCTTTCATGATCAATTCATGAGCATCAAGAAGACATCCAAGTTCTACATGACCTCTTACCTGGTATACTCACTGGCTAATAAAAGGCATTATAACGGGTTATTTAGAGTTCCAAATAAAGTGCCTAGTAGAGAACTCAAGGCTTTCGACAAGTACCCTCAGCTATAGTTCAAAAATTTCAAAATGGATTTATTACAGAGTAAACGATGCATTCATCGCTTACATCATCAGGTTGCTCGAGGGAGATTTTGAGAGAAGGGTCTCCCATAGTGCTTTAGCATTTCTAAAGAATTATGCCTTCCTATTTATCCAGTACCCCAAGTTCACATACATACGCGCCTAGGGCTTCTCGGAAAGGTCGAACAAGTTGCCTTGGTACCCTAATAACTAGATTATATTGTTGGAACTCTCTTGCTAGCTACGCAACATTCACACTGTTTTGAGTAGAAAGCATCTAGTGGGGATCCCTTATCCCCTTACACTCAACCAGGGGATGTATGAATTTTATACTTCCCAATGTGCTTGCAATTTAGAGAAGAAACTGGCAGAATATCAATTCAAATCTCACATGGCCAGGCCATGAATAGACCCATAGTCATGTTTGAAAGGTGATTGGATAGGAGTATGCCCACCTCCATAATGTTGAGGATTTATGGGCAGATTGTAAGGATGACCTTGAAGTGAGGCTAAGGCACTATATGTGGATGACCGCATACTTTGTCAAAAGGGTGAATTTGTTCCCAGTGCCTGATCAACTTGAGGAAGATGAAAGCACTATAATCAACCCCAGGTACAACATCATCGCCAATCTACCACTGCTAATGATTGATTGGGATGAGCTAGAGGTTGAGGACCTCGACATAATTACTAGGCCTATTGAGGCCCGAACGAAGGCATGGATTGATGAACAAGTTGCTCAATTAAAGAAACAAAGGGTTATCTTGACATTCAAGAGGATCGAGAGTAAGCCAAGTGGTTCAGGCAGTAGGGCAGCACCAACATCAATGGGAGAAACATCTAAGTCGCCTCCATGAGTTCGTTCGAAGAAGAGAAAGGATATTGAAGAGCAACAGTTTGAACCGAAGGTGTACGCTAGGAAGGCCTCAAAGGGTGAACCTCCCAAGAAACACAAGCGAATGGGAAGAGTCACCAAAATGTCGGTAATCCAGGAAGATCTGCTCCATGAGGGAGAGGAGATGGAGAATATTCAGCCAAAGTCTCTGCTTATTTCATCTACTGCCACAACCACTGTCATTACCACCACTCATATCCAACACACGGTAGTTGCATTCTCTCTGCCTGTGGTGGACATTTTCATCCATCTTGGTTCTACTTCTCCCATCTCGCAAGTAGTATCAGTTGATTCATCCTCCACGACCACCTCGCCCATTTCTTCATCTTCCATGTCTCCTTCCTTTTCTCTTCCTGCTACCACTACTACAACTATAATGCCCACCCTCACCCTTCCAGAGTCCTTCATGAAATCCATGCAGATTGTGCCCTCCAAGCTCTCAAGAATGTTTGCAAATCCAGCAGTACAGATTGCAATGGCCCAGGCAATAATTAGCACTCTAGTTCCTCCTCCTCCTACCAAGCCACCAACGATGGAAGCTACCATTCACATTTTTGAGGAGTTGGATCATTGAAAACAAGCAGAATCAGCTAAGAGATTGGAAGAGGAGGAATTTTATTATTATAAAAACCCAATATACAAACATCGAGTAATCGATGAGGCTGCCTATAAGTCCTCCAGTGATGAGAGTAAAGATGCAAAGATAATTGAAGAGATTGTTGATCCCGAGCTCGATGTTGAGTGGGCTAAGAAACTCAAGGAAATTGAAGACAAGGAGGCTGGAAGACAACCTATTATTGAAGAAGAGGTTGATGTCATAAGGACAGAGGGTGATAAATCTCCAATGAAAGAATGAGACCATGCACCTAGGCATGATGAAGGGGTGCTCCCTCATGAGGGGCAATAAGGTAGGGAAGAGGATAAATCTGAGGGAGAGACTAAAAACTATGAGAATCTTGGGATTGAGCAACCCGAGGAACATGGGTATGATGGACAAGGAGATACTGAAATAGAAGGCAACCTTGATGAGCACTTACCTACCAAGTCCCCTATCAAGCGCATAGTGTTCGTTCAAGACTCCGTTGAGGATAGGGTGAGAGGTCCTCATTGAAAAGGCAATTGAAGTCAGAAAAGAAGAAAAGGGAGATCAATAGGAGTCACCTAGGGGAAAGTCTTCAATGCCTGATTGGTTGGAGAGACACCTAGAAAATAGGGCTCCCACTCTAAGGGACCCAAAGGCAAGGCTGGAGGCTATTTTGGCTTGAGCCCAGATTGGCACCAGGAAGGAGAGGAAGCCAAAGATTAGGTTGAAGGTAACAATGGATGCCTCTGGATCCAAGGCTGTACAAATAGCTACGCCGGTGGTGGGGGAACAAGGAATAAGTTATAACATATCCACCATGGACTTGGGAGTGGCTACCAGGGAGTAGAAGGTTGATCATCTCTAGGAATCAGTCGCCATAGTGCTACATCTCATTCAGTAGGACAAAGTTTCGAAGGAGGAGCTTAAGGCATTGGTGGCTAATTTGACAACCTATATCCAACAATGGTCATCCACAGAGGAACAACTAACCACATCCTCGGCCTCGCCACAATTGCTGTCAAAAGAGAAAATTAACAAGCTGGAGAAGAGAAAGAACTTGGACAAGACCACAAAAAATTGGTTTCGACAGGTCTTGGATATTGGGAATATAGGTATGAATCTGGTTGTTCGAACAACAAACAAGTTCTTGGAAGTGGAAACATCTCTTGAAGGTACGAGGAGAATCTGCATTGAGTTCCCAAAGAAGTATGGGGCTGCTTACCCAAAAATCGAGGCTATCCTCAAGTTGCTAAGTGAAATTTGGGAAAATGAATTTTCCTTCAAGGATGATGACTATTGGCTGATGGATGTGTGGAAACGAGACTTCGATCATCGAAAGGAAAGGCTGGAATAGGTACTTGAGCAAGTAAATCCGAATGTTGAGTGGGCCAAGGAAGCCAGAGAAGATTTCTTCCGATACTTGAAGCTGATGATGGGGTATGAAGTGCTCGCTATCAAGATCAATCCATAAAGTATAAAGCCTCACTTTCGAAAGAGGATGTAAGTCAAGATGCTAGCCAAGATTACTATTGATTTTATAAGCTTTGTTGACCGAGCTTTTGCCCAATCCGAGCTATTCAGAGACCATGTTGCCAAGTATGAGGGGGACTTGGAAAATCTTGTTAACAATTCCAAATAGTGGATCTACCAAGTGCTAAGATCCGACATCATTGAGGTCGACAAGTTTCAGTCGGTGATCTTGAAATTCATGGAGTATGCAGCTTCGAAGAAATAAGAGGGAAACCATGTTATTGATGAAAAATTTCTAAAGGAATAGCTGTAGCAAAGAGCATTCAGCAAAAAGATGAAAATGCTACAGTGTTGCCACTAGAAGACAAAACAAGGATATGGACAAAATGTATTTTTAAAATGTAATATATTGGGGGCTAGTTAAAACCCTAGTTTGTAGTGAATTGTGGCCACACAAAATGTAAATCAATCTTGGCCACATGTTTTACTTTTTGGATACTATAAATAGGGGGTCTCCTCTCATTTTCAAGGAGAGTTGAGTTGTTGTAAAGGCATGTTGCAAAAATTGCAATAGAAATACATTGATTTTGGTGCATTTATGGATTTCTTCTCATGTTTCATGATTCTTCTCTCATATTTGGATGATTTAGTTGAATTTTCTTTGTTGTTCTAGTTTCCTTTAGTTAGCTTTGGTAAATTTAGTGATGTTGTTTCCTGGTTATGAAGGATTTTGTTGTGTAGATGCCCTCCTTGTCCATACTTTTGGTTGTTTGTTGCTGGTAGATGGCTGTGTAAAGTTAGTTTGGACCTTGATTTGAAGCTTTTTTTAAATCTCTACCTTAGTTCATGCATATGTATGGTGAATGAATGGTAAAATATCTGCAATCCTTAGAAGATAACACAGATTTCATGAGACTGTGAGTTTTTTGGTTAAGTGGAATTTTGTTCTAAGGAAGTTGTTCACAGTAGAAACCTCCATGATCACTATTCATTGGTAGTTGCAGGTCCAAGAACCCTCTCTCTTCCCTGCCTTTTTTTTTCCTTTTTTTTAAGAAGTGACCTATGCTAAGGTTCATTGCACATTGTAAAGCCAAATCTCAAGTCAAAATGGAGTTTGAAATTGTTGTTTGAACCTGCAACAAACGTACAGTAACCTCCCCACCTCAAAAACTCTTTTTGCAGATCCGACTCCCCTTCCAGCTTAACTCATGTAAGTCTGCCCTGTGATTATCAGCAAAATCACAACAAACATCAATTGAAGTATCCTATGCAAGTCATGACCTGACACTCGAGAGACCTTGGGATTATTTTCAGCAACTTGCTGGATATTTCCTTTCAAGAGAGGTGATGCACCTATGCATTACCTGTGTTGAGAAAGTGTGCAAAAACACCCATAAACAAATATCATTAAATATTATTGTTGTTTGAAGAAGTCAATTGAAATGAATTCATCTATTGATATAACTAAACACTAAATCATTAAGAATTCACAATTTGTTTACTAATTTAAAAATTAAAAAAAAAAACCACAAAACAAAATCATACTCAAATATAATATAAGTCCAAAAAATTTTGTAATTCTATCAAATATAAAAAACATAAATAAAAGTGATGTATAAAGTATTGATATATACCTTACAACCAATAATACAAAAATAATTACATCAAATATCTTTTAACTATATTTCAACCCTTAAATATCATTAGATATCATTCAATATTATTGTTTTTTTTGAAATAGTCAACATAAGTGAATTCATCTATTGGTATAACTGAAATGAAATATGTTATTAAATACTAAATAAATTAGAGTTTATCCAAGCATAAGCGAATCTTCTTCAATTATTTTATTACATAGAAAACAATCCAAACTAGTTATTTTTGTTTGTAGTTTAGTCTGCTTTGGGCGGTGACAAGCATGTTATATTAAAAAATTAAAAAAAAACCATAGACTATGTAATGTAATGCTGGAAAAGCGAAAGACATTTTAAACTGAGAAGAAAACAAGAATAAGCTCGTGGTATGTGTTCGTACTGTTGAAAAGGAAATGCTAAGAAGATCAGATATAGTCTTAATCAACTCCGAACACCACTCAAACATTCTAGATTTTCCCTGGCTAACCGACGGAATTGTTGATTGAAAACATGGATATAGATAATCTCGTGGAGGAAAAAACGGTACGCGCTCTGGACACATAAATGTCTCATCAAAAAAACAGATGGAGCACTGTTGAATACCTACCATTGCCAGCTAACACGTCAAAAAATGGATGTTTTATGTGTGTCCCGATTCACATTGTTGACTACAATGAACCGCACACAAAATCCCGCGTCCCCACATAGTGGACGGAAGACTCGAAACCCATTTGGCAGTACATCTAACTTGGGTTTCCTTAGCGAGGAAGAGAATCTAATTACGAACTGTCTGTGATGCTTACGCGCCTCGATCTTCCATAGTAGACATCACTTGCAGACACGCAATCGTATCTCGCGTGCCGAAATCCCTTGTTATCTCAGGTCATGGTTTCAAAGTCCTTTAAATTATTAGTCCGAGAAGCACAGAACTCATTTTGTAATTTGCCCACAAAGTTTTGTATCGTTTGTCATTTCTTCAACTTCTTTTGGTATATAAACTGCATCGCTTGACCATTTCATTTCATTGCACAACAGAGTAGTACATTTTAGAAGTTTTCTTTGAATTCGAAGTTCTTCGTTAAACGGTTTCGAACATCAATGGAGAAGCACGCTGGAAAACGTGAGCGGATCGAGGAGGGGGATGAAAGCAGGAGGAGCTATGAGTGTGAAGAATCAGAAGCCAGCCCGGCAAAGCGGCTTTGCAAGGATTCTGGCATTGATGTTGTCTGTGAAATCATGAGTAAGATGGATAACGAGGACCTGGGTTTGGGTCCTGAAGAGATAGAGGAAGAGTGGGTGTGGGATATGATGAAGATGTTAGAGGAAGAAATCACGCCAAGCACCTCCTGTACAGAGGACTCGGGAACAAGTAGTACTGGATCTGAAGAATTAGAGTGTAGTGGGAATGGAGATTATACTTTTAATGCTGAGCTTGATTATTTGTTCGGTGCCAGTGATGATGAACTGGGCATTCCTTGCAGCCCTTCTGTGGACACTGTGAATGATTATGATTACGATTCAAATGGCTTCTTCGAATGCCTTGAAATGCAAGAGGCTGAACGGCAATTGTTGTTGCAGATTTGGTTGGGCTATGGTGAGAGCGCGGAGCAGGAAGGAAGTGATCTTTTCTCTGTTCATGATCTTCATATACTTTCCAATCAAATTGATTCCAGATTTCACAAGGGTTGACATATGTAAAAATTTTGCTGGAATGAAAAAAATAATAGCACTTCAATTTTTTGCGGAAAGAAACATGTAGTTGTTTACAAAATTCAACAAAGCATTTTTTAGCAATAACTTTTAAGAGTGATTAACATTTAAACAATTTGTTGGCTTTAACTTGCACTTGAGATGAAATAAATAATGTAGCCTCTTCGCTTCCTTTCTCTCTTGTGATAAAAGACAAAATTTTCATAGTTTGAATTTTTTTCAATTAGATTATGGGATTTTCTTTCTTTATCTATGTTTATGATCCATTTGGGATCAATGGGATTTTCTTTCATTTATGTTTATGATTCATTTGGGATCACATTTCTTGATTCATGATTCATGATTTATAATTTCATTGTTAAATATATTATCAATTTTTATGTCATAAAATTTCATGTTATTGTTGAATGGAATAATCAATTTTTAGAATATGTGTTCTTCTGTCACTTGTAAGTTGAATGTTTTATCTTATTAGTTCTGATAGATAGTTTAGACAGTTTGATAGTTTTCTTTCTCTCATGATTTACTTATTAAAGGAAGGTTTCAAACAATTGGTGTTTTGGAGTCAAGGTATCAATTATTTATAGTGATAGCAGATCTTACATTTGATAATAGATATATTGATTCCAATGCATCGACTATTTTTTTAAAAAAACCTTAAAAAGAGTTTGTTGCTTGAGGATGTTGTCAATCCAAGTTTTTTTCTTCCTTTTGACAAAAGAGGATAAAAATGTTTTAATAAAAAAGTCATTAAAGATTATATAATGTTTTCTGGACAACAAGTGTCACTAAAAGTAAATGAAGGAAAATCCAAAGACATTTATCAATAAACCTCCACCACCAGAAACTAAGGAAAAAAAAACTCCAAAAACTAGACAATACAAAAAATTAATAATAATGATTAAAACCTATATCATTTTTAAGAAGTTAAAGGAAATGTGAAGATTGATCAAGAGATAGGGAATCTGAATTTGAAACATTCCATCTACAATTAGCCTTACAAGCCCATTTCGAAAGAAAATGAGCAATGACATTCCATTTATGAGGAATGTGAATAAAGGGGATGCAAACAAAGTTTTGAGAAAAATGAAGAATATATTCCACAAAAGAAACCAATCACCAAAAAGAGTCATAAATAACCTTTGTGTTCAAATGATAAACCAAAATTGTAGAATCCATCTCATAAATAGCCTATTTATTATCATCTAGTTATTAATATCAAATCCCATAGTTGAAGAGGAAAAATATGAACCAAATATTTACTATCATGCCCAATACAACCAATATTAGCTTCACTAGGATTACCCCAAGAAAAACCATCCATATTTATTTTATAAACACCCAAAGGTTGAGAAGACCAGTTTCCAAACCCTATTAACCTTATGAGAATATTTGACTTGATATCTGGAAGGAACTTATCCAACTAGATGACACAAATATGTTTTTTAAAATAAGAAATATCATAAAGAATAATGAATTGATCAAAAAAGAACTTTTTTTGTTAAATTTAATTTTAAAGTATTATAAACATTTTGTCAAACATGTCTAATGTGACTTTGATATCCTTGGAAGATTTAATAATTTCTCTCTAACCAAATTTTCTAAAATATAGTGAGGACCAATATCTCAAGTAACCAAGAGGAAAGATATAAAAGCATGAGAACACTCTGGACTGGCCTAAAAGTTAAATAGAGTAGTATGTTTTGGAAGTCTATGCAGTTTGTGTTGTCATTGATGTCAATAGTTCTATGTTGTTGCATTGATGTCAATCTTAGAGATGCTTTGATTTGTTGCATTATGTCATCATTAGTAGTCTTAGTAGTGTCAACCTCTATTGTTCCCTTGATAAGCATGTGTGTAGTTAAGTTGTTGTATTACAATTAGTTTTGTTGTGATGAGGAAGTGTTGTAGATGATGAAATGGTGTTTGTGGTGCTCGATTTCCAAGTGATTTTGAGAAAATTTTAATAGAAGAGGAGATAGTGTGGTAAAGAGTGTTCAGTGTAACAAAGTAGTGTTCTAGTTCCTACTCTGTATTTCTTCTGTATTAGAGATCTACTTATCTGGTTTGGATATTTTGATCAGAGATGTTTAGAGGTGTTGTATCTAGAGTTTCTTGTTCTAGATCATTGTGTAGAGAAAGTTGTGTTCACCAGTGCATGGATTATGTTGTAGTGTTGTCTAGGAGAAATGCTTTTGCTTCGCATTTCCTTGCGTTGTGGTTTTTGTTCTTACGGATCTAGAAGTGTGATTATATTGCTCATGTATCTATCTCTAGTTTGATTTCTTTGAAGTTTGGATTTATGTGTTACAATTTGTGGAAGGTTAACTGGGTGTACAAGGTGAATGTGTTCTTTGGAAAGTTGTTGCGAAGGAATTTGTTGAATTTCAGGATGTTTATGAAATATTATAGATTGTGTTTAAGTGTTGTGTGTGGTATGTGGTTGTCTTTGTATTTGGTGAAGTGTGTACTCAGCTATTTAGTGGTGTTAAAACAAGTTTGGGCGACCTTGGGTGTTTAATCTAATTATGGATTTTCTTTGGTGTTTGTTGAAGCATGGCATTACATGTATGAGTATATCTAGGTTCAAGTTAAGATATGATGTAGTATTCCTTCATTCCTCTCCATTATGGGAATGTTTTGGTGTCAACCTAATTTGAATTTACACATTTGAGGTACATAGCCGACCTTGTAGATTGTTTTCTACGTTGAAGATGGTGTATATATGTGTGTGTGTATTTGTGTGTGTGTGTGTGTGTGTGTGTGTGTGTGTGTGTTGAGTTGATGGAGGATGTAGGTGTGTAGTGTGTGTGATGTGAATTATAATGTGAAGTACAAAAGTGTGAAGCATCTAGTGAAATCCTTAATGACTAAGACTACTGGAAGTAGTGAATTGAAGGTGTCTACATTCTTCAAAGAGTATGTACATGTATTGGTGGCACTATAGTGGTGGAAATTTTCTATTGCTTTGAGATGGATTTCTCATTATAAAATCTTCTTTCTTCAATTTTATGATCTAGTAGTGAGCCCTTATTCTCTTTTGGGTAGTGAGCCCATCGATAGAGAGCCTATTGTATTCAATGTTGCAATTACCTTATATTGTAAGCTAATCCTCACCATGGTTTTTCCCTTCTTGGGTTTTCCACATAAATATAGTATTCTGCTACGTATTATGTTGTGTTTTCAATTTATGTTATTTACTTTCATGCTAAATCATTATAATAGATTAAGGTTAATGTGGATCTGAATGTTAGTGAGGGTTTGATGTTTTAATGAACAACTAATTCACCCTCCCTCTCATTTGTCTTGTGCATGATTCAACGATTGGTATTAGAGCAAGGTTCCTTCAAAGAAAGCTTAAACACTTGAGGTAGATATGGGATGATGCACAAGAAAGAGGCTCCTCTATTTTATGGTTCTGATTATGCATTATTGAAGACTAGGATGGAAGGTTTCCTTGTTTTAATAGGGTTTGGAGTTTGGAAGTTTGTTGAATCTAGATATATTGTGCTTGCAAATAGTTTGAGCATTGATGAACAGATCAAAGCCTATGAGAACAATAGAAAAGTAAGTTGTAGACACTGAAAAATCTCCTGGGCCAGCAAACACCATTTTTCATCATCGATTTCCCTTCTTCTCTACATAATTGAATAATTTTAATTATTTGATTATTTTCTAAAGTCACATTCCTTTATTAATTAAATAATTTTAAATTTTCTTAAATAATTAATTCATTTTCACTTTCTTTATTCTTCCCTCGATTAATGAAATAAATTAATATTTAGTTACATCACTAATATCCTTTTTCTTTCTATAATTAAATAAATTCTCATTTATTTAATTATTCATTCTTTACTTTTCGTCTATAGTTAAACAATTATTTTATTTATTTAACTGATCATTAACCTTTTCTTCCTTCGATAAGTTAAATAATTATTTCAATTTTATTTAATTGCTCCTTATCACTCTTCCCTCCGTTATTAAATAATTGATCTAATTAATTATTTAATATGTCATCCCATTTCCTCTATTTTTAATTAAATGAAAATCTCATTTTTTCCTCTTCTTCCATAGTTAGACAACCACTTTGATTATTTAATTTGTCACATGCTAGATCACAAATTAAATAATTTTATTCTTTAATTTATTCTATTTTCCCTCCACTTTCTCTTTTGAATCTCCACCATTGATCACTTTTGGTGTCACTTTTAATCTTGACTGTTTGTCATTAACAAGCCCCAACCCTATCCTTTTATGGTGCAAGAAACCTCATTCATTGATCTTGGGATCATATTGGTTTTTAATCTTGGCCATCCATTCAAATAGATTTTCTATAAAATAAAGTTGTCTCTATCATTCCAACCTTACAACCACAATCTTTGATATTCTTTCTAATCACTATCACATCACCATCACTTGTATACACTTGCATACAACAAAATATGAGGGCAAGTTTTCATACACAACATAATGGAGGAGATGGAAGGAAAATGAATCAAATTTAGCATGGGAAGTTTGGTATTTCTTTTTTTTTTATTCAATTTTCATTGCTATTTTTGCTTTATCATTTGGATTTGGAGTCTTTTTATTTATATTTTAAGTAGTTGTGGTTGCTACTATTGATCTTTTCCTTTAACCTCGATTTCAACCATATCCTACATTGGTTAACCTGATGTGAAGTTAACACAACTTGAAAAAATCCATTATTTTTATTGAGTTGTAGGTCCATACGACACATTCGTGAGATAATGAAATGCAATCATTGGATAATATGACACATTTATTTGGTGGAGTGATGAAATACTATGCGATGCATTTGTTGAATAGTGTGATGTAAATGCTAGAAAGAGCACCACATTTTTTTGCTTTAGGTAAAAAATATATTTTATTTGTTGAACTATCATTTTGCTAATTCCTAGCTTTTAATTTGATATTTTGGAAAACTCATTACATTATGTTTATCATTCTATTTTCTACACTTTTCCCTAGATCTTTTTGTTTTTGCAGGTTCAAGTTATGTGACACATTTGTTGAACAGTGAGCCACAACTATGTGACAGTGAGTCACAATCTCTATCCCATGAGTCACAGTTGCTATCTCATGAGTCATGGTCTCCATTTGGTTATCGCATTTTCTGCTCCACATCTATGAGGCAGACAAACACAATTTCCTATCTCAGTAAAAAATGGTTTAAGTTTGAATTTTTTGCAATTGTTTCTTTCATATGCATTAGGCTAGGAGATTTTGGTGTTACTAATACCTTATTTACAACATGTGGTGATCGATTAGAGAAGACATTTCTATCAAACTACTAATTTGTGTTCTTGTAGGACAATCGATTAAAGAAGACAAAATTATTGAAACTTCTAATGCATGTTCTTGTAGGATTTTGTGTGCCTTCATTTTTTTTGTTTAAGTAGGAACATTTTTATTTTGAATTTAAAATGAATCACTATCTTTTCTGTTTGGTGGATTTGCACATTTTTGTTATAGAACCCATAAGGTGATAGAGAAAGTATCCTCTCCCCTCGTTTTTGTGGATCTTGGATGTAAGAGAAATCACTACATATTATTTTTCTTTTGTAGAAGGGACTTCCTTTGGAGAAGCGATCACTCCAAGGGGTATAACCTAAAGTGGTTTTTCTCTTGGGGTGTTGTATAAATGAATAAGGAAAAATCCAAGGTCTAACTAGCAAGTACCTTACCGACAATTCCAGTCTAAAAGGGGAGATAGCCACATTCATGTGAGGTAGTTAGGGCCGCAAGTAGGGTTGGTTAAATCCTTAAGTGGCTTGTTGGGTGCTAGCAAGGAATTAAGTCCCTGAGCAGTGACTAGAAACCTTCGTTAGAGACCCACCCTTTTGATTGATTTTTTGACATCATTCTCAATGCAAGGGATGTGCACTGTGCCTTGAAGATACTCACCATATGGTTCCCTTGAGATGAGACAAAAATCCTCAGCTTAGCATAAGCTACTTGTATCTTTCCAAGGAGAGGGTGATTGGGTCATCCTTCCAGTCCTAGAGGCCCCTACCTATCCTCTCTCACAAAGACAAGAGTGTATACACCCACTTAGATGTCCCTACGTTTGATTCAAAGGAGATTCCAAGTTGTGGGCCTAAGATTGCTTCCATTAGACTTGACCTTAGGATTAAGAAGTGCTTGATTTTTTTTCGATTTGTGTTGAGACCAATAGAAATTGGGCTAAATTTTTCCTATGAACATACACTATGCACATAAAAATTTGACAAGTCAACTGCCAAGATTTGTTTTTAGAGTGTTTTTTGTTTCTTCAATCACATAACCAAAATTTCCCAAGGTGAAAAAGCATTCAAAGCCATTCAATTTAAACCAAAAGACTATAAGCCGCATCTATGAAACAGTAAACCACATCTACTGAATAGTGCACCACATTTGATAGTGAACCACATTTGTGAAACAGTGAACCACATCTATGAGATAGTGAGCCGCAATTGATAGTCCTTAAAATTTTAGGAAAAATTTCATCGAATTTCAATCCTAATCACACTTTGAAAATGACCTTACTTTTTGATCACAGAATTCCTCAGTTTAACCTATCCATTTCATTGCATTCACATAGGTTACCTTGCATTTCTTAGTTAGAATACATTACCACTCTTGCATTGCTTAGTTGGTCCTAGGTCATTCTTATTCATATGCACCTTTTAGATTTCAGAGTAGGAAGCTTGTCATACCTTTGAATAGTCCATGGTAACTTATCTAGGTTGTCTTTGACCTTGTCCTTTATCTATCTATCATCATCATCTGAGTTGGGTCTCAAACTCACATCACGGTTAAGAGTCACTTAGTCAAATCATCATCCCTTTAATATGTGTCCTTTTAAGGTCTCGACAATTTGGTTTGTTACCTTGAGCTGCCATAGTATATTTAACATCCTTTTCTTAGGTCCTAAAGATGCATGGCTTTAGTCTCATTTGACATCCCTTGGTCTTAGTCTCATATCATATCCTTGTTCATAGCTTCATTTACCATCCTTGAATTCCAAATCCTTTGGTTGTAAGTCATTATTGTCCTTGCATTCCAAATCTTGGTCTTAGGTGCATAAGCATTTGGCATCCTTATATCCTTAAAAAGTCCCTAAAGTATATAGCATAGCCTCATATCTCACCTTATATTATAACTTTGCATTGTCAATCCTTAGGTTTCAAGTCTTATATGGTTCAAACAAGGTCACGAATGAAAAAGAAAGGACAAGGATTCCTCAAATGATCCCTTTTTTAGTCCCGCTGGTGAAATGAAACTTGGATCAAACTCAAAACCACCTCAAACACCACAAGGGGAAACCAAAAATCCATTTTCCAATCTCACATTAACTGAGGTCAACAATATTTTAACCCCTGAAGAAATTGAACATGCCTCTCAAGACCCCAAAATAATACATATTGTGGATGAGCTTGTCATTGCAGAACCCAATAAATTCTTTTTTTCATTTGCCAAGAAAGGTGCCAAAATCCCCTATGATTTTGACACTTCCACAATTATAGAGGGAGTAAAATAATCAAAAACCTAATGTCCTAGTCAAAACACATTATCACAAGGTCAACCCATTTGACAACAAATATTCACTAGTTTACCACTTGGACCAACAACACATATTGCAACAACTACACACATCCCCAATCCTTTGATATTTGGAGCTAAAACAAAACATGCCATGTCCCAAGGACCAACCTTCACATTTGGTAGATCATCTTCTAGTTCCATGGGTATGGCATTTGTAAATCCATTTGGCACTCAAAATGCTTCACCATTAATCAATGTAAGTCAAAATCTAGGTCAAACAAAACAAGAAGGATTCATATTGTCACATTTAGAGTGCCCACCCAAATGGCTGAAACTCTACACCTAATATCAACATTACCTTTGGGTCAAAATTGAACACCAACCCCCTTCCATCGCAACATGTCACAACAAACACCAATTTCATACCACAAAATCAAACCAATACCAATACCATGTTCACACCCCACTGTCAACAATGTAATCAAAATCCTCTCCAATAGTGTGTCAATCCAAATCACACATTGGTGCCAAACTCATCATATAACTATTTCAACATAGTGCTCTTAACACCAATATTGATCCCCTTATGCAAAGTCAACCCAACATGACACCATCCCTCATGGACACCTTGATGCAACAAATGCAAGAAATATAACAAATGGAAAGCATGCAATTGGGGACAACCAAGAAAACATATTCTATGGAGGAATTGTGCCCTTACCCTTTTGATGGAGGCATATACATGCCACCTTTCCCCCACACTTCAATGCTCCAAAATTTAACAAGTATAAAGGGAAAGGGGATCTAGTGGATCATATACAAGAATTTAACATGAAATGTATGGGCATTGCTTTTGAGCCCACATATTTGATGATACTAATTCCACAAAGCCTTTCAAGGCCTAATCTAGAATGGTTTGCACACCTTCCTCCTGGGATACAAATATGGGGTGAATTGGATGATAGGTTCATTTCACACTTTTCCTACAACATAGAAAGTGACATGACCCTAGCAACATTGTGCATGAATAAACAAAAAGAGAGGGAGTCACTCACATCATTCTATCAAATATGGCGACGAATGGCTAACAAATGTCTCTCTGCCACATACCCAATAAATAGTTGGTTTCCATTGAAAGCCTTAACACATAATTTATGATTCAACTTTAAATCCAATATTGAACCACCTTTGAGGATGCCATTGAAAAATGATTCTTTATTGAGAAAGCTCTTATGGAAAAAGGATGAGTCAATATCTTTAAAGAAACCCTAGATGCTCCTAGTGACAAAGGAAAATTCTAATCTCAAAATGAGAATGTCACCAATGATGGGGTAGTCGATCCTAAAGTGGTAAATCAAGGTCACCCCACCCTTCATCTTAAAGGTCCATCCATGATCATACAATGAATGTGGTCCAAAATAATCAACAACGTAAAGTACTTACACACACTAAAAGAACTTACAGACCCTTAGGGGAGCCCATTGAGTCAGTTTTGAAGAAACTTTTACAGTCAAACATCATTCAGCTTCCTAACATCAAAATATATAAACCAACACTGGTGAAACCAAATTGATGGAATGAAAATGAATTCTTTGAATACCATCATGGCAAAGGACATAAAACATCATCCTATTGGACATTCAAAAACCTCATCCAAGACCTTATTGAACAAAGAGATATATCAGTGGATAATTCAGAAGGTAAGACCAATGTTGATCAAACCATATTCAAAAATCCCCTGCAAGACCATGGAAAATGGAATTACTCCAATTCAAGGAACGACAAAAATTCTAATTATACCCATGTTGCACATGACTATACCATTAATCACATTTGATCCCTTGATAATCATGTTGCTACCATCACTATTAATAAAAGTTGAGAATGTGCAGTTACCATCCATAGAGCTAAGGTGACACTACAAGGGGCCACTCATAATCCATAGTTGAAAAGCCAATATAACTTCCTAGACCATCTAGGAAATACCCTTGCATAAATATCCATCCTTGAACTACTTCACATATCCCCAAAGAATAAGGCCATTCTAGAAAAATCCTTGCAAGATACATTTGTGCCCAATGACCTAAATGTCAATCAATTTCAAGCCTGGTAGGGTAACTAGCTACACCCCACCATGTCATATTCTATAAAAAAGATATTTTTTTGCATAAAACAAATCATAATGATCCTTTGCACCTTGAAGCCTACATTAATAAAAATAAAATCAAACGAGTCTTGGTAGATAGTGGAGAAAGTATAAACATGTATGGACACTAAAACTGGTTATGATCTTAGGATTCTCTGAAGCTTGTATAGATGAATCTAGGAATTTTTTTATCAAGTCTTATGGTGATGTTGAGCACTCCTCAAAAGGATTAATCACACTTCCCATGAGGGTTGGGCTTGCTACTCAAAACATAATATTCCAAGTCTTGGATCTAGACTTACCATATAATCTCCTCCTTGATTTCCCATTGATTCATGCCATGAGAGTCGTAGCTTCCACTTACCACCAATTCCTAAAGTTTCCCTACTATGGCATCGAAATTACCATACCAGTTGATCTTGATCCCTTTCAATGTTGTAGTAATCTAAGAGGGACTACTAAATTTCAAGTGCCTATTAATCAAGAAGCTTCATCCTCCACCTCATCACATCACATTACATTGATCCATCTTCCTTGGTCAAATCATCCACTCCATTCACCACACCTTCCAAACCCAAGGTCCAAATCCATGACAAGGGATGTGGGTAATACAACATGGAGAGTTTATTTTGTGTTGGAAAGCTACTTGTATCACCAAAGTCTTATGGGAAACCTCATCCTATTCAAAAAGAGCCTAAAATTATCATCCACAACCCTCCCACTACTTTTAGTAAGTGGGGAGAATTGAGAAAGGAATCTATAAGCAATTATATTTCTACATGGATTTATAAAGATGAAGATGACATTGAGCCTAAGCAGTTACTAGTTGGGTAGTGTATAGAAGGGTTCTAGATCATGAAGCAACAAGGATATGATGGACATAGTGGTCTTGGTTTTAACAAACATGGAATTATAGAACCAATATTGCCTTCTTGGTTACCAAAGAACATTGGGCTAGTGTATGTACCATCAAAAGTGAGTCCTGCTAGGACTAGGCTTCCTTTCTGTGAGAACATTAATTTTTCGAATGGAATCAAGACACTTGAGGAATACTATTCCAAAATCGACTATAATGAGTGGGAATGAGATTCCTACACATCTAGTGAATATGACCTAGCCAAGATCTTTCAATAATTTGACTTATCCTACTCCTCGACCAATATCATGGACATCAATATCTAGATTGATTCCTTTTGGGATCTTGACAATACCTTTTTTTTCATCATATCTACCTTGAACCTTGATGATACTAATGATGGCTTACCCATTTTTTACCCGCGATTAATAAACTAAGATCAATAAGGACCAACAATTTTAGACACATTCAAGAATGACAAAGCAATCACTATGTTAATGGGACTTCGTGAATGGATACAAAGTGGTGATCATAAAGTTGGTTTCATCATATAGCTTAATAATGTATCATACTTTGTAGAGTCAACTCCTTCCTCTAGTCGCAAAAATGAGAAAATTAAAAAGTAAAAAATAGGTCTCTAGGTAAAAATGAAAATGCACCTTTAGACCATGAAAAACTAAAAATAAAGGATGTATCTAAAGGTGAAAACCTCTTTGAGGCACCTAAGGATGGAGGGTTAGATAGTCTCCCCATTGATCGAGAGATATCACCATTGCTTGTTGAAGAATCAGAAGAGGCCAATCTTGGGATAAAGGATAATCCTAAAATCATTCAATTTGTTGCATCTTTGACCATTGAAAAAAATTGGAGTTCACTACATTATTTTCAAAAAGATAAATCAATTTTGCATGGTCATATTTTGATATACCTAGTTTGGACCCTCAACTTGTTCTAAATCATCTACCATAGATTCCAAATGCTAAACCACTCAAGCAAAAATTGAGGAAATTGTATCTCGACCAACATATCCCCCAATCCGACTGGGAATCCATGTCCCCGCCGATCACGGTACACAACACCACCAATCACACTGCAAAGAACCACAATAAATGGAACATATCTATCAAGGATTGCATCCCATTAGATCTCATACTCCTCAACTCCAATCTTTGTCAGGTCCTCGTGCTTGAAGATTCTCTGAATAGAATTGTATCCATGCTTAGGATCATATGAAAAATTCTCTCCTCGAATCGGAAGTATCAAGATCTATTACTTGTCCTCAAGCATCATGGTGGTATCCCCTCTAGGAATGTGTAATGAGCTAGTCTTTGAATGCCACCTCTCAGGCAAGGTAGTCAACAATCCCCTATTATCCCTAATCATGGGCATGAAGGTGACGTAGTATAAACCAAGGGCATGTAACTGATCCAAATCCTCATAGATCAATTGATCACACAATCCAAAGGTAGATGGTCATCTCTTCTAGGTATAGATGGGATCATACCTCACCTATGATCACAAGTAAGAACATTATGTCAATTGAAAAATTCTAAGCAACCTATTCGACCTTGATCATAGAGAAGATTTTATCCAAAACTGGGGCAAAAAACTAAAGAGTCAAATGTGTTGCATTATCCAGCATATGCGACTTATCAATCAAACACATTGTTAAATATACACATCTAGGTTATATTTGTAAATACGTCAAATATCCATTTGCATGCAGGCTTTTAGACAGTTATGACGTATAAACTTATGTTTGCATCACATGCGTCATATAGGCCATCACATACGACTCACAAATATGCATGTCATTTAATCCCTCAAATATAGTTCACATCGTTACATGCACAATTTCAATCCACAATTGTGTTACATAAAACATATGCTTTGCAAAGCTTGAAAAAATGTGTCGCACTGAGCAGATGTGGTGAACCACATCACTTGCAGTGGACACGATAGAAGATGCAAAAAAAATTGTGCATCACATCTTCTTACCTAAATCTAAGCCCTAAAATCTACCAAAACTTGAGAAAATCATGAAGAAAGGAAGATGTATGTACCATGTCCCCTGAGCCCTTTGGTCATGATCTCTAAGTATAAACTTGGTATCCATGATGCATAGTGTGTGATACTGGAGACATTTTTTCAACATCTCCACAACAAGGTCACACTCAGAGCTCACTATTGACTCAATGTAAAATAAAAAATGACCATTTTTACGTGCCAAAATTACATTTATACCCCCTTAGGGTGGGATTTTTACCATCCCTTTTAACTGGTCGTGTCAAATTCTAAGTCTAAACCCTCATGTGAACATCTTTTGGGTCCAAAATTGAAACCTTTTGTTGTCAGTCCATTAAAAAAAAAATCATAACAATTTCTCATTTTTTAAAATTTTGTTGAAATTTGAAAAAAAAATCGAGTGGGCATGGGTCTATCCTGTCTTCACCAAGGAAAATCAAGGCATGTTATGGGCATGAATTTTTCTATTTATTATTTGTTATAACATTCAGACTTCACATTATATCAAAGATGGGAAAAATGTAGACACTAAAAAATGTCATGGGCCTACAAACACCATTTTTCCTCATCGATTTCCCTTCTCTGCATAATTGAATAAATTTAATTATTTGATTATTTTCTAAGGTCACGTTCTTCTATTAATTAAATAATATTAATTATTTAATAAATTCACTTTCTCTTTGTTTATTCTTCCCTCGATTAATTCAAAAAAATATTTAATTGTGTTGCTAATATTCTTTCTCTTTCTATAATTAAATAAATTATCATCTATTTAATTATTCATTCTTTACTTTATATCTATAGTTAAATACTTATTTTAATTATTTAACTATTCATTAACCTTTTCTTCCTTCTATAAGTTAAATAATTATTTCATTTATTTAACTGTTCCTTATCACTCTTCCCTCCATTATTAAATAATTGATCTTAGAATTGAATTATTTAATGTCATCCCATTTCCTCCATTCTTAATTAAATGAAAATACCATGTTTCCCTCTTCTTCCATAATCAAATAACCACTTTGATTATTTAATTTCTCACATTCTCTCACAAATTAAATAATTTTATTATTTAATTTTTTCCACTTTCCCTACACTTTCTCTTTTGAATATCCACCATCAATCACTTTCAATCTCATTCTAATCTTGACCATCCATCATTAACAAGCCCTAACCCTATCCTTTCATTGTGCAAGAAACCTCATTCGTTGATCTTGGCATCATATTGGATTTTAATCTCGACCGTCTATTCAAATGTCTTTTCTATAAAAGAAATTTGTCTCCATCATTCCAACCTTACAACCACAATCACTAATATTCTTAATAATCACTATCACTTGTATACACTTGCATACAAAAAAATATGAGGGCAAGTTGACATACACAACATAATGGAGGAGATGCAAGGAATATGAATTAAATTTAGCATGGGAAGTTTGGTATTGATTTGTTATTATTTGATTTCAATTTCTATTTATGATTTTTTATTTGGATTTGGAGTCTTTTCGGTTTATATTTTAAGTAGTTGTGGTTGATACTATTGATCTTTGTCTTTAACCTTGATTTCTACCTTGTCCAACATAAGGTATGATCATTTGAGTGGTATTTCTATTACTAAACTTGTGAAAGTTTTGAATCTTAAATTTTCTAGGGAGATCTGGAAGAAGTTGGAAAGTATATATGAAGGAGATGAAAAAGTATTGAGCAAGCTAAGATGTAGAACCTAAAGATCAATTTTGAAACCTTGTGGATGTTAGAGCATGAATATATTATAAGCTACATGCATAAAGTGAAGGAAGTTGTCAATTCTATAAGAGGTCTTGGTGGAAAACTTAAAGAAGATGTAGTAGTAAAGAAGGTACTAAGAACTTTTCCTAAGTTTTATAGTCATAAAGTTTCTTCTATTAAAGAAGTTCAAAATTTAAATCTATATTCTAGAGATCAGTTGTTTGGTTCTTTATTTGCTTGTGAATTGAGAGAGTTTGTGTTGGTGTGAATAAATGTCTTGTACCTAGTTAATTCACTTACTAGGGACTTAGGAGGCATATTCATATGTTATGTTTACTTAGGTCCTAAGATTATTTCTAGAGTTCATTTCCTAGGTAGTTATGGTAAGTTGTCTCATATCACAGGATTAAGACACTTTCCATAATCTTATGACATCTTATGCCTCACCTTGGATATATAACCAAGGGTCTCTCACACATTGTAAAACAACTCCATCAATTCTTTTTTCATTCATTGATAGGAATATAGTTTATTCTTATATTAATCTTCTGAGTATTTTGTGCTTTCCATAGGACTTTAGATCTTGGGTGGCTATCTCTATAGCCAAATCTTACATGGTATCAGACCAAGTTGAGTGCCTTTGGTTAGTCTTTTGAGAGATCTTGAGTGAAAATACTGTATTTTCTTGAAGCATTGAGTATGATCTTCTCTTTCATCTTTAGATGATCTAGAGAATCAAAAAGGTGTGATGTAATACCATATTTTAAGGGGTCATCTTTTGTCTTTATATTGCAAGTGCATTTTGGGAGCATGTTGCACTAGATCTGAGATCACCATTGCATCTGAAGTGTCTGAGAAAGTCATATCTTCCCTTTGTTTCATCCCAGTTGGATATTGGAGGCCAAATCTACATCAAAGCATTTTCGGTCAAATCCGACCTTGCCATCATGCTCAAAAGGCCCAAGAACCCTAATATCGACTGTCAAATCATCAATTTTAGACAAGTTTCTCTTAGAAGAAAAATAAAATTAATAAGCGGGTCGTATGACCCTACCTACGCAAGCAGTACGATTTTTTGAAAATAATAAATGATTTATTTATTACAAAATAAATTCACAGTTTTTTTTCCTTATTAAAAATCAAAAAACCATAAAAGAAAGTTAATCATAGTTTTTTTAATTAACATTTTTAATTAAAAATTAAATATATATACACGTGAGTACACATGGTACCCAATAGCGTACCTACATGGTAGGGCCTATCCGCCCTTGCGACCCACATGTTGTCAGTGGTGGCAGGCCCTAGTAGTGGCATTCCACCACCTACCATGGACATGATAGGCAATGGTGCCACCTATCAACCCTGCACCTAGCCTCTTATTTTTTTTAAGTTTTTTTATTAATGTTTTTTTTTAAGTTTTTAAAATATATTTTTTTATAATATTAATAACATTTTTGAATAAAAATTTTATATAGGTTTTTCTTTAATTTTCTAATTAATTTTTTATAAAGTTTTTCCTTTAATAAATTTTTATTAAAGTTTTTGAATAATAATAAAGAAAATTCTTTATTAATATTTTAATAAAGTTTTTTAAATAAAAATTAATTTTTCTTTATTACTTTTTAATAATTTTTGAAAAATTCAAAAAATTCTTTATTATTAATAAATATTTATGAAATTTTTTTAAAAAAAAATTCTTTATTAATATTAATAATAAAGTTTTCAAAATTAAACTATTAATTAAGTGTTTTTATAAAATATATTTCAAATCAAGAAGAAAACCTGGGACTAATCGAGCCTTGTCCTACATCATTCCTTCCTCCAACTGGAGGGAATCTTTCATGGTCACCTTCTTTGGGGAACGTTTTGGGTGAAATCTTCAGGAACATTACCAGATTTTCATCATGATTGTTGTAGTTCTCCTCTTCTAGTGTTGCAATCACACAATAATAAAGTGCCACAATCTTGCTATTCCAGTGTACTCTATTGTATTTCATGCTTCTTTGGATTGATCTATGTATCTAGTGTTATTTCATATATACTTCATGAATGCAGTGGCTAGTAACCCATGCATTTCAATGTGATAGACTAGATACCATATAAACACTCTTATTATGGAAGCAATCTACCTATAGTCAGATAGTTAGGTTCTACATCTAGAGACTTGGTACCTATCTCCAAGTTGTGATAGGGATATACCATTTTGTTAACAGAGTGTCTAGTTGTTACTCATATAGTTGTCTCCTTGCTTCTGACCTTATTCTTGTTGCAGTGTGGATTCATCTACAGTTCTTCATCAACAAATTCTGCAATTACTCATGAGTTGGTAGTTTCAGCTTAGCCACTAATTATGTTGACATATTTTGTAGTTGTACATGATTTTTCTATGAGTTTTTGTCACATTTTGGTATTCTTTTGGAGCATCATTTGGAGGACTCATCATGATCTTTGGTCTGCTCTACATCAGTCTTCACATTGTCCTTCATTGTATCCTTCTTTATTCAAGATTGGGACTCTTAAAATTTTGACATTTGAGCAGGGGACTCACCATTGAAGGGGGATCACATGGTCTCTCTCCCTTCTCTCTTATGGGGGGAATTTTTTCTCACATGAGGTTTTTTTCTTGTCTTTTTGAGACCTTTTTTCTTGTTTTTCTCTCTTTCGAGGAGGATTTTTGTCCCACTAGGTTTTCTCCTTTTCTCTAGTTGTAAGAGATTGCATTTGTACATGGGTACCTAACATGGCCTCATATCCAAGACCTATCTTTGCACCTTGGTGTCATTTTCATAATAATATACTCCCTAAGTTTCACTTAATGAGGGCTATTGGTGTGAATAAATGTCTTATACCTATTTAATTCACTTACTAGGGACTTATGGGACATATTCACATGTTAATTTTACTTACATCCTAAGTTTCTTTTTAGAAGACTTAATTGTCATGTCCAGAGTTCATAATTTCCTAAGTAGTTATGATAGGTTGTCTCATATCATAAGATTAAGAAACTTGTCATAATCTTATGACATCTTATGCCTCACCTTGGCTATATAACCAAGGGTCTCTCATACATTGTAAACCAACTCCAATTATTTTTGCATTCATTGATAGAATACAATTTATTCTTGTTATATTGATCTTCTAAGTATTTTGTGCTTTCCATAGGCCTTTAGATATTGGGTGACTATCTCCATAGCCAAATCTTATAGTTTGGTCCAAGTGATTCAAAGAATGAAGAATCAGATCCGAATGATTTTGATGATGTAGAAGAAAACTTTGTGAGGATATTGAAAAAGGGCACTAGAAAGTACAGAGGTAAATTACCTTTCAAATTTTTCAATTGTGGAAATATTGGTCATTATGCTTCAATATGTCCTATGAAAGCTTCAAAAGATAAATATAAGAAGAACAAAGGTAAATCAGTTAAGAGAAGTTATTATGTTAAAGAAGATGCTAGTATATCTAATGATGAATTTAATTACCCTAATGATGATGATAATGAATTCTTGTTAATGGATCTAAATTATGGAACTAATTCTACTAACTTTGAGAGATGTATGAAGGAAAGTTCTCTGGAAACATGCCATAATATTGAAGGAGCAATGGTGAATTATTTTCATGCTAGATGAGAGAATAATAATTGGATCATTGACAATGGATGCTCATACCATATGACTGGTGATAAGAGTAAGTTTGTTAAACTTGAAAAATTTGAAGGAGGTCTTATTAAGCATGGTGATGATACATCTACTAAGATATGTGGAAAAGGTTCAATCAATTTTGATGGAAGCATAATATATATGATGTTCCTTATGTTAAGGGTCTCTTCCATAACCTTTTGAGTGTAGAAAATATGTGTAGCAAAGGATATAACTTTTTGTTTCATGATGATGGTTGTGAGATTAGAAAAGGCTCTAGAACTTTGGTTGTTGCAGAAAGAAGGATAGGTGGAAATGTTTATCATCTCAAGTGTGTTAATGGTATGTGATTTATGACTCAAATCAATGAAAGTTGGAAATGGCATAGAAGAATGTGATACATCAATTTTTATAGCCTAGTAAGGATCAGTTCAGTTCAAGTTGTGAGAGATCTACCAAAGATTACAAATTCTATCAATGTTTTCTACAAGGAATGTCAGATTGCGAAACAAGCTAGAAATTTTTTCAAAGTCAAAGAAAAATATACTACTAGTCCTTTGGATTTGGTGAATATAGGCCTTTGTGGAACTACAACAACAAGAAGTTTTCAAGGTGACAAGTATTTCATGTTGTTGATTGATGATTAATCTAGAATGACTTGGGTAACCTTTCTCAAAGAAAAATCAAAAGCTCTAGATAAGTTTAAGACATTCAAAGATATGGTTGAGAATGAAATGAATAGGAAAATAAAATGTTTAAGATCTAATAGAGGTGGACAGTTCACCTCCAATGATTCTTTGAACTATTTTCTCTTGCTTGTGATTTTTTATGTATGTATCTACGTATGTATGATTTCTTCTCTCTAGTAGACTTCCAGTAGGTTTGCTTCTTTCATCATTATCCTTTATGTTTCTTGAAGTGGATTAGGAGGTTTCCCCCTTGAAGTGGTATAATATTATCAAGTATTTTTAGTATATCTAATATCCTCTTCTTCGTGTGCAAGTTATTTCATTACAAGTGGTATCAGAGCATGATCTTGGCACCGTGATGGCAAGGCATTTTTATCAATTTTGGAGGTGATTTTGGAAGTTGCATATCCTTTCGATTTTAGTGATTTTTTTTAATGTTTAAAGAGTTTTTGAATAGAATATTAAAGAAGCTACAATCCAGATTTCAAAGGAATCGGAGCATATTTGAGTGAATTATTGCATAATTAGGGTTTTTGTCCTATTTTTTGAAAAACTCATATCTTCCATGTGTATGTGCAGGATCTTGATGGGCCAAAAAGTGGCAATATGTAAGTGATATGATGGCCCATGTGGCTGACGACCTTTCTTTTACCCAAAATTGATGAACGAAAAGGGTTTTTAAAGGAGATTCTCATATTTCAACCAATATAAATTATGCTTTACTTTGAATTTAATAAATAAATTTTATTCATTTTCTATTTGAATTACGACTAAAGTTCTGATTGATAGGTTGATTGAAAAACATCTATAGCTTTCAAATGGTATCACATTTTTTGAATCTGAAACATGCGTCACATTCTATGCTTCACATACTATAGGATTAAAAAAAAAAAGTTGAATTGCATCAATTTTTGACCAAGTTAAGGTGGTCAGATGTATGCGTTTGTATATTTTTAAAAAGTTGTAATAAAAAAATCATAATTAATTATTTACTTGGAAAAAAATTACAAAAAAATATGCATCACATGGGGACATGAGTCTTCTACTTATATCTAAGATCTTATAAAAAAAATATTATCATTTTATTGTTGTTAGGGTGGTCAAACAGACACATACTTCTTATTTTTTCCCTGAAATTTAAGTACTACTGCATTGAAATTTGAAATTTGAAATTTTGACCAAATAGATTTTTTTAAAAATAAAAATAAACCTAGTATTTTAGAAACTACATTCAATTTTCAAAAAATTCTATTATTACATATTTTTGAAATAATATAGTTAACTTATTCAAATTTTTACGTCAAGTTGCCTAACTCTGAATTTTCTGAATTTTATTGCCACTTAAGGGCCTGTTTTTTCCATGATGATCCTACACATGCCCTCACATATTAAAGAATTGGTTCTTTATTTTTTTTAAGTTTCTGTAGTAATATTAGAGGAGGCTACAGTCTAAATTTTAGAGAAATTGGAGCATAAATAAGTGATTTATAAGGAAATTATGGTTTTCAATAGATTTTCTCTCAAGGATACAAATTACCTTATTTTTGGGAGAATTTTCTACTAGAGTGTGACCTAGGCCTTTGTAAATTACAAAAATAAAAAATAGAGTATTTTTGATTTATTTGTGTGATTTATTGTAAAATTATCTTTCTAGATCTTCTTTACAACAAACAGTATCCACAAAAAAAAGAAAAAGAAAAAGGAACAAGAAGTAGAACAAGAAAAAGATAAAGAAAAAGGGAAAGAGAAAGAACAAGAACACAAGAAAGAGAAAGAGAAAGAGTAAGAGCAATAACAAGATCAATAAAAAAGAAGGAACAGGAAGAAAAAGAACAAGAAGTAACATGTACAAGAAGAAGATGATATAAAAAATACTTGATAATATTATGCCACTTCGAGGGGGATACATCCAATATTCTTCAATAAGAACTCAATACTCAACATGATTATGAAACAAGACTCACAACCTCCTATATACACCTATTTATGCCTAGGATATGACCCAGGCCAGCTTAGATAACCCTATATGAGTCCTAGGTTGACCTAACTAACTAAATAACAATATAATGGTGATAATATGACTTAATTAAGAGTTAAGGTAGCCACAAGCTGACTAATCATAACCTGACACATACTGTAGGGGTAATGGAATAAAATTTCCCTCCTCTTTACAAAATCATTTCCCTCAATGCTACTTTTTTTCTTTTTCTTCTTCTTCATCTTCATTTTTACTGTCACTTCTTTTTCTACTACTACTTCCTCCTCTTTTCTTCCTCTTGTTCTTGTTCTTTCTCTTTCTTTTTTTAACTTTTTCTTCTTCTTCTACTGCTGCTTCTTGTTCTTGTTCTTCTTCTTCCTTCTTTTGTATTACTCTTGTTCTTTCTCTTTCTCTTTCTCTTTCTCTTTCGCTTTCTCTTTTTCTTACTCTTGTTCTTTCTCTTTCTCTTTTTCTCGCTCTTTTTCTTCTTCTGCTTATTGTTCCTTTTTATTTTTCTTCTTTTTTGTGCCTAATTTTCTTGTGAAGAAGATATAGAAAGATAATTTTACAATAAATCACACAAATAAATCCAAAATAATCATCAATGGTTCAAGGCTCGGAGATGGACCGAACATCCATTGTCAGCTGCAGCAACTGCTCTAGAAGAAGGAAAAGGGTCTAGTGTTCATGGGTGGCTTGTTCAAGGTGTACCGCTAGTAGAAGTTGATCAACCGTGCCGATAAAATTGTTGAAGATGCTCCTATGGGATGTGACAACCAAGCTGGTGGTAGTTCAGAGGCACATGGAGAGAACTCAGTTCAGGTGGCCTCCATGGAAGAGTAATACAAGAGGGTCGTAGTTTTTGGTTTTTTGGCTGAATGTAAATCGTATGTATGTAGGTGTTAAAAGTACAAGATCTACATAGTAGTACGTATGTTTATAAGTTGGTTTCTGCATAGTACTGCGAATGTTTTTAAGTTGGTTTTGTTATGGGTATGGGTTGAAAATCATAGATGGAATGGTCTCATGATATCCTATAGTTGGGCATGGAATGGTTAAATCTAAGATATTAAGTTCTCAAATCATCCTATTACTATGTAATTTTTTGTTGAATATATATATAAATATATGGGCTCAAAGCCTTTTCTTAGAAAAAAAAACCTGAAATACTCTAATTTGTCTTCTTTTTTTAATTTACCAAGACCTAGGTCATACTCTAGTAGAAAATTCTCCCAAAATATAGGTAATTTGTAGCCTTGAGAGAAAATTTATTGAAACCCATTATTTCCCAATAAGTAACTTATTTCTGATCCAATTTCTCTAAAATTTGGACTGTAGCCTCCTTTGATATTACAACAAAAACTCACAAAAAATAAAGAACCAATTCTTTAATATGTTGAAGATATGAGATTTCGAAAAAAAATGGACAAAACACTAATTCTATAATAAGTCACTTAAATCTACTCCAATTCCTCATAAATTTGGATTGTAGCTTCTTTAATATGGTATTTAAAAACCCTTTAAAAATTAGAAAAAAAATCACTAAAATATGAAAGATATATGCCTCCCAAAATAACCTCCAAAATTGGCAAAAATGCCTTGTCGTCACAGTGCCAAGATCATGCTCTAATACCACTTGTAATGAAATAACTTGCACAAGAAGAAGATGATATTAAATATACTAAAAATACTTGATAATATTATGCTACTTTGAGGGGACAACCTCCTAATTCACTTCAAGGGGGATACCTTGAACATTCTTCAATAAGAACTCAATACTCAACATGATGATCAAATAAGACTCACAACCTCCTATATATACCTATTTATGCCTAGGATATCACCCGGGCCAAAATAGAGAACCCTATATAAGCCCTAGGCTGACGTAACTAACTAAATAACAATATAATGGTGACAATATGACTTAATTAAGAGTTAAGGTAGCCACAAGCCAACTACTCATAACCAGATACACACTCTAGGGGTAAGGGCATAATAGACTTATGGTATGGAAGAAATCCTACTGTCAGATATTTGAGAGTGTTTGGAAGAAAATTCTATATCAAGAGAGATGAATAAAACTTAGGAAAGTTTGATGCAAAAAGAAAGGCTTACTGGTTCTATAACAAGAGGTTGAAAAGAATTGTTGAAGGTGAAAGTGTTAAGGTGGATATAGATTTACGTAAAAGTTCAGTTATATGGATATGAATCATATGAGTCCTCCTCCAGATAAGAAGAAAAAGATAAAGGTAAAGAAACTGAAGTATAGGTTGAAGAGGAAGAAACTCCGAAAAGGATCCCAAAAACCCTTAAGTATGTGCAGAAGAGTCATTCAGAAGATCAAATCATTGGTGACAAAAGTAGAGGTGTATTGACAAGGAGAAAGGTTGCCACGATAGAAGAACAAGTAAATGTATGTTTACAATCCAAAGTTGAACCTAAAATAGTGGGTAAATCATGCATAGTTGACTATTGGATCAAGGATACAGAATAAGAAATAATGCAAATTGAGAAGAATAAAACTTGTGAACTTCTCCCAAGATGAGCAAACAAGAATGTGGTTGGAACTAAGTGGGTGTTCTGAAATAAGCTGACTGAGAATGGATAAGTTGTTAGGAATAAAGCAAGGCTTGTGTGTAAATGTTACTCACAAGTGGAAGGAATATACTTTGAAGCGATATTTTCTCTGGTGGCAAGAATGAAAGCTATTGGGATGTTTTTGGATTTCGCAACACACAAGGATTTCAAAGTGTATCAAATGTATGTGATGTCTACATTTATAAATGGTGAGTTGCAACAAATTTACATTGAACAACTAGAAGAATTTTAGTTATCAAATAAGCCCAGTATGGTTTGCAGATTGAAGAAGGCATTATATATACTCAAGCAAGCTCCTAGACCTTTGTATACAAGATTAGATAGGTACTTGTTGAAACAATGATTCAATAAAGGTATTGCAAATAGAAATATTTATTTTAAGGTTGAAAAATATTAAATCTTGATTGTGGTTTTGTATGTTGGTGATGTAATATTTCGAGGAAATGAAATTATGTGTAGGAGATTTGAAGACTAGATGCAGAATGAGTTTGAAATTTCAATATTTGGGGAGATGAATTTCTTCCTTGGACTACAAATCAATTAGACAAAAAAATGTATATTCATTTCACAATCAAAATATATCAAGGAAATGCTGAAGAATTTTGGAATGGAAGACTCTAAACTGGTGGGTATGTGCAGGATCATGATGGAAAAACAGGCCCTTAAGTGGCGATGAAAATTTAGAAAATTAGAGTTAGGAAACTTCACGTAAAAAATTGAATAAGTTATCTATATTATTTCAAAAATATGTAAGAATAGAATTTATAGCAAATTCAATGTAGTTTTAAAACTACTAGGTTTATTTAAAAAAAAAACTATTTAGTGAAACTTTGAAATTTCAATGTAGTAGTACTTAAATTTCAAGGAAAAAATAAGAAGTAGGTGTGTGTATGACCACTCAAACCACAATAAAATGATAATATTTTTTTATAAGATTTTAGATATGAGTAGAGGATTCATGTCTCAATGTGATGCATATTTTTTTGTAATTTTTTTCCAAGTAAATAATTAATTATGAATTTTGTATTACAACTTTTAAAAAATATAAAAACTCGTATGTTTGATCACCTTAACTTGGTCAAAACTTCATGAAATTTAATTTTTTTAATCCTATAGTATGTGAAGCATAGAATGTGACACATGTTTCAGATTCAAAAAATGTGATACCGTTTGAAAGCTATAGATGTTTTTCAATCAGCCTGTCAATTAGGACTTTAGTCATAATTCAGATAGAAAATGAATAATAATTATTTATTAAATTCAAAGTAAATCATAGTTTATATTGGTTGAAATATGAGAATCTCCTTTAAAAACCCTTTTCGTTCATCAATTTTGGGTAAAAAAAGGTCGTCAGCCACATGGGCCATCATATCACTTACATATCACCACTTTTTGGGCCATCGTGATCTTGCACATAGCCTGGTATGTACTCCTATGGTTCCTAGTTGCAAGTTGAGAAAGAATGATCAATATCCTATGGATATTCAAAGAAATTATAGATCAATGATTGGAGGACTATTGCATCTAACTACTACCAGACTGGATATCATGCATGCCATTTATCTTGTGGCTAGATTTCAAGAAGACCGTAGAGAATTACATGTGGCAGTAGTGAAGAGAATATTCAGATAATTGAAGGGCACTCTAGGACATGCTTGTGGCATCCAAAGGATACTAAATTCTCTTTGAGTTCTTATAAGGATGTAAACTAGGTAGGTTATGTGGATGACATAAAAATTACAAGTGATGGTGAATTGTTTCTTGGAAATAGGTTGGTGTTTTGGCTAAGCAAAAAGAAAGATTCAATGTCATTGTCTAGTAGAGAAGCAAAATATATTGTTGTAGCATCTTGTTGCACATAGGTGTTGTGGATGAAGTAGACTTTGAAGGATATTAGAGTGCTATATGATGAACCTATTTCTATCTTTTACAATAATACAAGTGATATTAACATTTCAAATAGTTTGGAAAAGGATTCAAGGACAAAGCATATATCAATCTTGTATCACTTTCAGGTGATCCCACAATACTGGTTTATAATTTTTAGCCAAACTGGGCACTAAAATATTTTTTTCTAACTAAATCTTCACTTTTGGGCACTTATAGTGGCTAAACCATGAAGAATTTGAAGATGATGCAAACTAGTGATTTGTGACATTTTTTCTACAGATTCTAAATATTTTTTTTTTTCAAATTTAGATTTATAACTTCTTTTTCCATCTCCTTCGACAACTAGTTTTTTTTAGTAAACAACATTTTTTAGGAGTGACACTCACCGTATACAACATAACTTTTTTCCATGAAGGATAAAATTATATTTTTTTCAAATTTAGATTTATAACTACGATATATAGTGCTTCCAATTGGTTTCATAGTGTTTTATTGAATATTTTTTCCTTAATCAAGTTTCGAAGTCAAACCAATTACAATTCAGACATAGGTAGACCGTATACAACGTAAAAATTTTTGTATGTATCAAAATTCAAAAAAAATTGTTGGATCAAGGACTTCAATATTTGGTGCACTTATATTTTCCAATTTTTTTTTTTATAATCTTCTATTTTTCCACATGTGCAAAATAGAGAGCTTGAATTTTTGTGAAAAACCTATGTTTAATAAAACTAAAAAAACACATACATAATAAAACCAAAACATATTAAAAATATATTTGTTGGATAGCTCATTATGAGGACTACCATCATCCACTTGGGTTTGTGAAGTCTCCTCCATTTTCATCCTCAACCCGAGCTTTGAAGGAAAAAATTATAGAGTATTTTGGTGCCAAAAGGTGAGAAGGTGGGAAAAGGGGGGTTTGGGTGAACCATGGTGGATTCAAGCGAACCCCTAGGTGTTCGCTCAAACCCTAGTTTAATCAAACCCCCTTTCAAAAAGCTTTTTTTTATGTTTTTTTGCAGGAATGGTGGGACCTTTCATTTAATGGGTTTTCTCAAACTCAGGCTCTAACGAATCCTCTTTTGGTTTGCTCAAACCAAATATTTCGTTTGAGCCCCAAAAAGTAATTTTTTCTCCATGGGGGCATTTTTTGCAATGTTTCCTTCCTCACTCGAATTGTAAACCACTTTTGTGGGTTTACCATTTTTGAGAGAGAAGGTTATAGATAATGAGTTGAAGCTAGAGTATGTTCCTACAAAGGATCAAGTTGCAGATATCTTCACAAAAGATCTTCCTAAGGATACTTTTGAGTATCTTCGAGAGAAGTTAGGGGTTATCTCCCCTCATTTCAATTAGATTTGTAAGGTTATGCATCAATCCAGTGAATTTCAAGATTCATTCCTTAATTTGGATTGATTTTTTTGGTTACCCCCTAGGGGGAGTAGGTAGTGGCATTGTTGTGTTGTTTATAGTAGTCACTAGTTGGTGAAGTATCTTGTGTACTCCCAAGGGGGAGTGTGCAGAGAAGGGGAATTTGTAGGTATGTAGAGAAGGTGTGAAGAAAATAGAGTATAGTAGAAGAAAAGGAGGATGAAGAGAAGATACATTAGTGATTGAATTATCAAAGGTGGAGAGATTTAACTAGAAAATATTATCAAGTAAAGCTAGAAGGAAAAGATAAATTTTTGGAGAGGATAGATATTTGTGTAAGGGGGAGTAGTGTGTACTTTTGTGTAGTATATTTTGTTGATTCGTGTTATTTCTTTTGTTGTTGGTAGTTTTTAATCTCACATGTTTTCATCAATGACAAGGGGGGAGATTACTATAATTCTATGTTGTTTATGTTTTCATTGATGTCAACAAGTCAATGTCATCACATTGATGTCAACAAGTCTCTGTCATCGCATTGATGTCAATCATAGAGATGCTTTAATTTTTTGCATTATGTTGTAATCAGTAGTCTGACTAGTGTGAACCTCTAGTGTTTCCTTGATAAGAATGTGTGTGGTTGATTTGTATTAGAGTTGGTTTGGTTGTGATGAGGAAGTGTTGTAGATGATGAAATGGTGTTTGTGGTGCTTGGTTTCCAAGTGATTTGGAGAGAATTTCAATAGAAGAGGAGACAATGTGGTAAAGAATGTTTAGTGTAGTAGAGTAGTGTTCTACTTCTTGCTCTACATATTTTTTGTATTGAGGATCTACTAATGCAGTTTGTACATGTTGATCAAAGATGTTTAGATGTGTTATATCCAAAGTTTATTTATTGAAGCTAGTCTCTTTCTATGATCCTTCATGAATTATTTGAAGCAATTACAAAATTTTGAGAGGGAAACTTTAGGTTTTCAAGAAAACATCAATTCAAGTTAGTGGTAAGCTAAGGTTTGTAATAACATAAAATATTTTTATTTTAGTTTCAAATCACAAGTAAAACCCTAATTGTAATCATAATCTAACAATATATTAAATTTCATTGTAAGAAACAAGGTTAAGATAAAGAGGTAAAAAATTTTTGCAATAAAATCAACTCTAACCCTCAAAATAAGACAAAACTCTAAATAATCATCCTTTCTTGATTAGTATTCCAATAAATGAAGAATTTTTTAACTATAGATGTTGAAGAAACTAATAAAAAAGAGAAGTGATGTATAAAAATACCATATTCCACTTGAAAGGTTTTTACATAGCTTGGTAAAGTCCTCAACTATTATAAATGTAAGGAAAATGAAGTATAGGTTGAAGAGGAAGAAGCTCTAAAAAGGATCCCAAAAACCCTTAAGTATGTGCAAAAGAATCATTTTGAAGATTAGATCATTGGTGCAAAAAAAAGAGTTATATTGAAAAGGAGTGCCATGATAGAGAAACAAGTAAACTTATGTTTATTTTCCAAATTTGAATGTAAAAAAGTGAGTGAATCATGCAAAGATGAGTATTGGACCAAGGATATGGAAGAAGAACTAATACAAATTGACAAGAATCAAACATGGGAACTTGTCCCAAGAGAAACAAACAAGAATGTGATTGGAACTAAGTGGGTGTTCAAGAATAAGTTGAATAATAATGGAGAAGTTGTTAGGAATAAATAAAATCCTGTGTGTAAAGGTTACTCATAAGTGGAAGGAAAATACTTATAAGAGATATTTGATTTGGTGGTAAGAATGGAAGGTATTAGGATGTTTTTGGCTTTTGTAGTAGAGTAGTGTTCTTGGTTCTTGCTCCACATTTCTTCTATATTTAATATCTACTTATGTAGTTTGGATATATTGATTAGATATGTTCATAGGTGTTATATCTAAATTTTCTTGTTCTAGATCATTTTGTAGAGAAAGTTGTGTTCACCAATGTGTGGACTGTGTTGTATGGGAGAAATGGTTTTACTCCACATTTCTCTACATTTTGGTTTCTATGATTGTAGATCTAGAAGTGTGCTTATATTGATCATATTTATCTCTAGTCTAAGTTATTTTAAGATTTTATACTCCACAAGGTTAGATTCATGTGATATTTTTTGGAAGGTTAACTAGGTGTATAGGATGAATGTGTTCTTTAGGTGAAAGTTGTTGTAAAGGAATTTATTGTATTTTAGGGTGTTTATGGAATATTTTATATTGTGTTTAAGTGTTTTAGGTGGTCCACAATATATCTTTGGATTTGGTGAAGTGTGTACTAAAATATTTAATGGTGTTAACATAGGTTCAACCAACCTTATGTGTTTATACTAATTGCATATTTACTTCAGTGTTTATGGAAGTGTGGCATATCATGTATGATTATATTTAGGTCCAAATTAATCTATGATGTGGTCCTCCTTTATTCATCTCCACTATGTAAATGTGTTGGTGCTAACCTAATTTGAATTTGTATATTTGAGGTGCATAAATGATCCTGTCGATTGTTTTCAAGGCTTAAGATGGTATATATATGTTAAGTTGATGGAGGAAGTAGGTGTGTAGTTTGTGACATGTGAATTATAATGTGCAATGCAAAAGTGTGAAATATAGTGTGAGCCTTAATGACTAATACTATAGAAGTAGTGAGAAGAAGGTGTTTGCATTCTTCAAAGAGAGAGTGTATGTATTGTTGGTGCAGTGGTAGAACTCTTTTGTTTCTTTGAGATGGATTTCTCATTGTAACAACCTTCTTTCTTCATTTATATAATCTATTAGTAATCCCATTGGTAGTGAGCCTATTGTATTTGGTGTTGCAATTAATTTATATTGTGAGCTAATCCTCATTGTGGTTTTTCCCTTCTTGGGTTTTCCATGTAAATTTGGTGTTCTATTGTGTATCATGTTGTGAAATGTGGAAAATTGGATGCCTTTCACCTTTAGGGTTTTGGACCTAAAAGGGGAAATTTTTACTAACTTTCACTCAAGAACAGACCCTTGAGATCTTAATGCAAAAGGGAAAGAGATCTTGTTGTTGGAATCAGGGAACACTGAGAGGGGGGGTGAATTAGTGTTCTACTAAATTTATCTTTATTAATCTGATCTTTAAACCACTTACAACAATGAACTGGAAGAAAGATGCAAAACACATGAAGAAATCATCCACAACACCATGAAAAAAAAGATTTTTATGTGGAAACCCTATTAAGGGAAAAACCACGATGGAGGTCAATCCACAATTTGAGTACTCAAATATAAGTTTTATAAAATGGGAATGTACTTGCATTCAAGCGCACTGCCTAGAGCTCACTACTCAAAAACAGAAAGGCTCATTGCCTTATAATTAGTGTCAAAAGACAACAAAAGTGGTGAATTATGAATTAGCATCTACAAATGCTTCAGAATAGTTTTGGTTAAGCACATTAGTTGATTTCATGACCTTCTATCAATTTTTTCTCTTCTTCTCTGCTCTGCTACCATTCACATCACAAATCTTATATGTGCAAGTGAAATCACTCTACTGTCCTTCTGAATTTTGCATCACACATGGAAAAACTTCACATCAAACTCAAAATGATATAATCAATCACTTATATATATCCACAACTAAAGACTTAATCAACCATATGTCAGCTTTAATAAAACATAAAATATTTTCCAACCATCGACTCAAACCACAAATGATTTTCAATGCACACCATCAAAAGTTGGCGATAGCATAGTGAGGACCCAAAAAAAATTCCTCAAACCCAAAAATACTTTAAAAATTTTCACCTTGAACATCCACAACATACCACATTCACTTAATCGGTCTTTTAGCACTGTTAAACAATAAATTAGTCAACCAAATCTCCTAACTTGTACACCACTTGATGTGATGCAAAAAAAAATAAGAGTAAGATATTACAGATGCTCAATGACCTTCCCTGAGATCCATAACCTAAACTGATAAATTGGTAGTGCAAATAGGTTCAACTTCAGTCGGATAACTTGTTCTTCATTCTGTCTCCTGATATGAACAAACACATAGGTGTGCACCAGATCAATGACCTAGGTTTCCATCAATGAAAACACTAGAATCCATATGCCAACAATCTCCCCCTTTGGAATTGATGGCAACACTTAGTGAAAAATGACTAAGTGTCAGAACCAACATACTACAATCCTTCAATACTTCAAAGGTCATAGCTGACACAACTCCCCCTAAGTTTGATAGGGAATTTTTCACTACTCTCTCTCCCCTTTGACATCAATGAAAAACCCAAAAAAAATCCTACAGTAATCTCTTTTTGGAGTGTAACCAAAAACTTACCTATTCAAAAACTGGTTCAAAATTTCAAGACATGCACTCGCTACTTGAGCTAGAAGATTATTTTATATTTTTCCTTCATCTTTGGAATAAAATTCTTCAATTATTATACTACAATCCTGGTGATTATGATGATGTTGTTTTTTCAGATGTTCAGTTGATAATCTTTATGAGGGATTTTGGAATAGTGATGGCTTCTTCCAATATCTCTCCTTTCCTCAATATCTCAATCAACTTCTCCAATCTTCATTTTGTTATATCCTTCACTTTCCAAAAGGTATCAACAATCCTATTTCTAGTGTTTTGAACATTTGTATGCTTTGTCTATGATTCTTGAATCCTTTTCTTGATTGCACCATCTTGATCCTGAAACATGTTAGAGTTTTGTCCAATACTGTTCAACTCTGTTTCAATTTATTCCAACTTTTCTTTGTACTTGTCAATTGCATGAGGCCATTGAAGATAGTAGTTGTAAATTCTATTAGTTGTGTTTATGTATTTTCTTAGCTAATTCATGTTCCTTTTTAGCTTGGTGAGTGATAATTTGTACTGCTTCTTCAGATGTAAAATTACTTCTTCTTCCCTGTTCTGAAACTCAGAGTCCATGATTTCCTTAGTACATTCAATCATCTCTTCTAGCAATGTATTATGCAAAATCTCTAATTTAATATGGTTGTCCACAATATGATCACTTAGTATGTTTAAAATCATATCCTACTCATATGAAGGTCTGATCGACCACATGTTTGCAATTTTTTGCATTCCATCTTCCTCATGAATAAGCTGTAATAGTTCTTCTTTGGTTAAGTCACCTTCTTCTTCACTTTCTTCTATCATAGCCTTTTCATGTTCTGGTTTGGCTATTTCTAGTTTCTCTCCTTGGGTGTCCTCAGTTTCCTTATCAAATTCCTCATCCGATATATTTACAATCACATGTTCTTTTCCTTTCCCTTCAACTCTTGGAGTTTTACATGTTGGAGGAGTACTGATAACAATTTATTTTTCTCTTTTCTTCTTTCTCTCCATCTCACCAAAGGAGGAACCAACTTCAAGTTCCCTTACCAAAAGGGAAATACCAATTGAACCAAACTCTCCTAGAAAACCTTTAAATAAAATTTCATATGGTTGATCACAGTTTTCCAAACTATTAGAGTGTATGTGATTTTTTTTGCAAACCGGCTCATTCTCTTTCCATATTGCATTGTTGTTCATCAGTAAGAAATTCATAAATTACATCACAAGACATATAACCAAAGTACCAAACCTGAAAGGGTAATCTGTCATCTTTTTCAATTGTGTGTTCTCCATCAGTTGATCTTTTAGTAATCCGTAATGGTCAAAATCCTGATCTTCCATTATCATCTTGTGTGAAATGTAAACAACACCTACCGAAGTTGCACCTTCTATGTTTCTAAAAAATATTTTCTAGGATACTCCGTGTGCAATGTACCTTGTCTATGAATCTCTAATTGTCAAGATTATTAATGCCCTTTGATCTCCAATTACTCTAGTTAGGGTTTCAACTTCTTTATTCTAGATTGACTTCTTTCTTGGTACATCCCCAACTTTTCATAGTCCAGTTAAAGTTCCAATCACTTCTTTCAAGATATGGTAGGGTTTATCCAGAATTAGAATACTGCCATTCAATCTTCTCAAAATAAACTTAATGATTTATGTGTTCTTGAAATAGGGGAATTCACTCCAAATGTCCAATCTTTTGTGTTTAGCTTCTTTCAGTCATTTCAATTAATCGGGAAACAACAAGTTTCTTATGACTCTAATCTTCTCACTATTATACTCATCTAGGTTGATCATTCCTTTGATTTTTTCCATTTTACCTTCCATACTCATGTCTTGTTTTATTAAATGGAAATTCTTCAACCGTACATGGATTTAAATAGAAATTTCTCAATACAACTGAAGTACCTGATGAATTAGGGTTTTTTCACCTAATTATCTTCTCTCTTTTAGAATTCTATTGCAAAGTGCTCTCCTTCCTTTTTTTTCCTTCGAAATAAAGTGGAAAATAGGGGTTTTAACTTGCTTTTTATTACTCACACACCTAACCTTTTGTTTTAATAAATTCTTTTTTCCTAGGTGTTTCGGATACCCTGTTTTCTTAGTTTGTAAGAGAAAAATTCTTGTGCAAACCTACAATTGCTTGAATTTCTTTGTGAGTTTTTTCCAATGCATCTGCAAATCATCAATACAACTGTTGAAAATCTTCCACATTTTGGCACCAAATATAGATGGGGGAAAAAATATTTTCTTAAAAAAATCCCCCTAGGACAATGGCCTGAAATCAATTCCTAGAGGAATTACCAGAAGCAAGTTTCGGTACAAAAATATTTCTTGCATAAGACTTGTTCTTTTTTACCCATTTCTTCTTCATCTGATCTCTTATTTCATCCGCAATCATTTTCCCTTTTTCTTTATCATCTTTCTATGTATTTTTTATTTTGTATGCCAGACCGTTTCTATCCATATTTCTTTTTCTGCAAAATCTTGCAATGTGACTGTATTTGTTGCAATTGTAATGCATAGCATTTCCTTGTCCAAACTAGTCATTTCATTGATTTCTTCTTGATCTGGACTAGTTAATAGTATGCCCAAATCTTCCATAGGTATAATATTTGACTTTCCTTTTACTGATAGATTTGCTTGACATATTTTTGCATTCAATTGACTTATGACCAAACTTATTGTAACTGGAACACTAACCGGAGAATGATGGATCACTCAATTTCATCTTACTTCTACATTGAGCAGCCATATGACCAAATTTATTTCAAGAAAAATAGTATCAATTAAAATTTTGAGCATTAGGTTGTCTTACCAGATGCCTTGTTTCTTTGTTCATCTAATTTCCTTGCCTTGGTTCATATCCAGAACTTTCTCCTTTCTCATATCGAGGACCTCACAAGTCATTTCTATTCTTATGACCTTGAGTCAGCTCATCAATCTTAACTAAGATAATCTTGAACTTCTCTTTGTATTCATTACCAGTAGTAATTTCATCCCTAAGAATAACAATCTATCTTTCAAGTTCTTCTTCATTGTTTCTGGATTGTTGCAGGTCAATCTCCAACTTAATGAATTCTCCATTAATTATTTTGCATTCATCAATTTTTTCTTTTTAAGGACTGGTCAAGATTCTCCTCATTCTTCTTTCTTTCTTCAATCTCCTTAGTTAGCTACATCACCATAGATTCCATCTAATGCTTTAGGGTAGTATTGTCTTTGGCAAGCCTTTCACACTCTTCAGTTATTTCCTTCAAAGTTTGATTCAGGTGAACATCATCCATGTTTTTTCTCTCTTTTTGCTTAATCTGATCACAAATATCCTTTCTCTTCTCCCTAGATTTAACAATCTGATCCTTCAATGTTTGAATTAATCTCTTAGCATCCTTAAGATTTGCTTTCAATTCTTGGACTTCTTCTTTAGACTGATCAAGATCATCAATTGCCACCACAAGCTATTGTTGAAGACTACCATAGTCCATTACATTCCAAGATCCACCTCAAGTTGCTAAAATTCTTCAAAGTAACTAGCTTTGATACCAATTGTTGGAATCAAGGAACACTAAGAGGGGGGGTGAATCATTGCTCTACAAAATCTAACTTTATTAATTTGATCTTTAAACCACTTACAACATTGAACTGAAAGAAAGATGCAAAACACATGAAGCAATCATCCACAACACCATAACACATGGATTTTTGTGTGGAAACACTTTTAGGGGAAAAACCACAGTGGAGGTCAATCCATAATTTGAGTACTCAAATATATTTCGTACAAAATGGGAATGCACTTGCATTCAGGCACACTACCTAGAGCTCACTGCTCAAAAATAGAAAGGCTTGATGTCTTACAATCAGTCAAAAGACAATAGAAGTGTGAACTATGAATTAGCATCTATAAATTCTTGAGAATAGTTTTGGTTAAGCACATTTGTCGATTTCATGACCTTTTGTTAGATTCTTCTCTTTTGCTTTGCTCTACTACAATTTTCATGACAAATCTTATGTGCACAAGTAAAATCACTCTATTATCCCTATGAGTATCACATCACACACCAACACACTTCACATAAAACTCAAAATGATATCGATCACTTATATATATCCACAACTAAATATTTAATCAACCATATGTCAGCTTTAATAAAACATAAAATATTTTCCAACCATCAGCTCAAACCACGAATGATTTTCAATGCACACCATCAAAGGTCAGACATAGCATACTGAGGTACCAAAAAAAAATCCTCAAACTTGAAAATACTTAAAAAAATTTCACCTTGAACATCCGCAACATGCCACATTCACTTAGTCGGCCTTCTAGCACTGTTAAACATAAAATCAATCAACCAGATCTCCTAACTTGTACAACACTTGATGCGATGACACAAAAAATGAGAGTAAGATATTCTAGATGCTCAATGACCTTCCCTGAGATCCACAACCTGAACTAATAAACTGGTAATGCAAATAGGCTCAACTTCAATCAGATACCCTATTCTTCATTCTATCTCCCGATATGAACAAATACCGAGGTGCAGACCAAATCAATGACTTAGGTTGCCATCAATGACAACACTAGAAGCCATATGCCAACACTTGCAAGAGGGCTATCCTTGGGGTTGAATGTGATCTAATGAGGTATTCACCACAAAGTTTAGACTTGCAAAAGATAATGAAATGCAAGATTAAATGTAAAAGCCTAATCGAATGCAAACTAGCACTAAGTGACCTAGAAAAGTGAATGAAATGCAACAAAAAATTATAAAATAGAAAGTGTGCACCTAGGAAACTAGAGATTGCTAAATGGAGGTTTGAATCACTAAAAAATGTGCTTTCAAGGATAACTAGGACTCATTCACCAAGCTGGGTGAAGTAGTCTAGTTTCTAGGGAACTATGTAGGAACAGGTTTCTACCAAAAGGGTATCCAAATCTGCAAAATCCTAAAAATGTATTAGAACTAGGACTCATTCGCCAGAATGGTGAATCAGTCTAATTTGACTTTTCTACAACTTCAAAAGCTGGTTCTGCTCTTCTTTTTCTACTCTACTCTTCCTGATTGGTTTCCAGATTTGAATCTCTAATTTGCAACCTATAGGTGATCTCAAATGTTCTCCAAGGCTTGACGACACCTTTGAAAACTTTGAATTCTTGAAAAATTATCTCCTATCTTGCTCCTTATGAAATATGTAACCTAGACCTACAAATCACACACAAAGGAAAGGGGAAAATGTTGGTGAGTTAGTGGATATGGGTTTTCCTTGGTCAAACCCCCTTTTGGTAATTAAACCTTGAAATGAAAGAAAATATGAATAGAGAATGATGAATGAACAAAATAAAATTTTGTAACTCACCAAACCCCAACAATAAGGTGCTGCAAATATTCTTGAAATGGATGCAATGGATGTGGTTCTTGAATCTTGATTGACTGATGTTGATCTTTCTTGAAACACTTGCTTGAATCATAAACTCTACATCATAGTTGTTAGCACAATTATAACAAACATGATGTATGGAATCCTTGACATGATGATTAGCACTTGAATGTTGCTCTTAAATTCTTAATAATCTACCCTTGAATTCAATCAAATGCTCTTGTGAATTCTCTTGAATGCTAGGTATCACTTGATTTCTTGTTAGGAGAAAATGAGTGAAAGAACCTTGTGAGAAATTATCATAAAGAAACTAGTAAAAAATTATCATAAAAATATTAGAAAATGCTCTTGTGAGAAATTAGTTGATGCACAATTTTTATGATAATTTTTTAATGAATATTTGATGTTTTACTAATTTTCTAAGTGGGCACTTCCTGAAAAACACAATTTTGGCCATCCTACCCCTACAAATTTTGGAAACTAATTGATTTTTAATTTTTTTAAATGTAGAATGGAGTCTAGTTTCTAAAAATGTAATTTATTTTAGATTTTGATGAAAGGTTAATTTATAATGAAAAAAACACCAAACACTCCTTTTTTCCAAAAAAGAGACACACAAACAAAATAAATTAAAGATGAAAGGCTTAACATTGTCAAAAAGTGAAAAAAATTACATCATTGGATAGCTAAGAGAGAACTTAACATTACCTAGGTGTTTGATTTGTTTGACATTGAAACACATGCAATCCTAATGGTGAGCACAAACCTGATTATGTGAAATATTGTAGAATTTGAAAAAATGTGTCCTTGGTTGTTAGGAAGGCCCTCCAACCCTTTGGGTTGGTATTCTAAGAAAAATACCAAGCCTAAGACTTGAGGATTCCCAAAGCAAGATATAATATGCCTGCGTTATATCTTAGTTTTGACATGGTTTTTTGTATTTGTGCGGGACATGTCTAGAAAGACATAACATGAGCATGATATAATGTGCTCATGTAATGTATTTCTTTATGTTAAATGCTACTCTGTTGAATGTATGTTTATATATTTGTATGTTTGTATTTACATGTATGCTTGCATGTCATGTATGTATGTATGTATGTATGCATGCTTGCATGTATGTATGACTATATGTATCAAAACATGTATATTGTATGTATGCCTATATGTATGTAAGATTGTGTCTACATATGTACATGTATGCTTGTATGTATGTATGCATTTATGTATGTATTTAGAGTGAGGGATAATTTTAAGAGATAGAGAGAGAGAGTTGTCTAGGCAGGGTTGGAGGGAGAGACCTAAGAGAGACAGATGTAGAGAGGTAGTGAGATAGATTCTTGAGAGAGGGAGAGGGGATGGAAGGGAGAGTATAAGAGAGAGAGAGTGGGAGAGTAGGGGTTGGTGTAATTCCTTGCCTCATAACCCTAGAGGAAGTTACAACAACTATGAAAGCGTAATTTGTTTTTCTTTAAAAGTGCATTATTAACATGGAAGATGCACTACACTATCACAGCAACCTCTAAGGCATGTGACAAAGGTTACATATAAATCCCATAACATATACCTTACTCATATATAACATTTAACTAATTACTAAACAAGAATGAAAGTACATACATTCTGAACATTAAAATTACTTCACATAGATAGGATATACATCAAGATCCCAGTATTACATTAATTCTCAAATAAGGTTTACAACACTCATTCCCAAAATGAGGTAGATCATACATATGTGTTACAAAATGCATGAGACCTCCTCGAATACAACTAAGGAGTAATAAAAGTACAAGAGTCATCTGTAACAATAATCAAGCATGAAATAAACAATTTGGAATCCACAAGCTCTCCATTAGAAGGCCTCGTCATCACAAATAAAAGAAAGGGGACCCAACGGAGTAAGGTGCACGTTCCACCTAACCAATTGGTACCTGAAGGCCCACCTCCCATGCTAGGAGACAATAAAAAGGTTCCCTAGGCAAGAACATCTACCACTAGACACGGGTTAACACATATAACTAAACTTTAACAAATACCATTACAACACTAACTCATAGGGTACAATGCTTCTATTGTTAAATAATAAGATACAATAGTGAACCAACCATATTGCTGACATAGGAGGAGTGTCACCATAATGGTACATGGGTTACCTCGGAAAATCTTCCTAGACCCCGACCCCATCAAGAATCACTCTCCTACTATCAACACATGGAACAAATCCACTCCAAAATTAGAAGGAAACAAATAACAAAATCCACTCCATCCAAAGGATGCAAAACATCCTTGTTTGAGGAAACTCGGTGACTCACTAAAAATGGAAAATGCACTACCCTTGAAAGAAATTGAAAGGCTGACAAAAGGAATACAACAATCCCCCAAATCCAATGACTCTTTTGGAAGACTTATAACAATTCTAAACCAATTCCCCAAAACATAAACAAAGGAAATTAAATGCAAAGGCAATAATGCAGGAAAATAAACTATTTTTCGGATCTATTAAATCTGATTTCCCCTCTTCAGTGTTATACAGTAAAATAATTACCCAATAAATTTAATAAAATTAAAACCCTTAACATTCAAACAAGGAAAGATATAACTTAACAATATCTTCAATTTCTCAGTTACTTTTATAAAATAACAATACTTTCCACTTCAAGACTAAATCTACCAGTTCTTCTACTTGTGCGTATATTCATGCACCAATTTAAAACAAATATAATTGAAATCATTAATTATATACTTAAATATATATACATTGAGTATATAAATAATCATATATATATATCTATATATATACTAATATATTTACAAAATAGAATACATTATTAAATATATATTTTATATATATATACATATTAGATATAATCCAAATATATATATATATATATATATATATATATATATATATATATATATATATTAACATTATTAAAATTACAAAGTCAAAATCCATATCACATTGGCGGATGGAATTTTTTGTTTTTTAAAAAAGGTTCACAAATATTAGAAGGTGAGGTCGGCTAGTATAAATAGTTGAGCCTCCCTTAAAAGGCCACAGCTAAGGAATGTTGGGAGAGGTTGTGGAGGGTTTACCTCCACAACACCGTCCCCCTTGTCAGGTGGCAGTGGAGGTAACACCTCCACACCCTTCCCCAAATACAACGCACTGTCATTCAAATGTAAATTATTTTCAAATGAAGTCTATTCCCAGCCGATGAGCAAATCGTCGCACGATGATAACAAATGAATACAAAAGATTTTAAAGAAATTTCAAATAGTATATTATATATATGTATATACCACCATATATGTGTATATATATGCATGTATATATATATATAAAAATTTGATTAAGTAAATACTATAATTGGGAAAATAAGTTCCAGAATGAGTTATATAGGAATTTATTTTTTGACAAACATTCAAAAGCCAATTTATAGAGAACTTTTCCCTACAGGTGAAATTTTCAAATCAAACACAGAGAATACTTTTAAAACTTCCTAGAAAATGAATCTTAAAGAGGAGAACAATAAAATTCATAAAAATAATTTCACAAGAAATTTTCCCGAGAAGCTTTCAACCTACAGGAAAAAATTTCTACATAAAACTAAATTTCCTTCCGAGGAAGATTTTCTTTCTAGATCCCTAACTATATTCTTTTGGGTTCTTCTAAATTCACAATAATTTCCAATTTACATTTTTTCTATATTTTCCATAGAGAATTCCATTCTACAGAGCATTTTATTCTAGAGAGGATTTTATTCTACAAAGAATTTCATATATGACAATTACAATTTTTAACAAAAGGAAAAGCTTTTAAAACTTGCATAGATAATATTTTCTAGAGAAAGATCTAAACTAAGAAGCTTTTCAATATAAGACTAACAAAATTTAAAGAAGGAAGTTGTAGTTCAATGGCTATGAATTGGTAGAAATATGTGAATTGTTGTAACGCCTCTTCCACAAATCCAAGTATTTTCTCCCAGATAAACAATAGCTTCCTTGAGAACAATACAATTTCCCGAAACTTTTCCCAGGAGTAATTTTTCTAAAATTTCAAGAACACAAAGCTTTTCCCGCGAGTAATTCTTCAAAAATTCCTAGCACTCATGCAATCCCAAAAAGACTTATCTTTTTTCTTTTTCTTTTTTTCTGTTCCCCAACACACAAAATATCCTCTACACTTCTTTCGTGAAGAAGCTTCTCACTTCTTCCATTACAACCACAATTTTCTCCCCATGAATCAATTCCCCAACCAACTCATAAATTTTCTAGCACATGTTAAAAGCCAAAATATCTTTAACAACCAATTTGCATAAAATCCTCCATATATTTTAGAATTAAAAACATTTAATAATTCCAAAATATTTACCATCTCAAATTTAACTAAATTTAACTAATTTAATTAATTAATAAATAATATAATCCTAAGATTAGACTATTTACCAATTAAAATAAATATATAAATTAATTAATTCACAACTTCTAACACTAAAATCAGATTAATTTAATAATCAACTTAAATAATTAAATCCATTTAATTTATTTTTACAAACTTTTCAACACAATAATTCAAAGCAAAATTAAACAATTTTTTACAAACAAAACCGACTAGACCCAACAACACACTGGGCCTAGGTTAAAGGCTTGACATAGGAATCCTGATTACTATCTCCTAATGAACATTTATGCTGGGAAATAGACATGCTCAAACCTCTGAAGCTAGGTGGAGTCGATGTCCTATACCTACAAACCTTTAAACATGACATATATAGAACATGCATATATACATCATAATAGAACACATCATGAAGAGGGAATCACAGAATCACAGGGTGCTCACAAGTGAGTGGTGCAATTCCATCCCCTTCACCAATATAATATCACAACTGATGATTCTAACATAACTAATCTACTCATGCACAAATAACAATTTTATTCCAAATAATCATTATGCTAATCAAAGGCATGTCAAAATGATAACATCAAAATAGAGTAACATCACATCATAACATATAATCCATATAACTCTATAAATAGCAATCAAAAAATAACAAAGCATCGTAATTTAAACATAAGAAAAAAATATAGGGGTGTTACATTCTCCCCCCCTATGGCCAAGCTTACTCTTGGAAGCCTACAAATACCCCTAGTACAAACTCCATATAATCACACATAAAAACAATAGTAACCAGAGTCATAATCCTCTAAGAAAAATAAACAACCAATCCAAACAACCAACATGGTGAAGCAACCACCAAAAAAGTTTCAAAAAACATAACCTAACATAACAAGAGTCAATGCAAAGAAAACAACACTGAAGGCACTTCCTCGGGCTCTTGTACCACAGGATTTCCATGAGCTCCCAAAACAGCTGCTTGTCCACTACTAATAATCTCCACATTTGTACCCTGATGCTTTGTCTAATGATGATCAACCACTACAATCATTCCATGTGTAAAGAGCAAAACTCTTTAATTCCAAACAATTTATAATTCCTTTAATAAATTCATTCAATACCATAAATATCGTATCTCCATTAAATAAAATTTGTTTAATCCAAAAGATTCCAAATATCAACTTTAAAGTCTACAACAAGATTCATAATACTTCCAATTGATTTCAAATACATGTCATCTTTCATGACATTTATAATACAAAAAAATTGTAAAAGAAATTTACAATTCAAGACTTAGGCATTCTATCGCCTTAAGTTCTGCAATAATTATACAATAAAGAAACATAATAGATATATGAAGAAATCTTCATTTGATCTTCATTCCAATTTTTTATCTTCAAAACATGAAGACGAGAACAAGGTTCAAGCGCTTTTTCCGCCCAACCTCGAAGCTTACGCTTCCCCGAAATTCCTTAGTCATTCAAAGAATACCCGACCTTGCACAAATCGCTTAGCTAAAAGAAGTCAACAAGCAGGATGGAATCTAGTGCATGCCTAGTATAACTAGTAAATCCACAAGAATTTTCATTTTTCTAATTCATTTAAGAAACAAGAAAGTTTGATACTAGGATATGGTAGAGAGTTATAAATATTCTATCTATTTCAATGGTCCTTAAGTTACTTCGCCAAGTAAAATTTCATGCATGACAAATAATAGTAGTTTTGGAAAAGCAAAACTACACTCTTTATAAACCCATATTCGGCATCCATCCCAGAAGGTAACTTTCCAAACACATGACATGCACATTCAATTATCAAGCATGCATGGTTCCATTCAAATGAATAGATTATCTTTCCCAACACATGTCATGTTCATTCCATTATCAAGCATACATGGTTTTTATGCAATACTCTCATAAATTTACATCGTAAATAACATTTTATTCATATTCCAAAATTAAGAAAAGAAGGTATATCTCACATATGTAAATAAGTACATATAAAACAAGAATAAATGAGCACACATTCTTTTAGTTCATTTACTCATAAAATTTAATAACATTTCAATGTAGTCTTTTCCTAATTCATTTCATTTTGAAGTAATTATATTTTTAATTTTACTCTATTTTCTATTTTTTCATATTTCCCTTAAAATAATATCTTTTCCAAAACATAAAACCTCATATTTAATTCTATTTTGTAGCAATTTAATATCATTTCTAGAGATTTATCAAACTCCACTTTTATTTTTCAGGCATATTTAAATACACAAAAGTTATTTAATCTTTCATTTTGGAAAAACATTCAATAATTTTAATCTTTGATATTTTAATATCTTCATGTTCTTTTCTTGCAATTTACAATTTTATGTTTTTATAGTTAACGAATATAGTTTTCTTTTCATGGTTTTCTTAATTTTAAAAAAAAATATTGTTTTTTGTGCAAATCTTTAAATATGCAAAAACAAAATTCTCTAAATAAAGAAATCGACTATCTCTTATTGTTTTATGTTCAAGATCGTTCTTCTCTTAATAAAATTATGGTTTGGTGTTTGGTCTTTCTTCTAAATTTGATAAAAGCAGCAATATATTCTCATTTTTACTGTTTTTGTGAAAGAAAGAAAGAAATAACACAGACATTCATTGTTTCTAAGACTAGTAAATGTTTTATTTCAATAAACTTACCTGTTAACTTGCACTAGCGGTGTTTTTTCCTAAATTTGATGATGAATATTTGATTCTCTATTCTTTCTATGATATATTTCCTATAGTTGCTCTTTGTGCTTTGACTGTCTTGCTCTTTCTCTCCCTGCAGCAACCTTCTCTTCTTACTTCCCACGCACCTTTGGGAAGGTAGATTTTTGTTTTTTTTTTATTAACTTCCCTCCTTTCTTCCTTTCTACCCATGTCCTCCTTACTTCCTCATTTCCTTACTTCCTTACTTCCTTACTTCCTTACTTCCACCTCTGTCCTTTCTCCTCACTGTTGGCCGCGTCATATCCTCTGTGTTCACATGCGTATGTGGAGAAAGAGAATTATTTTCTAACTCCTCTCTTCCCTTCCTTTTGTCACACACATCCTCCTCTTTTGGTCATGCCTTACTTTTCTCTTTACCCATCCACTTTCCACTTCTCTTGTCCCTTCTCTTCCCACACGCCTTCTTCTTCTCTTCACACACGCATGAGTTTTAAGAATAATTATATTATCTTCTTTCCTTTGGCCACCTCTCCTCTAGTTCCACATGCGCATCAGATTAAAACAACATTCAAACAAAACCTTGTGCTATATTTAGCTCTTTTTCCTCCTCCTCTATCAAAATAGATTTTCCTTTCTCATATGCGCATGATGAAGAAGATATTTTCATCTTTCTCTATGTAAAAATGGATTTCTCTCCTTTTTCAATTCATGCATAATGGTGAAGTAAATGAGAACAGTTGATTCACAATTTGTGCCACATTCCCAGCAGTGATGGCCATAACTCAAAGTTCTATCTCTTCATTTGCATGTGAAATTGATTGAAAGGTAATTGTTTTCCATTTGTTTACTACTATTCTCAATTCATTTAAAATTTAAAATGTGTATTTCATTTATTTCTTATTTCCATTTAATTAACCAAATTTAATATATAATTATTTGAACATATATATTGATACTTTCATTTTAAAATCTGTTTTTCCACACAATAACATAATATACTCAATTTAACCAATCTTTTCACAAATAATCAATCTTTCCATTTCAAAACAAACATATTCCTTTTTCACGTAAATTTGAGCAATCAAATAAAATTATTAAAAATTTCCAAACATAATCATCACAAAAATACATTATAATAACTAAGTGGTGTGTGATATTCCATCATCCTTATTAACGTCTAATGGATAAAATGACTCTACCTGATCAATGTTCTCGCCTTCATTCTCGTTCACCTATTCCTGCATTCACTTGCACTCAAATTTTCATCAGCAATGACAATCCCCAAATTTAATAATAATGAATTTCAAATCATTTCATTTGCATTTCAATTTCAATTTTTATAATCATATCACATAAACATGCAAATCTCATTATTTATATTTTCACTTAAATAATTGATAAAAATCAATGCATGACACCATGAGTCCTTCCTGTGTCATTCCTTGTTGGCTCCGTAGTTGTCAATCTCTAACTTAATCTAGGTGTATTCCTCTAAGGACATTATCTAGCTATGTGGCCCTGCTAGCCACAAGTGTAACATCTTATACCTCTACCCATTGTAGCCTTTGCACTTTGTGTCAATTGCTCCTGACGGTTGTGTTTACAACACTGCCAATTTTTTTTCCTCCTAGATTGAGAATCATTACCACCATGATGAGGTTGTGAAACCTTACGCTTAGATTCAAAGTGTTGTTGTTGCATACCACACTCCTATCTAGGGCCTAGCTGGGTAAGAAACTCCTCAAGAAAATAGCATAACTGAGGAGCCAGGTGCTCCACGCGATCCTTCTTGTGGGAACTTAGAAAAGAAGATTTTAGATGATCAATTCCATGACCACCTCTCCTAGGCATCCTATACACACCACCCAAGAAAGGACACACACCCAAAAGGTGAAAGTAAAATATAGAAACTCATAAGTCAAGCACCATACTCATGATTAAACATACATTCTACACATACACACCAATACACATCACCATAAATCACAACACAAAGCCAGACATGGGTCCATCTGGACATCAGAAAGCAACATACTAGAATCCATGATACAAAATCCATGAACCAAGAGCCAAAGTCCATCTCATATAATCCATACATCACATCAGTGGCTTGATGGTGTTAGGCCACACACATGGTGAGACCATCCAAACAGGACCACAATGACCTGTCTCTTTTGTATAATGTGATTAGCCTCCAAGAGATAGTCATCACACATAGGTGGGTAGTGGGTCCCAATTTTATAACAGCCTCACATACCCCCATCCTCAACGTTTCTTGCATCTAGTTCCTCGTATACACTCACCAAGTCTATCTCATATGTCCTTGGAGAGGATTCATAACATGACACATTGACAACATTTAAAACAATAAAGAGAACTAGCTTAGCCACCAAAATCATAAAGAAGAGAAAACAAAATTCAATTTCAATAATAAGGCAATAAATACGTGTAATTTTAACACTAAATAAATTATATAACCACTAGGGTTATAATAAAATAAGATCACAAGTTGTGGCTAAACCATCACAATCAAATATAAACAAGGTGTCGACCTTCACAATCAACAGAAAAATAATTAATAACAAAAAAAAAAGTTCACAATCTTTAAAATTGCACTATACAACAATGTGTGACTAGATACTAGCCACTAAACGAGGAAGGAGGAAACAACGTCTAGCTATAATAATAGCCCTCATGTGGTGTGGATTGAGCACACCATCCACATGACCCAGAGTGTACTCCATGAATATCACGTCGTCACTCGACATGGTCATACGCCAGTCAGAGAAGGCATGTACTGGTCATCTACCACATGACAGTGTGTCTATGGGTCTGTAGAAGTGGGTACCTATAGAACACACCCCACATCGTGATACCTCATGGAGAAGGCACATGCAGGAACTTGTTGTCACCAAAGGTATACATGGCTAGGATCTACTCATATGCTACCCGACCAAGACGATCGAAGTAGCCATGAGTATTCCTCTACAAGTGTTTGAGGCCCCATAACACTCATCACACAAGTAGGGTATCAAAGATAATATCATAATGCACCTTCACGTGTCTAAGCATGTGACATCGTGTAACATGACATCATCACTAGCACTATGTTCGAACATTAGTGGGGTGTGGCATCGTATCTATTGTATCATGTTGGGACAAGTGCAGATAAGGTATATATACATAATGCAATATCATACTATTAATATGGGTCTAATTGAGCTTCACCTCTCATACGAACGAGGTTAAATCAATAATGCCAGATCAATGTCTCTACAGATGGCCAAGCATATTGTGAACGCCAATTTCATACCTGCACAAATACAACAAACAATCACATTATTAGGTCATATGCAAGGTTAAAACAAGGATTCCCCATGAAATTAGATTGAAACATTAATATAGGAAGAAAAAATGAAGAACAATGCAAATGAAAGCAAATAAATCCTATTTTAATGAACAACTATCAATCCCATTGTGGGGTTGGTTCTGATTGGTATGCTGAAATCAACCCTTTCCCAACTCCTTTGTAAGCTTTAGGATTTGATCCACTTGATGGTTGAATTCCTACATAACCTAGCTAAGAACTTGATAAAAATAGATTAAATGGCTATGCTTGAAGATGGATTTGAGTATAATAAGTTTACTCAAATTATGGATGATAGAATGAAAGGAAGAGACTCATTTATAGATTTCAAATTGGAATAACAAATGAAACTGAGCAATGTGGATCATTCAACATCCAATGGCCAAGCGCCACTTGTCAAGATGTGAATGGTTGAAGGTTGAGCACATTTTGATCAATGTGCAAGTTTGAATTTTGAATTTGATGAAGTGACATGTTTAGGGGGGATGAAAGAAATGGAATTAATGTCACTTGGCTCAATGTAAAGGACATGTAAGAGGTCTTAAATGCATTGTTGGAACAACTAAGTCCATTTGAATTTGAATTCAAATTTGAGGGAATATTCCTTTTTTATGCCATTTTGAGAGAAAATAGAGATTTAATAAATCAAAGTTATTGATTTATTGTGCAAGTTGCATTCTCTAGAGGATGTGACATATATTAGGATTAAATTAATCAAAGATTAATTAATTTAATGAAGACTTAGGAGATGTGACAATTTAGACTTAAATTTATGAATTGATTTAAATCAAATTGAGAGGAAGGGTTTAATTAAATAAATGATTTTGATTTATTTAACTAAAGGGATAATGTTAGATTAAATCAAATAATGTTTAATTTATTCAATTTAATGATAAGACTTTAGGGACTAATTAAATTAAATTGATTAATTTAATCAATAGGGAAGAATGATTTACTAATTAAGGGATGAAAAGTGATGTTATGCTGAGAGTATGATTCGGGATGAAATTGATGTTAGTAATTAGGATCAAGTGCATGTATATTTTACATGTCTACATTTTTACCCTCTTTGAAGCAATGTACTTGTTACATTCATTCAAAGAATAAAATATTGTGATCAAAGTTCAAAATTTCTCAATTTTTCAAATGCCCCACTGATGCCCCAATGGAAGGATTATGTTGGTATATTGCCCCCTCGAGAGATCAAGCGAAAATGATAATTTTCCGATCGATATCATAATAAAATGTGATAGGAGTGGCTCTATTGATCAAAGGATGAAATATAATTCTTTGATGTTGACAATTTTGATGATGTATAGACAGTCATCGACCATGGGTAGCCTCATGTATATTTTGATACAACACACTAGTTTTAGATAGAAATGTTAGTAAAGATAGAAGAATAAGCAAACTAAGATGGATGGAAGGAGGATCCACACAAGTTCACATTATTACTGATGATAATGATGTATTGCTTACCAGGAGTTGGGATTTTCAAATGGCCAATTACTTTATGTTTGATAACACACATAGGTATGATGAATCAAGGTATAAAGGACTAGGATGGCATTGTACCTAGTGTGGTGGACTTTGACTCATCAATCAGATAGGAGTATTATTGTTCACACTTAGCATGCATAGTTCATTCAGGATGTAGTTTAGACATTCTAAACATCTCAAGCCAAAACATAGAAAAGAAAGCCTTCCTATGTGGTCAACAAGATACCTAGAACATCCTCCCTACAAACCAACAAAATACATATGGCTAAGTTATTTTACAAGTGTATCCCACAAGGGCAATAGATAAAAGAGATAATGATCATTGCCCCATTCCTTTCTCTCTAAACCTGTTTTGATTAGGCATCATCGAGAGGTCCTAGGAATGAGCGCAAAATAAGATAAGTCAAAAAAGACCAAGACAAAGTAAACAAACAAGCTAATGTTTTTCATACCGCTAGCCAAGGCTAAACTACTCAGGGGTACCTAATGCTTATTTCCATCACAAGAAAGCTTCATCCTAGGACATGTTGTGATCAGGGTTTTGATGGGACTGATTTGAATGATAAACTATTGATACTCTGAGTTGACCAACTTCCTTGCTTACTGACGTAGACTTTTGAGACTCTTACGATTAGAGTGTTCACTTGTGAACCTGCTAGACTTGCTTCTGACTGACTCACCAAGGGGATAAGGTGGTGATTGAATTTATTATGAGTGAGACAATCATGGGTGAAAGCGAGATGAGATGGATGCACCATTTTGGTATTTTTCCTATGACCTGCAAAAAAACAAAAAAACATGGAATTTTCCAAAAAATGTGATTAGAACTTTGAGAGTGCCCTCCTTCTAGCACCCAAATGTGAACCCCAATTTCATACTTGGACAAATACAACAAAAAATCACATTATTAGATCATATGCAAGGTTAAAACAAGGATTCCCCATGAAATTAGATTGAAACATTAATATAGGAAGAAAAAATGAAGAACAATGCAAATGAAAGAAAATAAATCATATTTTAATGAACAACTATCAATCCCATGGGGGAGTTGGTGCCGATTGGTTTGTCGAATCAACCCTTTCCCAACTCCTTTATAAGCTTGATGATTTGCTCCACTTGATGGTTTAATTCCTGCATAACCTAGCTAAGAACTTGATAAAAATAGATGAAATGGCTATGCTTTAAACTAGATTTGAGTATAATAAGTTTACTCAAATTGTGGATGATAGAATGAGAGGAAGAGTCTCTCATTTCTAGATTTCAAATTGGAAGAATGAATGAAATTGAGCAATCCGGGATCATTTAACATCCAATGGCCAAGTGTCACTTGTCAAGATGTAAATGTGGTTGTGCATATTTTGGTCAATGTGCCAAAGAGGGGGAGATTTGAAATTTGAATTTGAAAGTTGGAGGGAGAGAAGAGTGGAGTTAGTGTCACTTGGCTCAATGCACAAGGACATGTAAGAGGAGTGAATGCCTTGTTGGAAGTACCCATCCACTTGCATTTTTGAATTCAAACTTGAGGGAATATTCCCTTTAGATGCCATGTGAGGGAAAATAGAGATTTAATAAATGAATTAAATATATTTTCATGTGCAAGTTGCATTCTCTAGAAGATTTTAGTGATAAGGATTAGCTTAATCAAGATTTTGATTAATTTAATGAATGATTAGATGATTTGACAATTGATGAATTAATTTAAATCAGAATTGAGAGGAAATGATTAATTAAATAAATAATTTTGATTTATTTAACTAAAGGGGATGATGTTAGATTAAATCAAATAAGGTTTAATTTATTCAATTTAATAAGAGGATTTAGAGATTTAATTTAAATAAAATGAATTATTTAAATGAATAGGGAAAGAGGATTAATTAAATTAATTTGATTAATTTAATCAATAGAGGAGACAAACCTAATTAAATAAACAATTATTTATTTAATTTAAGGGATGAAAGGTGTTGATAAGTTGAGAGTATGATTCAGGAGGAAATTTTGTTAGTGATCATGATCAAGTGTGCCAAACCGAATTTGTACATTTTCCATGTCTACATTTTGTCCCTCTTTAAAGCAATGTACTTGTTGCATTGATTCAAAGAATAAACTATTGTGATCAAAAGTTTAAAATTTCTTCATTTTTCAGATGCCCCACTGTTGCCCCAGCAAAAGGATTATGCTGGTATATTGCCCCCTCGAGAGATTGAATGAAAATATTCAATTTTCGATCGAGATCATGATATAATGCTAGAGGATTGGTTCTATTGATCAGAGGACTCAAGATAATTCTTTGATGTAGACAGTTCTGATGATGTATAGACAATCATCGACCATGGATAGCCTCGTGTATATCTTGATATAACACACCGATTTTAGATAGAAATGTTAGTAAAGATGGAAGAATAAGAAGAATAAGATGATGAAAATAGGATCCACAAGCCTATACTATGATGATGATGATTTGCTTTCCAGGAGTCAAGATTTTCAAAGGGCCAATTACGTTATGTTTAATAGCACACATAGGTATGATGCATCAAGGTATAAAAAACTAGGATGGTGTTGTACCTAGTGTCATGGAGTTTGAATCAACAATCAAATAGGAGTATTCTTGTTCACACTTGACATATAAAGACCTTGGTAGGACGGACCTAACAAAGCAAGTATTCACCAAGTTATTTTATAAGAGTATCCCTCAAGCACAATAGATAAAAAGATAATGATCATTGCCCCATTCCCTTTCTCTCTAAACCTATTTTGTTAAGGCATCATCGAGAGGTCCTAGGAATGAGCACAAAATAAGATAAGTCAAAAAAGACCATGACAAAGTAAAAAAACAAGCTAAATTTCTTCATATCGCTAGACAAGGCTAAACTACAGTGATCAGGGTTTTGGTGGGACTGATTGGGTGATATGCTAGGACATGTTGTGATTAGGGTTTTGGTGGGACTGATTGGATGATAAGCTATTGATACTCCAAGTTGATCAACTTGCTTGCTTACTAACTTAGACTTAAGACACTAACGATTAGGGTGTTCACTTTGGAACCTGCTATCCTTGCTTCTATTGCTTCACCAAAGGATGAAGGCAATGATTGATTTATTAGGAATGGTGATAATTGCAGGTGAAAGTGAGATGTGACAGTTTCACCATTTTGCATTTTTCAAATATTTTGAGGCTGTTTTTGGTATTTTTTGAATTTTTTTGCAATTTTTTTTGGTATTTTCACATTTTTCAATGTTTTTGGTATTTTCAAAATTTATGATGAAGAGACTAACTTAAAGATCTATCCTAGGGATCTTGAGAGTTGATCCATACATTAGCCTTGCCTACGTTATACATGCACAGACCACATAGTTTGAATGACGATGTACCTGACTCAATGATGAGATAGATGGGCAAACAGATTGCCATTGCGACGAACGCCTAAGGACTGAACTTCAATGTAAATAGATGGGAAAATGGATTTCCATTGCGATGGATGCCTAAAGGACTGACCTAACTGTCTCGGGGGATGATCAAAGATCAACCTTGCCTATGTTCAAGCTTAGAGACAACGTAGTTCAGACGATAATTGACTTGACTGTTGATGAGAAAGATGGGAAAACGAATTTCCATTAAGATAGAAACCTAAAGGACTGACCTAAAATGTGAAATAAATGGGAAAACAGATTTCCAATGTGACAAACGCCTAAAGGACTAACCTAAAATATGAAATAAATGGGAAAACGGATTGCCAATGCAATGGACGCCTAAAGGACTGACCTAAAATGTGAAATAAATGGGCAAACGAATTTCCAGTACGACGAACGTGTAAAGGACTGACCTAAAATGTGAAATAAATGGGCAAATGGATTGCCAATGTGATGGATGCCTAAAGGACTGACCTAAAATGTGAAATAAATGGGCAAACAGATTGCCAATGTGACAAACGCCTAAAGGACTAACCTAAAATGTGAAATAAATGGGCAAACGGATTTCCAATGCGATAGATGCCTAAAAGAATGACCTAACTATAAAATAGATGTCTTGGGGGATGATCAAAGATCAACCTTGCCCATGTTCAAGCTCAGAGACAACGTAGTTTGGCAAGATGACTCTATTTTTTATTTTTTTTGGATTTTGACATGTTTTGGATTTTGAATTTTTTTTTGAATGTTTTTGGATTTTTTGATGATTTTGACGATTTGGATATGGATATGTGATGATATCAGTGCTCTTTTTTAGGATTTTGTTGAAAACCAATCTTAATGTTGATCGATCGTATTGATGGATTGATAGTTTGAGTAAGTGTGTTAAGTCAAACAAAAGCGATAATGCACTTGTAAACTCTAGGAAGTTGTGTTATCTTAGAGTAAACTTGTACATGAGGGGGTAGTTTGACTAAGTGTGTTAAGTGAAACACGGTGGTTTTGGATTTGATAATTTGGCTAAGTGTGTTAAGCCAAACAAAGATGATAACGAACTTGTAAACCTAAGGAAGTTGTGTTATCCTAGAGTAAACTTGTGCACAAGATGAGAGTTTCACTAAGTGTGTTAAGTCAAACAAGGTGATAATTGATTAGATTCAATTGATCAAGATTGATGAAGCTTGATTTGGAATGAAATTGTTTTGATGATTTAATGTGATGCTAACGTGCAAGTTAGATGTAACTGATATGGATTGCTTGGATTGATGTTCGATGAAAGATAAAGCTTGATGAGGAACGTCTTCCTATCAAAATATACCATGGGCTAGTGATTTGGATTTAGTGCTCACAAATTCTTTGACCAATTTGCTTTCATGTTTGCCAATGTTCAGATCACCACATAGGCTGGAGGATATATATCAAGATTTATTCTCGAAGCAAGATGCAAATATCTGCCCCCAGTGTCTAGCAATGTACAGAATGCCATGGGTGGAATCTTGTATAGGTGGATGGATGGATTGGTATGGTAAGCATGAAAATGATGCCAAGGGTTATCTTGTTATAAGATAAGGGGTTAGAACAAAGGAATGCTCATTCAAATAATGCTTCAAGGCTCAGATAATGTTGGGTAGGATAGGATCAATGAAAATGACCCATGTCAAGATGTTCACCATAAACAAGTGTAAAGTGTGCACCAAAATTTTCCAAGATCAAGATAACTTGGAGTATGGATGCAGACGGATGAAAATGGATTGGTTAAATGGTTCATGGATGATATGGCTGGAATGTTGGATCTATTATGGATGTGATAAGATGGTTTCTCCTGAAATGGCACATGTGGATGCTTGATTCTACACATGATGCCTATTTTCTAGGTTTTCATCATGGTACTTGTCCAAAGCACCACCGAAGTGGTTTTCACTAGAGGATGATTTTTTTTCTTTGTTGTTTTCAATCCTTTTTGGATTTTTTTTTTTTTTTTGTATTTTCTAAGAGATTTTAAGCTCATGCTAAATCACTTGGTTCTATCGATGTAAATGCGTTTGTCATAATGTTCCATTAGTATCCTACATGAAGAAGTTTCTTTGCTAAGATACGTGCACTTGAATGCAAGTTTTGAGATCCTTGATCTGCTTTGCTGATACCGGAGTTAACTCTATCTTTGTGCGCACATCGCAATAGAGTGCCTTCTAATTTATCCTTATGATGAAGGGTCTCTAGCAATACATGGTCAATGTGAGAATTGGATATCATGTGTGGAGGTGTGGATGGAGTTTCTTTATGGATAAAAGATGGATTGGTTGATAGTTTGGAACCTTTGACTCTCCAAACTTGGGAAGATAAGCAATGATGGGTGGATATGGAAGTGTGCATGGAATTAGGACCAATTTATTGATACACTTTGTATGTCGCTTAAGAAGCATGTTTTTGCTTTTGTGGACATCTTTGATGGATAATTTTTCCTTTTTTATTTTTCCCCATAGTTTCTTTGACTGATGGAGTTTGATAGGGATAATCTTTCTTTGTATTCTTGAGTATCCAGGTGTATTTGATTTGTTCGATATGCTTGTTAGCTTCCTTTGCTTTGATAACATTCTTCATGCTTTGATTCAATTCGTTCTTTTGATGTTGGTCCCAATTTGTGGATGGGGTAATGGGTGGATGAAGATTCATGATGTGGCTGGTTGTAGTATTGGCATTGGTTTCATCATAAGGATTCTTCGTGCTCCCTATGTTGATGTTTGTTCGAGATGAAGTTGCCACCAGTTTTGTGGAAGTATTACTAATATGTTGAGATCCCTTGATTGTCGAATAACCAAGGCCTTGATGCTTAGGATTGCCAAAAATCTGTACTGGTTCTAGGATACCCTATTCATGTAGGCCTAATTCTCTACCTTGATAATTTATTTGTTGAATCCTTTTATTTGCAACAGGATATGATTTACCTTGGAAACAAGGTGTTAATCCTTCTTTGCTTTGTGGTGGATCTTCAAAAGTTACAACTTCTTTATTGATGAGGTAGCTTTCCCCAACACAGGTAAGTGATCCAACTTTATAAGTGATAGGATCCTCCATATGTGGGATAAATGCCTGATTGATATCCTTAGCTTGATCTTGTGAGATATCAGATTGTAGTGCTTCTTCAAGAAGTGTTGATGCTTCATTTTCCACACAAAAGTCTTCCTCATGACTCACTTCATAGGATGTTTTTGATTCACGACCTATGTAGAGGCCTTATTCATGACCCATTTATGACATGTCTTTGCATTTCTCTATATCTTGACCATGTGTATAAATGTTAAGAGTAAGAGACTCTTGTTCCTTGGTAATGATGTCAAGAGTATGAGACTCTTGTTTTGAATGAAGATCATCTACGTGTCCATCCAAAGAAAAAATCTCATGGGTAGATGGAGGAGTATGTGCTATATGGATATGATCATTATTTGCAATATCTTGTATAGATAGGAGGGTGCCCATTAGATAATTGTAGTATCTTGGAGATACGAATTATTGATCTTGACTAATTCTAGTATTGCTTTTGACATGGATCAATTTCAAAGGATGGATTGCTTTCTTAGATATCTTCATTAGTCATAGGAATTTTCTCAAATGTCATGAGGTCAAAGGATGCCCATATGTTTTTGGAAAGGATCATTGCTAGACCTTGGTGAAAGATGTTGATCATGCTTTGGAGTAAATTCTTGAAATATTTCCTCTAACTCATTAGCTGATGTAGAGACATTTTCAACGTGATCATTGGTTGAAGGATATTGGTTTATGTCAATAGGATCAAATAACATCAACACTCCTTGAAATAGATCTTTGTAGGAGGGGTCTTGATTATGACTAAAGACTGGCTCTTGATGTATGTTGATTTGATCTTCAGATGAGGTGAAAACATTTGCAAGGTGTTCATTGATGGGTAGATCTTGATCATTATTTTCAACAACTATGGTGGATAGATTGTCAATGTTTTCAACCATAGGATAAAATCATGTTAATGTTTCTTGAATTGGATCATTGTTATTCATCGTTGGTGATTTTTGATCATGATTGAAAAGTGGCTCTTGGTGTGTGTTGATTTGATCATTGGATGAGATGGAAGCATCTTCAAGGTGCTCATTGGTGGGTTGATCTTGATCATTGTTTTCAACAATTTTGGTGGGAATCTGTTGCAAGCTCTACTATAAGGCTTGTGTTTGCTGCTAAACCAAAAACACTTGTTTTTGGTCATGTTTTTCTTGTGCCAAAATTTTTTTTTGTTGGGCTTGTTGTTGAGCTACTTTTTGATACACTTGTTGATGGGTTGCTTGAAATAGTGCCCAGAATTGTGCTTGTGCCTATTGAGCTTGGTGTTGGGCTTGAGCTTGAGCCTGTGCTTGTTGGGCTACTTGTGCAGCTTGTTGGGAGGCTAATTGTGCAACTTGCTGGTTTTGGAGTGCTTTTTGATGAGCGACTTGTTGAGCGGCTTACAACATGATGGATAATGAATTTGTCATGTTGGGTTTTGGCAGTGGTGGTGGTGGATTGGGAATGGTGTTGATTGTTGGGGTTGCTTGAATGGTTGCCATCAGTTATTGCGATATTGATGGAAAAATGGGAGGATTTGATATGATGCTTTGATTTATGAAGGGGGTGTTGCTCAGATTCGGTTGATTGATGGTTGGTAAAGGGGGAAAGCTCATGCCTTGATTGTTTGGTTGATAGATTTGTAAGTTTTGGTTTTGACTTAAATCTACCATAGGGAAAGGTGTTCCAAAATTTAGATTTGGAAAACTCACATTTGTTGTACCATTAAGGTTTGTAGGAGATAATGATCCCATGTATGGATTGTGCAAATGCAAATTTTGAAAATCAATTGGCATTGTAAGGCTTGGATAGTTTGGTTGAATTGGATTACTCATGATGTATGAATCAAGTTTATATTCCATGCTCCTCTTGTGCTTCGACTTTTTTTACCTCTTAGGACTAATGATGAGATGATGGATGAAAGGGGTGAATGATATGTGTGTTTAAACTTTTAGGAACTTTGGATCAATGCTAGATTTTAGGACTTGGTTTCATTTGATTTTTATTGATGATAGTTTGACTAAGTGTGTTAAGTCAAACAAGATGATAAAGCACTTGTAAACTCTAGGAAGTTGTGTTATCCTAGAGAAAACATGTACACAAGATGATAATTTGGCTAGCTATGTTAATCAAAACAAAGTGATTTTTGATGATGAATTTGTAAACCCTAGGAATTTGTGTTATCCTAGAGGTAAATTTTCTCGAAAGGATTGATGATTTCACTAAGTGTATTAAGTCAAACAAGGTGATGTTGATTTTTCATAAAAGTCTAGCATATGTGATGTTTTCAAAGTTCCCAAGAGTTATTGGTGAGGTGATATTTGATTGATGTTCGAGATGGGTGAAGTGTTTGACTTGATCCTAGATGACCCTAAGAGGACCTGCTTACTAGACCAAGATATTGAAGAACATGCTTTTCCCTAAAAGTAGTTCAAACCAAAAGACCAATGTTGGCATGAAAAACCATAAGATAGAAGATTCCAAGCACATGTGTGGTTCAATTGTCTATTATCTTGCTGAGATTCGGTTCCTTTAACCACAAAACACTTTCTTGATTATGTTTCAAACTACATGTCTAATGTCCCACTTTCTTTTCATCCCACAAAGTGCATTATGTGGAAATCAAGGAAATCAAGGCAAAGGTTTCCTAGTGTTGAATTTGGTGAAAACAAATGATGATTAAACCTAAGTACTTAGAAACCTCTAAGGATATGATCCCTAGGGAAAGCAAGAGTACTTAGATTCGTCAAAGGATATTTCTTTCCTCCAAGGGGTTTGAAATTTGGATCTCTTTGTGGATGTTTGTTTTTCAATTTTTTTGAGGACCAAGCAATGTATTTTCCATTTCCAAGCACATGTACAACCCTAGGATGAAGAGACAATATTTTTTTGGGTTCCCACTTGGACAAATCCAGCTACGCATATTCTGTGTAGATGACTAGATGCTTGACCACACTGGCTCTCCTCCACGACACACACTTCTTGGGTTAGCCAAGCATCAATACCCATGAATCTCCCATGGAATACTTTTCATCTCTACAATGAAACCGTATGTATAACGTGGGGTGGCTTCAAAGGACATGACCTTTTGCACCAACAAAATAGATAAGGATTTGGCCTTTTCTAAACAAGGGGTTTTAATTTGGGCATTCCATTCGTGGGGGACTATCCATATAGTAAGAGACCATTTATGCCCTTCTCATCAGAATAATCCTCATGATTCTTGAACTTTCCTCAAGAATCCACACTTATATACTGGTTGGAAGTCACTTGGCTTTAGTGTGTTCCTGGTTGGGTCGTTCCCTTGGTTGATTACTTTTTCCCACAAGGGAGGCCCGCTAAGATAAACAATAGCAAGCTAGCATATCCTATAGTTCAATCGACCTTCATTTAAAAAAAAAGGGAGAACACACGCAATATACTGTGCTCACAATCACATGTTTGGTTCAATTTTAATTCTAAAAATGAAATGTGGAGGCAATCTTTTATGGAACTTAATGCCACCAAAAAGACTTTTAATTCTCAAGATTGTCGTGAAGCGCGAGAGAAGCGCATATACCTTTTTAAATGAAATTACTTTGCAAAAAAAATTACAAGGCACAAAAGCACATGTTCATTTTAAATCCCTCAAAGCAATAATGAGTTCTTTTTAAGCACCAAAGGAAATATGAGATTTGCCTTCAATTTTTATCCTCAAACCAAATCTAGTAAGTTGTTCTAAAATTCTTTTTAAGCCCTTTGCTGCAAAATTTGAAATAGAATTTGTTTGTTCTTTTTAGGACCCAAATTAAATTTAGTGTTTCCTAAGAGCATAAAGTAAACAAATCCTTAGAAAGGGATTATAAGTTCTCCCAAAAGTGTTTAAAAACACTTGATACAATGAGATTTCAACAATTTTTTAGATTTTTCCATTTTTGGTAATTTTTGCATGCATGGATTTGAGAGTCCTATTTTTTACCAAACAATTTCTAAAACTAAGATAGGATTAATTGCCAACTAACATATGAAATTGGAAACATGAGTTTTGAGTTATTAATAAAAACAACTTTCAAAAAACTAGGAAAAAACACTAAAATGTCATTTTGAGGGCCAAGATGAAAGTTTCAAGCCCCAAAAATGTGTCAAAATCGACATCAACCTATTTTTTGATATGTTGGAAATCCACATGCCACCTCATAAAAAAACCACCTGTAAAATTTCAGCCAAAACCCACATTTGAGTCAAAAGTTATGAGTTCGGAAAGTTCTTGCATCACAAAAAAAAGTTAAAAAAAAACTAGAAATCTGCAAGTGCGACGTAGTTAACAAATGTGGCACAGTTTGGAGAAGATGTGGCACTATATAGCACTGTGTGTTTGACTGGGTGCAGTGCTTTGTAGAAACAGAGACTGCGGGTGCGGCAGAGTTTGGCATGTAGCGCAGTTTGTAATAGAAATTTGTGGCGGAGTTGGCCAAAATTTGAATTTTTTTGAGCGGGAAATAGGTGCGATGAAGTTTGGAGTAGGTGTGGTGCAATATAGAGCCATGGTTTAGAATGGGTATGATGCAATACAACACCGCATCTCTGTAGGTGGTGCAATATAGCGCCGTAGGACTGTGTGCGACATAGTTTTTCTATGACCTACAAAAAAACAGAAAAACACAGAATTTTCAAAAAAAATGTGATTAGAACTTTGAGAGTGCCCTCCTTCTAGTGCCAAAATGTGAACCCCAATTTCATACCTGCACAAATATAACAAAAAATCACACTATTAGATCATATGCAAGGTTAAAACAAGGATTCCCTATGAAATTAGATTGAAACATTAATATAGGAAGAAAAAATGAAGAACAATGCAAATGAAAGCAAATAAATCCTATTTTAATGAACAACTATCAATCCCATGGGAGAGTTGGTGTCGATTGGTATGTCAAAATCAGCCCTTTCCCAACTCCTTTGTAAGCTTGACGATTTGATCCACTTGATGGTTGAATTCCTACATAACCTAGCTAAGAACTTGATGAAAATAGATGAAATGGCTATGCTTGAAGATGGATTTGAGTATAATAAGTTTACTCAAATTGTGGATGATAGAATGAGAGGAAGAGTCTCTCATTTATAGATTTCAAATTGGAAGAATGAATGAAATTGAGCAATGTGGAATCATTCAACATCCAATGGCCAAGTGTCACTTGTCAAGATGTGAATGGTTGAAGGTTGAGCACATTTTGATCAATGTGCAAGTTTGAATTTTGAATTTGATGAAGTGACATGTTTAAGGGGGATGAAAGAAATGGAGTTAATGTCACTTGGTTCAATGTAAAGGACATGTAATAGGTCTTAAATTCCTTGTTGGAAGGACTAAGTCCATTTGAATTTGAATTCAAATTTGAGGGAATATTCCCTTTTTATGCCATGTTGAGAGAAAATAGAGATTTAATAAATCAAAGTTATTGATTTATTGTGCAAGTTGCATTCTCTAGAGGATGTGACATAGATTAGGATTAAATTAATCAAAGATTAATTAATCTAATGAAGAATTAGGAGATGTGATCATTTAGACTTAAATTTATGAATTGATTTAAATCAAATTGAGAGGAAAGGTTTAATTAAATAAATGATTTTGATTTATTTAACTAAAAGGGATAATGTTAGATTAAATCAAATAATGTTTAGTTTATTCAATTTAATGATAAGACTTTAGGGACTAATTAAATTAAATTGATTAATTTAATCAATAGGGAAGAATGATTTAATCAAATAAATAATGATTTACTAATTAAGGGATGAAAAGTGATGTTAAGCTGAGAGTATGATTCAGGATGAAAATGATGTTAGTAATCAGGATCAGGTGCATATATAGTTTACGTGTCTACACATATACTAAAAAATCTATGCTAATGTACTCAATTATGTGGGGATTAGGCTAACACATATGGATCAAGTATCCTAATCCATCAGAAGGGAAAGTAGTGGGTACATTTCCTCGGGATTGGTTGAGCTGAGACACTTTGTGCCACAATATGCATACGCTACACACTCCACCCAAGGAACTTTGTGGCTGCTACTATCCCTTCATGGATTGAGGGACTAGAGAACCAAAAGAAAAATAATCTATGAAACTATCCTTTGGTTTATCTTATATATAAGTTTCAACCACACATGGGTTAGCCCTCAATTAGGTAAGAAAAATTCAAACACACATAATGGTATGGTAAATCCCACACCAAAGTGCAACTTTTCTCCATGGATGGGTACCCAGTATCACCATCACATGGACACACAAAGCAAGTACGGGGTATTCACAACACTCAAACAAGACACAATTACTAGTTCCTTACATTTACAGGGGATAAAATTACATACATAATCCCATAAGAACATCTAATTCCATAACCCATGGGATACATATCATTACTTTCATCCATAATATTTTCCACAGAGTACATCATGCTAAATTTCAAAGCCATGAACACATGATCACTTAACAACTCCATTAACATATTCACAAGGAAAACATAGTGGACTCAAATGTACCAAGAGTACCCAATGTATGATCCTGGGGCTCTAATACCATGTGTAATTCCCCGCCTCATAAACTTAGAGGAAGTTGCAACAACTATGAAAGCGTAATTTAGGTTTTCTTTAAAAGTGCATTATTAACATGGAAGATGCACTACACTATCAAAACAACCTCTAAGGCACACGACAAAGGTTACATCTAAATCCCATAACATATACCTTACTCAGAGATAGCATTTAATTAAATACTAAACAAGAATTAAAGTACATACATTCTGAACATTAAAATTACTACACATAGATAAGATATACATCAAGATCCCAATATTACATTAATTCTCAAATAAGGTTTACAACACTCATTCCCAAAATGAGGTAGATCATAAATATGTGTTACAAAATACATGAGACCTCCTCAAATACAATTGAGGAGTAATAAAAGTACAAAATTCATCTGTAACAATAATCAAGCATGAAATAAACAAGTTGGAATCCATGAGCTCTCCACTAGAAGGCCTCGCCATCACGAAAAAAGAAAGGGAACCCAACGAAGTAAGGTTCACGTTCCACCCAACCAAGTGGTACCCGAAGGCCCACCCCCCATGTTAAGAGATAGTAACAAGGTTTCCTTGGAAAGACCATCTACCACTAGACACAGGCTAACACATATAACTAAACTTTAACAAATACCATTACTACACTAACTCATAGGGTGTAATGCTTCCAGTGTTAAATAATAAGATACAACAGTGAACCAATCATATTGCTGACATAGAAGGAGTGTGACCACAATGGTACATGGGTTACCCCGATAGATCTTCCCACTCCAAACTTAGAAGGTAACAAATAAAAAAATCCACTCCATCCAAAGGAGGCAAAACATCCTCATTCGAGGAAATCGGGTGACTCATTGAAAATGGAAAATGCACTACCCAAGGGAAATTGAAAGGATGACAAAAGGAATACAAAAATCCCCCAAATCCAATGACTCTTTTGGAAAACTTATAACAATTCTAAACCAATTCCCCAAAAAGTAAACAAAGGAAATTACATGCAAAGGCAATAATACAGGAAAATAAACTATTTTTCAAATCTATTAAATCCAATTTCCCCTCTTTAGTGTTATATAGTAAAATAATTACCCAATAAATTTAATAAAATTAAAACCCTTAACATTCAAAAAAGGAAAGATCTAACCTAACAATATCTTCAATTTCTTGATTACTTTTATAAAATAACAATAATTTCCACTTCAAGACTAAATCTACTAGTTCTTCTACTTGTACATATATGCATGCACCAATTTAAATAATATATAATTAAAATCACTAATTATATATTTAAATATATATACATTAAGTATATACATAATCATATATATATATATAATTATATATATACCAATGTATATACATTAAATATATACTGATATATTTACAAAATAAAATAAATTATTAAATGTATATTTAATATATATATACATATTAGATATAATCCAAATATAAATATATATATATATATATTTATATATAATATATATATATTATATATATTAATATATATTTAATTACAAAGTCGAAATCCATATCACATTGGCAGACAAAATTTTCCATTTTAAACAAGGTTCACAAATATTAGAAGGTGAGGTCAGTTGTAGTAAATAGCCAAGCCTCCCTTAAAAGTCACAACCAAGGAAATTTTGGGGAGGTTGTGGAGGGTTTACCTCCACAACGTCATCCCCCTTGTGGGGCGGTGGTTGAGGTAACACCTCCACACCCTTCCCCAAATATAATGCACTTTCATTCAAATGTGAATTATTTTCAAATGAAGACTATTCCCAACCAATGAGGAAATCATCATACGATGATAACAGATTATTACAAAAGCTTTTAAAGAAATTTCAAATAGTATATTATATATATATACTACCATATATATGTATATATATTTATATGCATGTATATATATATATATTTATATAAATTTGATTAAGTAAATACTGTAATTAGGAAAATAATTTCTAGAATGAGTTCTATAGGGATTTTTTTTTTGAAAAACATTCAAAAGCCAATTTACAGAGAAATTTTCCCTATAGGTGAAATTTTCAAATCAAACATAGGGAATACTTTTAAAACTTCCTATAAATTGAATCTTAAAGAGGATAACAATAGAATTCATATAAATAATTTCACAAGAAATTTTCCTAAGAAGCATTCAACCTACAAGAAAAAAATCTATAGAAAACTAAATTTCCTTTCGAGGTATATTTTCTTTCTAGATCCCTAACTGTATTCTTCTGGGTTCTTCTAAACTCGCAATAATTTCCAATTTACATTTTTTCTATAATTTCCACAGAGAATTCCATTCTACAGAGGATTTTATTCTATAGAGTATTTTATTCTACAAAGAATTTCATATACGAAAATTATAATTTTTAACAAAAGGAAAAGATTTTAAAACTTGCATAGATAATGTTTTCGAGATAAAGATCTAAACTAAGAAGCTTTTCCATATAAGACTAACAAAATTTAAAGAAGGAACCTGTAGTCCAACACCTGTGAATTTGTGGAAATATGTGAATTTCCATAACGCCTCCTCCACAGATCCAAGCATTTTCCCCCAGATAAACAATAGCTTCCTTCAAAACAATATAATTTCTTGAAACTTTTCCCAAGAGTAATTTTTCTAAAATTTCAAGAACACAAAGCTTTTCTTGAGAGTAATTCTTCAAAAATTCCGACCACACATGCAATCCCAAAAAGACTTATCTTTTTTTTTCTTTTTTTCTTTTCCCCAACACACAAAATATCAATTATGCTACTCCTGTGAAGAAGCTTCTCACTTCTTCCGTTATAGCCACAATTTTCTCCCCATGAATCAATTCCCCAACCAACTCATAAATTTTCTAACACATGTTAAAACCCAAAATATATTTAACAACCAATTTGCATAAAATCCTCTAGATATTTTAAAATTAAAAACATTTAATAATTCCAATATATTTACCATCTCAAATTTAACTTAACTAGACTAATTTAATTAATTAATAAATAATATAATCCTAAGATTAGACTATTTACCAATTAAAATAAATTAATTAATTAATTAATTCACAACTTCTAACATTAAAATTAAATTAATTTAATAGTCAACTTAAATAATTACATCTATTTAATTGCTTTTTACAAACTTTTCAACACAATAATTCAAAGCAAAATTAAACAACTTTTTACAAACAAAACCGACTAGACCTAATGACACACTGAAACTAGGGTAAAGGTTTGACATAGGAATCCTAGCTACTATCTCCCAATCAAAAAAATTGTTGGAAAATGGACACTCTCAAACTTGTGAAGCCAGGTGGAATCAATGTCTTGTACTTGCAAATCTATAAACATGACATATATAGAACATGCATATATACATCATAATAGAACACACCGTGAAGAGGGGATCGTGGAATCGTAGGGTTCTCACAAGTGAGTGGTGAAATTCCATCCCCTTCACCAATACAATATCACAACTGATGATTCTGACATAACTAATCTATTCATGCACAAATAACAATGTTATTCCAAATAATCATTATGCTAATCAAAAGCATGTCAAAATGATAACATCAAAATAGAGTAACATCACATGATAACATATAATCTAGATCGCTCTATAAATAGCGATAAAAAAATAACAAATCATCGTAATCTAAGGATAAGAGAAAAATAGAGGGGTGTTATAGTTGGAGTGAGAGGTACTTAGCTAGGTATGGTGGGAGGGATAGAGAGAGAGAGAGAGAGAGAGATAGGGGATGGGAGAGAGAGAATTGAGAGAGTGTGAGAGAGAGGGAGAGAGATAGAGAGAGGGGAGAGAGAGAGAGAGAGAGAGTTATGTAGGTAGGGTGCCAAAGGGAGAGACTTGAGAGATATGTAGTGAGAGGGAGTGTGAGGGAGAAGGAGTGGGAGAAAGAGGGAGTGTGTGAGAGAGAGAGACCTAGGAGAAGGAGAGGGTGTGGGAGGGAGTGACCTAAGAGAGGGAGAGATAGAGGGGGGTGGATTGAGAGGGACTTATCTAGGTAGGGTGGGAGGGATAGATAGAGAGAGGGGGACATAAAGAGTTACCTAGGTAGGGTGCTAGATGGATAGACCTGAGAGAGAGAGGGGGTGGCAGGGAGAGACCTGAGAGAGAGGGGGGAGAGGGAGTGGTAAAGAGAGGGAGTGATGGAGAGGCAGTGGGAGGGAGATAGATAGATATAGATAGAGGGAGTGAGAGAGAGTAGTAGGGATTGATTGAGAGAGAGGGTAGGAGAGAGGAAGGGAGAGAGAGGTGAGATGTATAGATAGAGATAAAGGGACAAGGGTTGAGAGATTAGGGTGGAGGACCTATAGGGTTGATGGTTTAGGGTATTAAGGTTTAAGGGTTGAGGGTTGAGGGATTAGGGTTGAGGGTAGAGGGTAGAAGGTTTAAGGGTTTAGGGTTAAAGGGTTTAGGGTTGAGGGTTTAGGGTTTAGGGTAGAAGGTTTAGGGTATAGCTTTGAGGGTATATGGTAGAGGGATTAGGTTTAGGGTCCAATGTAAAGGGTAGAGGGTATAGGGGTTGAGGGTTGAGGGATTAAGGGTGGAGGGTTGATAATTGAGGGTTGAGGGTTGAGGGTTGAAGGTTGAGGCTTTAAATTTTAGGGTAGAGGATTGAGGGTATAGGGTTGAGGGATTAGGGTTGAGGGTCCAATGTATAGGGTAGAGGGTATTGGGATTGAGGGATTAGGGTTTAAGGGTTGAGGGATTAACGGTTGAGGTTTTAGGGATTAGGTTAGAGTGTTTTCTTTGGTTTAAGGGTTGAGGGATTAGGGTTGAGGATAGAGGGTATTGGTTTGAGGTTAGAGGGTAGAGGGTAGAGGGTTTAAGGGTTTAGGGTTTAAGGTTTGAGGGTTGAGGGTTTAGGGTTTAGAGTTGAGTGTTTAAGGGTTTAAGAATTGAGGGATTAGGTTAAAGAGGGACGGATGGATGGATAGATATATGGAGGGAGAAGTGAGATACAGAGAAGGAGAGAAGAGGAGGAAGGGAAAGAGATATATGAGGTTTGAGGATCCAATGTATAGGGTAGAGGGTTGATGACCTATAGGGTTGAGTGATTAGGGTATTGGGTTAAGGGTATAGGGTTGAGGGATTAGGGTTGAGGGTACACAAGGTTGAAGGATTAGGTTTGAGGGTCCAACGTATAGAGTAGAGAGTATCACGGTTTTGGGTTTAGGGTTTGAGGGTTGAGGATTGAAGGATTAAGGGTTGAGGGTTGAGAATTGATGTTTGAGGGTTTAAAATATATGGTAGAGGTTAGAGGGTAGAGGGTAGAGGGTTTAATGGTTGAGGGTTAAGGGTTTAAGGTTGAGGGTAGAGGATTGAAGGTATAGGGTATAGGGTTGGGAGATTAGGGTTGAGGGTCCAATGTATAGGGTAGAGGGTAAAGGGGTTGATGGATTAGGGCTTAAGGGTTGACGATTGAGGGATTAAGGGTCAAGAGTGATGATGGATTAGGGTAGAGAGTTTACTAAGAGGGTTTAAGGGCTTAGGTTTTAAGGGTTTAGGGTTGAGTGTTTAAGGGTTTAAGGGTTGAGGGTACATGATTGAGTGATTACAGTAGAGAGGGAGGAAGGTAGAGATAGAGGGATAAGTGAGATAGAGAGAAGGAGAGAAGAGGAGGGATGGAAAAAGATATATGAGGGTTGACGATCCAATGTATAGGGTATAGGGTTGAGGATCGATAGGGTTGATGGATTAGGGTACTGGGTTGAGAGTATAGGGTTGAGGGTAGAATGTTTAAGGGTTTAAGGTTCAAGGGTTTAGGGTTGAGGGTTTAGGGTTGAGGATAGAGGGTTTGGACTTGAGGGTATAGGTTTTAGGGTTTAGGGTTGAGGGTAGAGGGTTTAAGGGTAGAGGGATTAAGGGTTGTGTGTTTATGGTTGAGGGTTGAGGGTTGAGGGTTTAGGGTTGAGGGTAGAGGGTTTAGGGTTTGAGGGTTTGAGGGTATAGGTTTTAGGGTTGAGGGTTGAGAGTAGAGGGTTCAGGGTTTAAGGGTAGAGGGATTAATGGTTTTGGGTTGAGGGTAGAGGGTAGAGGGTTTCAGAGTCCAAGGTTTAAGGGTTTAGGGTTGAGGGTGAGGAAAAATTTAGTGGTGAATCTTCACCAATTGGCGAATAATTGAAATTGGGACCTCCAAAATTGACGAATAGTACAAGCTAAAAAGGAGACTAAGTTGCCAAGTTTTTACAAAAAAATAATTTCATCTCCATTAATTCACCTATGTATTATTTTTTAAACTAATAAGTCAAATTTATTCACCATGTAAACAATGCATCTTTGAAACTAATTCACCAGTAGTTTATACTATAATTACAAATATTAATTATATTCACCAGTAATATTATATTCCTACCATTCATTACCATTTAATTTTAGCAATATTTTAGCCCTCAATAGGGCTTTTATTTATTGCCATCCATTAGAATTTTAATTTGATGGTTGTGATTTGATTCCATGACCTATATGCACATGCCTTTTAAAAAGCTTGTTGAGGCGTGAAATTTATTTTGGGCCATAGGATTAGATTTTATCATGTGGCCCAAAACAAATTCCAGGCCTCAATAAGCCTTTTAAAATGAATGTTCATATAGGTCACATAATCAATGTGTAGCCATCTGATTAAAAAGCTAATCAATGGTAACAATTTCACTTTTCATTTAGTCTTATTTTTAAAGTGACATTTTGAAAAAATACTTTATCAGTGTGTGCTCCAATGCATTTTCGATAGTGAATTTATTCTTGGTGGGGAGGGGCTCTGTCCTCGGACCCCATGAGGGGGTGTTTCCCCCTTGACCTCCACAAGGGGGCTCTACCCCCTTGACCCTCGCAAGGGGTGCTACCCCTTGACCCTGCTGGTGGATTCCACCTTGGGGCCCCTACTTCAATATTACAAAAAACAAAGAAAACTATGGCAGAATTGCACCGACCAACTATACAAATTTTTAAAGGAGACATTTATCATATTAATTAATATTTTTAGTGATTATTCGCTAGGATTCTCAACTGTGATTATTCTTTTTACCAATTATTCAATAAGATTCACTAGTATTTTACAATTTTTTTAATAATGTGCATAGATTCGCTAGGAAAATTAATATTTTTTTCAGAAAAAGGAAAGATTTTCCAAGAAAATTATAACACTTAGCCAAGATTCACCAGGATTTTACAACTTTTCCAAAGGGGGGTTTTCTTAAAGTTATCCTTGGTTGAGGGTAGAGGATTAAGGTTTAGGGTAGAGGGTAGAGGGTTTAAGGGTAGCGGGTAGAGGGTTAATGGTATAGGGGAGAGAGATAGGAGTGAGTGAGTGAGAGAGAGATACTTGAGAGAGGGAGAGGTGGTAGGAGGGAGAGAATTGAGAAAGGGAGAGGGAGGGAGTGTGAGAGATATAGAGGGTAGAGGGTTGATAATTGAGGGTATATGGTTGAGGACCTATAGGGTTGATGGTTTAGGGTATTGGGTTGAAGGTAGAGGGTGGAGGTTTTAAGGGTTTAGGGTTTAAGGTTTTAGGATTGAGGGTTTAGGGTTGAGGGTAGAGGGTTTAGGGTTTGAGCATATGTGGTTGAAGGATTAGGGTTGACATTCCAATGTATAGAGTAGAGGCTATAGGGGTTGAGGGTTTAATGTATAGGGTGGAGGGTAGAGGGTAAAGGTTCTAAGGGTTTAGGGTTTAAGGGTTGAGGGTTGAGGGTATAGGATTGAGGGTGAAATTGGCAACCTAACTTGGCTAGTTATAAAAAATGGGTCCAAGAAATGGGGTCTCCCGATGACACTAGCTTGACAATTTGGTAAAATTGGAAACCTAACTTGGATTTTTTTTTTAAATGGGTCCAAGAAATGGGATTTCTCGGTGATGTATATCACTAGGAGACCCCATTTCTTGGACCCATTTTTTCAAATAGGCCACTATATTGCCAATTTCACCGAACTGGCAAGCTAGTGGGCCCACTAGCTTGCCAATTTGGTGGAATTGAAAACCAAACTTAGCCTGTTTGAAAAAATGGGTCCAATAAATGGTTTCTCGGTGATGTAAATTACCAAGAGACCCCATTTCTTGGACCCATTTTTTCAAAAAGGCTACTACATTTCCAATTTCACCGAATTGGCAAGCTAGTGGGAAAAAGCTAATGGCGCCACTAGCTTGCCAATTCGGTGAAATTGGAAACCTAACTTAGCCTATTTGAAAAAAGGGGTCCAAGAAATGAGGTATCTCAATGATTTACATCACTGGGAGACGTCATTTCTTGGACCCATTTTTTTAAATAGGCCACTATATTGCTAATTTCACCAAATTGGCAAGCTAGTGGGTGGAATTGGTAACCTAACTTGAGAGAGATAGAATGAGTGAGTGAGTGAGATCTCATGAGAGAGGGAGAGGGGGTAGGAGGGAGAGACTTGTGAGAGAGAGAGAGAGGGAGGGAGTGGGAGGGAGATAAAGGGTAGAGGATAGAGGGTATAAGGGTTGAGGATAGAGCGTATAAGGGTTAAGGGTAGAGGGTAGATGGTTAAGGGTAGAGGGGAGAGAGATAGGAGTGAGTGAGAAAGAGAGACTTAAGAGAGGGAGAGGGGTAGTAGGGAGAGACTTGAGAGAGAGAGAGAGAGGGACATAGTGTGAGAGATAGAGGGTAGAGGGTATAAGGGTTTAGGGTTTAGGGTTGAGTGTTTAAGGGTTTAGGGTTGAGTTTTTAAGGGTTTAAGGGTTGAGGGTATACAGTTGAGGGATTAGAGTAGAGATGGAGGAATGGGGGGAGGGAGATATGGAGGGATAAGTGAGATAGAGAGGAGAGAAGAGGAGGGAGGTACAAAGATATATGAGGGTTGAGGATCCAATGTATAGGGTTGATGGTTTCGGGTATATGGTTGAGGGCATAGGTTTGAGGGATTAGGCTTGAGTGTGCATATGGTTGAAGGATTAGGGTTGAGGGTCCAATGTAGAGGGTAGAGGGTATCAAGGTTGAGGGTATAAGGTTTAATGGTTGAGGGTTTTAGGTTGAGGGTAGATGATTAAGAATTGAGGGTTTTGGGTTGAGGACCTATAGGGTTGATGGTTTAGGGTATTGGGTTGAGGGTATAGGGTTTAAAAAATGGGTCCTATAAATGGGGTCTCTCGGTGACACTAGCTTCTCAATTCAGTGAAATTGGCAACCTAACTTGGCCTACATGAAAAAATGAGTCCAAGAAATGGGGTCATTGGGAGACCCCATTTCTTGGATCCATTTTTTCAAATAGGAAAAGTTAGGTTATAAATTTCTTCGAATTAGCAAGCTAGTGGGCACACTAGCTTGCCAATTTCGCCCACTAGCTTGCCAATACAGTGAAATTGGCAATGTAGTGGCTTGTTTGAAAAAATGGGTTCAAGAAATGGGCTCTCCCTATGATTTATATCATTGAGATACCCAATTTCTTGGACCCATTTTTTCAAACAGACCATGCTAGGTTGCCAATTTCACTGAATTGGCAAGCTACTGGGCCCACTAGCTTTCCAATTTAGTGAAATTAGCAATATAGTGGCTTGTTTGTAAAAATGGGTCCAAGAAATGGGCACCAGGAGACCCCATTTCTTGGACCCATTTATTCAAATAGGCCACTACATTTCCAATTTCATCGAATTGGCAAGCTAGTGGGTGAAATTGGAAACCTAACTTGAGAGAGATAGAATGAGTGAGTGAGTGAGAGAGATACACTTTAGAGAAGGAGATGGGGTAGGAGGGAGAGACTTGAGAGAGAGAGAGAGATGGAGGGAGTGGGAAGAGATAGAGGATAGAGGATAGAGTCTATATGTTGGAAATAGACACTACAAATATCTTTTGGTGTTGTCATTGATGGAAACCCCAGTTAGTGATTGGATCAGTGCATCATCATTTGTTCACACCAGCAATCAGATTGCAAATAGTTAAGAAAGAACAAAGCATCTAATATTTTTGTGTTCATCGATTCACATGAAGTTTTTTTATTAATATTTTGTGTTGTGTATCTTACAGAAGGTTGATCAATGTATGCTTTGTGTTATCCATGAATCTTAATACCTCGTATTGATCCTTGTGCGAGTTAAAAATTTGGTTAACTAATTCTCTACTTTATTAGTATTGGAGCTGACTTCATGAATATATCATGTCGTGGATGTTTGGGAAGTAATTACTTAAGTATTTTTGTGTTCGAGCATCCTTGTTTGGGTCCTAGCTAAGTTATGGCTGACCGTTGTGGATGTGCATTATACTTTACTCATGATTTGAGCCAACAGTTGTAAATACTCTTTTGTTCTATTGATGCCAACATATGGGCAATTAATTCTTAGTTATGGATATATATATGAAATCATTCATATCATTTTGAAGAGTGTATGAAGTGTGTTGATGTGAATTGTGAATAAGAGTAGAGCAGAAGAGCGATAATGCACTTTTTCACTTGTGCATAAAGGATTTGTGTTGCAAGTCTAAGCAGAATAGAGTAGAAAGTGTGGGATTAGTCTAAAGGATAGAAGATCAAATATTGAGCCTAGCCGAAACCATAATCAAGCATATGTAGATGCTATTTTATTAGTTCAAATTCTCAGATGGTTTTAATCTGATTTTCTTTATAAGATAGTGATTCTTCTTTGAGCAGTGAGCTCTAGGCAATGCACCTGAATGCAAGTGCATTCCCCATATTGTAAACTTCATTTGATTATACTCAGATCATATTGTGGATTTTCCCCTAACATGGTTTCCACGTAAAAATGTGAAAATATAGAAGAATGTGAAAAGCTTACCAGACATAATGTTGTCCTAAAGCATGAGATCAAATCCATCATGATGGGGATGACCAAGGAGCTTGAAGATAAAAAGAAGAATGAAGAGAACCTAGCACAGTCCTTGAAAGAAAAATTTGAAGTATGCAACCGATTGGACAATGAATTGGAACAATCTAAAAATAATGAGGAAGTACTTAAAAATATGATTGATGATATCAGAGATAAAATTGCTACTGCAAATGAGTACAAAGAAAATTTCAAAGTTATCTCATCCAAGCTTGATGAAAAAATTAGTACTCAAAGGATAAATGGTGACAAGTGAGGTCTTAGATAGGAAGAAGGAGAAAGTTCTAGATCAGTACAAAGGAGATTTAGGCAAGAAAATTAAATGAATAAATCTGGAAGGTATCTAGTAAGGAAAACTAATGCTCAGAGATTTAATGGATATTGTTTTAGTTGCAATAAATTTTGACACATGGCTACTCAATGTAGAAGCAGGATGAATCAAAGTGGTCCATCATTCTCAAGTCAGTGCTTTAATTGCAATAAGTTTGGTCATAAGTCAAATGAATGTAGGAATATGATGAACAAATTTCATAGAGATTTTAGGTGCTATACATGCAATAGACTTGGCCATATTGCTAACCAATGCAGGTCAAGAGAAAATCAATGGAACAATTGGTCCAAACAGAAAAATGTTGTGTGCTATAACTACAACAAATTTGGTCACATTGCTACATTCTATTGGAACAGAAAAGGTTTGGTAAATCAAAGGAGAAGCATGCAGAAGGATGTTAAGGGAAAATGAATAGTCACTATAGATGTGGTTAGGAATAAAATGAAGAAGAAATGGGTGAAGAATAGTCCCTCTAATGAAGAAAATGCACTAGCACCACAACTTTTTTCTGGTAGTTCATCCGAGAATTAGTTTTAGGCCTTTGGCCTAGGGGGGGCTATCAAGAAAATCTCTTAACCCCCTAACTGGTAACTGACACCAGATGTGGATGAGTTCAGTAAGTGTACAAATTCTCTAAAGTTGCTTTTGAACTCATTGGAGAAAGTAGTACATAGTATTGGAGGTCTACAGAATATTTATCCATCACAATGCATGAAAATAGTGTAACTAGATGAGTTAGGGTAAAAGAATTTATTGCGAGAAAAAGGGTTAAGTATGCAAGTGATAAAAGGTAATTTCTATCTTTCATTTGTCACTTTACATTTTGGAGAAAAGAAGTTTGGAGAGCTTTGAGGTGAACCTTGGCAAGTTGAGAGGAAATTCAAGAGTGAAGAAGCTTTCAACAATCAAACTACGATCCGACGGAAAGGTATTTATTGGCAAAACCCTATGAACTTGTGAATATGGCTACTCCATTGGTAGTTGAACTTAATTACAAACCCTATCCCAAATTCAAATGGAATCCCTACAAGTCTATTGAGACCAACTCATTATGAGCTTTTTCATTTGTTTCATACAATGTGTTACACACAAGAGATATTATGGCTTATATTCACGTAAATATTGAATAACTAGGAAGCTCACAACTACTGAATTTATATAATAATAACATTATAGGAGAACATTTTTGTGTGAAGCTAGAATATAAAACCCTCGAAGAAATAAATTTACATAGATTGTTAAATTTCTCATGTTTGAAGAGTCTGAATGGGTCCGTTACATCTTGAGTCAAGTTCATGATGAATTCATGTGGTTAAGCATACCCTTAAAGATTACAAAGGAGGCTAATAGTGTTGTAACAGGTCTAAATTCTTTCAATGGATTACCGATTGTGAAATAAGTGAAGAATCAAATAGTCACTGATGCAACAGGTTCTAAGTATGACATAAGAGCAAAGACAATTGATGAAATTGTTGATATAGATGTCAAATTTGCATCTATGGTTATTGGGTACAAAATCTATCATTTGAGCCGAGACAACTCTATGTCTGGTACAATCATTTATGTAGCCTATCAGATGATAAAGGAAAATGAAAAATATGATCTATGTGAGTTGCTAAGAATTCAGCTGATGGAAAATCTTGGAAAGATCAAGAAGGATAAGAAAAATTATTTTAAGTATGGTAAATTTATATTATGCTTATTCTTTTACTTCATGGATGAGGTTTCAGGATTCAGAAAGGTTCATTGGAAAAAAGATAAACTGGTAGCCACTAAGATCATAGATCTCTTTAATATATTTGTAAACATTAAGACAAAGAGTGCCACTATCTAGGGATATTTCAAAAGTTTTCAGAATATGATGCAGGCCAAAGAGAGAATTCCTACTTCTATTGTAGAGAAATATAAGAATACAATTTATTTCATGGTAGATATTCACCAATGCATGATGGAAGCCACTGATTCTAGAACAATCTAGATCATTCCAATGGGATATGAATTTGAAGAACACGCTATAGAAATCTATGTAGAACATTTATTGAGCAAGCCTCTAGATCCATCAAAAGAGAGATTTGGTACTTATGCAAAAAAGAATATATAGGTACACAATGAACTCAGAAAACCTGTGATTGTTAGAAGAGTTAGAAAGGAGGTGGAAGTCTTAGTAGAAAGTATGGGCATATCGGTCTAAAAATTAAAAGAATCTAGAAGAAAAAGAGAAGAAGCTCAAGCAAAGAAAGAGGCAGAAGAAATTGAATATGTTGGTCTGGCAGCACCATTTTCCCAAGCTAGGTTAGCTAGAAGCTCTACATCCCTATCTGCCCCTGCAACAAAGCCAATATCTATGAAAACTCAATCTAAGAGATTTGGTAAGGAAGGAAAGAGGAAGAAGGATAAAAGCTAAAGGGTCTATGTGGAAGTTTTTGAAGATGAAGAAACAAAGTTTGATGAAGGAGTTAGAGAAATCAAGCATCAAGGTACTAAGGAAGAAACAGTTATTAAAAGAAATCCCTCTAGTGGAGATGACCAAGCAAAGAAGAAGGCAAAAACTGACCAACCAGGTATTTTAGTGGAAGAAGTTGAAAAAGACTTGGTTAAAGATGGGAATTCCCAAGCCACTTTGCAAATGGCATGAATCTTTTGGTAAATATGAGCAGAGAATTCTTGAGGAGGCAACAATAAAACATTTGAATATTTTCAATAAATCTCTTATTGAAATAATGCCTAATTAACCTAAAAGCCTATATCAAATTTTGGAGATGGGGACAGTAAATTCTAGATTAGAAGAAGAGCATATGAGAGAGAGAATTTGTGTTGAATTGTGTCTAGTAGTATCTATGGAAGAAATGAATTCAATATTGAATAAAGCCAAGAGGGAATTCAAAATCAAAACAAGAGTGAATAAGTTGATGATTGGTCAAACTAAAGAAGTCACAAAAGAAACTAAACTAATTCTAAATTTTTTTTTGTTAAGTAGTAGAATTGATGTTGTCCTTGAAGGAACTCATGATGTTTTATCTAGTTTGAGAGAAGAAGAAGAAGAAAACAAGATATAACTGAGAATATTCAGATTCCTCCTAAAGTTGAAAAGTCATAAACATGTATGGAAATTGATGTTCTAGAAAGTGTATTATTTGAGAAAGTGGAGATCCCTAGAGATAATTCAAAACCTAGAACTGAGGAAGCAATGGTTGAAAAGAAGAAATTTTATATGAAGGAAATTCTAGTAGAAGCAAGAGACACTGCAGAGGCAATGGAGAAATTTTTGGTGGAACAAAAAGAAGAGTTTGATCCTGAATTGATTGAAGGTCTGAACGACCTATCTACCCTAAGTCCAATTTAGAAAATGAAAGTAGCATCATTTGTCCAAGAGAAACCCAAAGAAGAAATGTTGAAGTCCCATATGTATGATAGTGAACTTCTAAATCTTGCATCTAGAGTCCTAGAAAAGATAATTCCCACTCATGTGAAAGATCTGACCAGTTCTTCCTCCGGTGAACTAAAGAAGGTCATAAAAATTTTAAGTACTCACTTTGAGTCACTTGAGAAATCAGCTATGATTAAAGTTCTAAAGGAATTTGATGCCAAAATATTAAATGGGCTGAAGGAAATGATAACAAAGGATAAAAATTTGCTAGCCACCTGTGTCCTAAATATCCAAAATGCTCTATTTGAAGGTGGGAAGATTTACAATTCTTGTTTGTTTTTGTAAAAATTTACTGAGGCAAATGAGAAAAGGTTAAGGATCTCATAAAACAACTAGCCACTATTTATGAAGCATTTGATCGTTTAACTGATGGTGTTGGAAAGTTAGAAGGTGAAGTGATATATTTTCTTGATAAAATAAAGAGCTTGAAGCATGAAAATGACAAAATTATTGCAAGAGCATGTGAACTTAGAAGCCTAATTGGCCCAAAGATAGAAATTAAGTCAAGTGCATTGAAAGAAGTTGAAGATGCTAAGGCAGTTGGTGATCCAACAAACTTGGAGTCTACAGAGACACAATCCTACTCAGTTTTTTGACACAACAATCTTGAAGAGTCTCATAAGGGTTTGGGACACGAATTTGACCATGTTGAAGAAATATTTTTTAGATATTCTCAAGTCTATGTAAGTCGATGAAGCCTGTTTGTACATAAGCAATTTGTTCATAATAGTTTTGTCTAATTTTTTATATGTGGATTCCAGCCTTTGCCATTGATGTCAAAGGGGGAGGGTAATAGAGTGAAAAATGCATAATCATCTCAAGGGGAGAATTGTGTTTTGGAGAAGAGTTTGGTTTTTGAAATTATGGGCAGTATAATTGATGTTGGTAATGATCCAATACTTAGTCATTTTTCACTAAGTGTTGCCATCAATGCCAAAGGGGGAGATTGTTGGAAAGATACATTGTGAATATCTTTTGGTGTTGTCAATGATGGAAACTCCAATTGGTGATTAGATCCACACATCATCATCTATTCACACTGGAAGTCAGATTGCAAATAGTTAAGGAAGAACATAGCATCCGACAGTTTTGTGTTAATCTATTCACATGAATATTTTCTATTAATAGTTTGTGTTGCATATCTTAGGGAAGGTTGATTGATGTATGCTTTGTGTTATCCATGAATCTCAGTGCATCGTATTGATCTATGTGTGAGTTAGAAGATCTGGTTGGCTAATTCTTTGCTTTATCAGTACTGGAGCTGACTTCATGAATGTATCATGTCGCAAATGTTTGGGAAGTAATTACTTAAGTATTTTTGTGTTCGAGCATCCTTGTTTGGGTCCTAGATAAGTTGTGGTCGACCATTATGGATGTGCATTATAGTTTACTCATGATTTGAGCTAACAGTTGTAAATACTCTTTTTTCCATTGATGTCAACATATGGGCGATTAATTCTTAGTTGTGGATATATATGATATCCTTCATATCATTTTGAAGAGTGTATGAAGTGTGTTGATGTGAATTGCAAATAAGAGCAGAGAAGAAGAGCTATAATGCACAATTTTACTTGTGAATAAAGTACTTGTGTTGCAAGTCTAAGAAGAACATAGCAAAAAGAACAGAATCAGTCTGAAGGGTAGAAGATTGAGTATTGAGCCTAACCAAAACTGTAATCAAGCATATGTAGATGTTATTTTATTAGTTCAAATTATCAAATGGTTTTAATTTGATTTTATTTGTAAGACAATGAGTCTTCTTTGAGTAGTGAGCTCTAGGAAGTGCACTTGAATGCAAGTGTATTCCCCATATTGTAAAATTAATTTGAGTATACTCAGATCATATTGTGGATTGGCCATCCACCATGGTTTTTGTTATGGTGTTGTGATTGTTTTCTTCTTGTTCATGCATTTTGGTTGAATGTTACAAGTGTTTTGAAGATAAAGGTTAATAAAGTTAATTTTTTCACAACACTAATTCACTCCCCCCTCTTAGTTTATCTTGTTTCCAATAGTATAGGGGTTGAGGATAGAGGGTATAAGGGTTAAGGGTAGAGGGTTGAAAGCACAAAGTGCAAAAGGGAAATAATATTTGATGAACTATTAATCAAAAATCATGATGCTAACAAAATTTTCATCTAAGCCTATGGGATTCTGTTGGGCCCCTCTACAATAACCCCTCTCGATTTTTGTTATTTTAGTCATTTTCCTATGGTGTCTAGTTTTCACTTGATGGAAAAAGTGTCAAATGCAAGCAGTGTAAAGATAAAAAGTGGTGCAACTTTGGTTCTGCAAATTGAGTGATCAATTGAACTATTCCAACGCATCTGGATGGGTACATTTATGCTAGGCATGGTCCTCTTTTTCACCCAAATATGCCAAATCTCTCTAAGCTATGTTCAATCGGCTCGATCCCTTTAGGGTCCAAAGTGCAAAAGGGAAAAAGTCTTTGATGGGATATTACTTTGAAACCATGATTCTTACAAACCCTCCTTCTAAGCCTATGTGATTACATTGGGCCCCTCTACGTTAGCCTCTCTCATTTTTTGTTATGTTGGAGTCATTTTCTCGTGGCAACGAGTTTTTACTTGATGGAAAAAGTGTCAAATGCAAGTAGTGTAAAGATGCAAAGTGGTGCAACTTTCATTCTACAACTTGAGTGAAAAAAAAAACTATTCCAACGTATTTGAGTGGGTATTTTTACACTAGGAATTATCCTCATTTTCACCCAAACACATCGAATAGCTCCAAGCTACATTCAACCAACATAATCCCTTGTGAGTCCAAAGTGCAAAATGGCTACAATCTTCAACATGTTGTTGCTTAGACATTGTGATGCTTAGAAACTTCTCATCTGAGCCTATGGGATTGCATTGGGCCCCTCTACAATAACCTCTCAGGTTTTTCTATCTTGGAGGTGTTTTCCAGTGGTGGCAACTTTTTGCTTTGGGAAAAAGATGTCAAATGCAAGTTGCACAAAAATTCAAAGTAGTGCAACTTTCATTCTACAACTTGAGTGACCAAACAAACTATTCCAATGTGCCTAGGTGGGTACGTTTACGCTAGGAATGTTCCTCTTTTTCACCCAAACACGTTGAATATCTCCAAGCTACGTTCAACCAACTCAATCCCTTAAGGGTCCAAAGTGCAAAAGGGTAGCAATCTCTGATAGGCTATTACTCAGAAACCACGATGCTTACAAGCTCTATGTATGAGACTAAGAGATCATATTTGGCTCTTCTATAATAACCTCTCTTGGTTTTTTTTTATCTTAGTCATTTTCTCATGGTGTTCAGTTTTCACTTGATGGAAAAAGTGGCAAATGCAAGCAGTGTAAAGATGCAAAGTGTTGCAACTTTCATTTTGCAACTTGAGTGACCAAAAGAACTATTCCAACGTATCCATCTGGGTATGTTTACACTAGGAATGGTCCTCTTTTGCACCCAAACACCTTGAATCACTCTGAACTACATTCAACTAACAAAATCCCTTATGAGTCCAAATTGCAAAATGATTGCAACCTTAAGCATGATGTTACTTGGACACTGTGATGCTTAAAAATTTCTCATCTAAGCCTATTGGATTGCGTTTGGTCCCTCTACAATAACCTCTCTTATTTTTTGCTATCTCAGATGCATTTTCTCGTGGTGGTGAATTTTCACTTGGGGAAAAATATGTTAAATGCAAGTTGTGCAAAGTTGCAAAGTGGTGCAACTTTCATTCTACAATTCGAGTGACCAAACAGGTTATTCCAATGCATTTGGGTGGGTATGTTTATGCTAGGAATGGTCCTATTTTCACCCAAACAACCTAAATTCCTTCGAGCTATGTTCAATTGGCTCGATCCATTAAGGGTCCAAAGTGTAAAAGGGCATCAATATTTGATGGGCTATTAGTCAAAAACTATGACACTTACGAACTCTTCATTTGAGCCTATAGGATCACATTAGGCCCCTCCACAATAACCTCTCTCAATTTTTACTTGATAGAAAAAGTGTCAAATGTTAATGTAAAGATGCAAATTGGTGTAACTTTCATTCTGCAACTTGAGTGACCAAATGAACTATTCCAATGCATCTCAGTGGATACAATTATGCTATGCATGTTTCTCTTTTGCACCCAAACACATTGAATTGCTTTGAGCTACATTCAACTGGCAGAATCCCTTATGAGTCCAAAGTGCAAAATGGCTACAATCTTTGGCATGTTGTTACTTGGACACTGGGGCACATAGAAAATTTTTTTCTAAGCCTATGGGATCTCATTGGACCCCTCTACAATAACCTCACTCAGGTTTTTCTATCTCGAAGGTGTTTTCTTGTGGTGGAAACTTTTCACTTGGGGAAACAATTATCAAATGCAAGTTGTGCAAAGTTGCAAAGTGGTTCAACTTTTGTTCTGCAACTCGAGTGACCAAACAAACTATTCCAACGTATCCAAGTGGGTACCTTTTTTCTAGGAATGGTCCTCTTTCACACCCAAACATGCCAAATCGCTTTGAGCTATGTTCAACCGACTCAATCCCTTAAGGGTACAAAGTGAAAAAGGGAAACAATGTTTGCTGGGTTATTACTTAGAAACCATGATGCTTACGAACTCTTCATCTAAGACTATGGGATAATGTTGGGCCCCTCTACAATAACCTTTTTTTTTTTTGTTATCTTAGAGTCGTCTTATCATAGTGTCTATTTTTCACTTGATGGAAAAAGTGTCAAATGCAAGCAGTGTAAAGTTTCAAAGTGGTGCAACTTTCATTCTCCAACTCATGTGATCAAATGAACTATTCCAACATGTCCTAATAGGTACGTTTACGCTAGGCATGGTCCTTTTTCGCAACCAAACACATGGAATCACTCTGAGCTATTATCAACCAGCTCGATCCCTTATGATGGCATGCAAAATAATTGAAAAGAGAAACATTCACAAGATGGTTGAGAAGACCGAGTTATCCACACAAAAAACAGATGATCATCCTGAAGTCTAGCAAGCACAAGACATTTTTAAATTATCCTCCTTTCCCTTACAATAATATACAACCAATTTTAAATGCACACAATGGTGGAACTTGGAAACATTTTATTTTTCCCTAATTAACAATTTTGGTTGTGAAGCATTTTATTATTTTCATCTGAAATTATTTTCTATACTTGAAAATTGGAGTCTAAGAGAAACAAGTGATGCTCTCATGTACATTTTTTATTTGGTGTGATAAATAAAGTTTTCACCCTTGACTCCATTTCTTATTAACATACTAGTGCAACTTTTGGTTTGCAACTCAAGTGACCAAACAAAATGTTCCAATGTGTTTGGGTGTGTATGTTTATGCTAGGCATGGTCCTCTTTCATACCCAAACACACTGAATCTCTTTGAGCTACGTTCAATCAACTTAATCCCTTAAGGGTCCAGAGTGCAAAAGGGCAACAATATTTGATGGGTTATTACTCAAAACCTGTGATGCTTACAAACTCTCCATTTGAGCCAACACTATCATGTTGGGCCCCTCTATAATAACCTCTCTTATTTTTTTTTTATCTCAGAGTCATCTTCTCGTGGTGTCTATTTTTCACTTGATGGAAAAAGTGTCAAAATCAAGTAGTGTAAAGTTGCAAAGTGGTGCAACTTTTGTTCTGCAACTCGTGCCACTAAAAAAACTATTCCAACATGTCCCAATAGGTATGTTTATGCTAGGAATGGTCCTCTTTCACACCCAAACATGTCAAATCACTCTGAGCTATGTTCAACTGGCTTGATCCCTTATGATGGCATCACAAAACAATCAAAAAGAGAAACATTCACATGACAGTTGAGAAGTTTGAGTTCTCCACACAAAAAACATATGATCATCCTCAAGTTTAGCAAGCATTGGATTTTTTTTAATTATCCTCCTTTCCCTTAAAATAATATACAACAAATTGTAAATAAATACAATGATGGAACTTGGAAACATTTTATTTTTTCTCAATTAACAATTTTGGTTATGAATCATTTTGTTATTTTCATTTGAAATGATTTACTATGCTTGAAATTGGATTCTAATATAAACAAGTGATTCTCTCATGTACATTTATTATTTGGTGTGATAAATAAATTTTTCACCCTTGAGTCAATTTATTATTAACCTACTATAAATTATAATTTTTTCTCCCAAGTCCATTTCTTATACAAAAAATAATATTCCAAAAAAATGACATATACATCTTTTGACATGTTTATATGGTGATGGATCAAGAACATAAAAATTCATTCTATACTGTAAGGATTATCTTGTGAAAATGTTTAAAGACTATTCAAGACAAATTTTTGTATGATAATGTGTCAAGAACATAACAATTCATTCTATACTGTAAGGATTATGTTGTGAAAATGTTTAAAGACTATTCAAGACAAATGTTTGTATGATAATGTGTCAAGAAGTTAAATACTCATCATCTACTATGAATATTATGTTTTGCAAGTGTTGTGAAGATTATGTATCATTTTCTTAATTGAGTTGTTCCAATCAAAATATTATATATATTGGAATCATTTTATGAAACATCTCATGGAATACCAATTGAAAATGTGTTTTTTGCTTGTAGATAAAGCATTTGATGGAAATATCTGGCTTGAACTAAATTGAGATATGTAAAAACAAGGGATCATTAAGAAATACATTTCTCAACGATCTTAAATAATCCTTCTCTCTCATTTCAATTTTGGGTAGATTATTGCTTTCAAAGTATTGGGAATGCTTTGCCTATTTTCTAGTTGGTAGTTGTCATTATAGAAGGATCATCTCTTGATATATATTATACTCATTCTTAATCAATTATCAAGTTAATAATTAGTGCATTTATTTACAATTAATATTTTCTTTTCAATTTGTGCAATTTGTAACTCTACTACTATTCCTGGAAATATTGAAGTTTTTTAGCATCAACTAATAAAGTTGTTTAGTATCAATCAATAAATATTGAAGACAAACCATGAAGGATAGAAATGATCAATGCTAGGGCTAACCAATTAATAAGTATACACATGAATAACTCAAGCATACATGTGAATAAGGGAAACACAAGTACTCAAAAACACATAAGCCTTGAAGTATACACACAAATACACAGTATACGCAAATTAATACAAAGTATATTCATGAATCCAAGGTATACGCATGAAAACACGTAAGTCACAAAGTATATATTAGAATACATGTAAGCAACAAAGTATACATGTAATTTGTAAATTATACACTTGAATACATGTAACTCATATCTATTGAACCATATATTTATAATGCAAATATGGAAAACATCGATAAATAATATTTGTATTAAACAAATAGCCATGTAGGCATACATCAATATATGTCGATATAAGTACAAAATATATACAAAATAGACATATAGGCTTATGATAATGCCATATAGGAATATGATGTCAAATATATCCAATACAAAATATGTACAAAAATGCCATATGGGCATAAGACAAAGGGCTCTCTAGAATCAAAAGTCATTGTTTTGCATGCCTTGGAAAAAAATTATTTCCCTTTGCTTGACAATCGGATGGTGATAGGCCTGTCACTCATTTGTTCTGAGGCCGAGGAGTGCTCCTGGTGCTCCTCCTAGGGTTTAGTTCCTAGTGAAGCTTTATCTATTACAAGAAGAAGTAAAGATTTTAATATATAGAAAATATATTATAAAAAATGATATATTTAACAAAAAATGACCTACCACCATTTGACGATCACTCTCCTCAAGGGAAATATTCAAATTCCCATGCCAAGGAATATTGAAGCATTGTAAAAACCATCCAAAAATAAATTAAGCTACAAATCAATTATGGTTTTATTTTTCACTAACTAACAACTATAACAACAAATGTAAATTGAAATTTAGTAATCTGCCTACCTCCATGAGGGGCATTGATGAGTCTATACCAGATGAAACACCAATCTCCATTATAATCTTATGCACTCCTATGTTCTCACCTTGACTATATAACCAAGGGGTATCTAGTACATTTCTACATTGATTGACATCATATCATTGACATTGAATATAGTTTATTCTTGTTAGATTATTTTCTCTCTTCTTTGTGCTTTCTATTTGGTCCATAGATCTTGTCATCCATAGCCAATTCTAACATGGTATCAAAGCATGTTTGATTCTAACATTGTATCCATAGTCTATTGTGTGACTAAATTTGAGGAGTTTAATATGGGCATCAAAATACATCGTGTTGTAATAAGGTTAAATCGATGGATCTTTAAGTCTTGGAGAGATGGGATCCTAACACATTGTAGGTGGCTTAATCTTTTTCCATATTTTTATGGACTAGATCCTAAACCTTCATCAAAATGGAAGAGGGTTGTGTGGGGACATAAAAATAGAACATATTGTGGGATTAATTGGTTGTAATTGTGATATTGATACACTAATGGCCATTGATGGTATTGAGATCCCTCGTGACCTTATGACCAAACTTTGGGAGATGTATGGAGACTCGAATGAACCTCCTCTCCCAAAGGATCCTATTGTAGATTATCTTGTTCCACTTGTAGAGTTTTCACCTATTGATGATAAAATAGCTGAAACACTTGCTTATTAGGAAAGGTATGGTAGTTTTGATGACATGGAACCTTCTCCTTCTCCTCCTACAGAGACATCTATTGAGACTTCAGTTTCTATGGCTCCTAATCCAGATTTAGAGGGTTCATCTTCTTCATCTATGAGTCAACATATTGAGGCTGAGGACTCTTGTGATCTAGCATTGGCAGAATCATCTATTGTTGTACCTGTGGATTCTTGTGATTTAGTGGAGTAGGACATACATTGTCTTCCAAATATGGCTACTTTGGATGGATTCTTGATAGGTATTTCAGACTTGTTTGTGGAGTCTCATCTTGCAGATTTGGGGGACATCATTGAGAATATTCATCTTCTCTTTGATGAAGATGCTCCTTCTTCAGTTATTGTGAGGGAACACTCTGACCCTCTTGTTCATTCTCTACATGATCATTCTTTGCAGTTTGACATGAGTGTGGATACTTTTGGACAACATTTGGAGGAGGCTTCTTTATCTTTAGAGGGGATATCTTTCTCTTTGGATTATGCTCTACATTCATCTCTACTAGATGTTGGATTGTACTCTTCAGTAGTGTGGCCTAGAACGCCTATTTGGAGTGTGTCAGCTTTCGACATCAACATGGAGACACTTGAGCATGCTTCAGAGACATCATAAATCTTGCATACATTCTTGGTTTTGTTTCTTCCTAAGGGGAGGAACATTGTTCAGTGAAATTGGATCATCTTCAACATTCAATGTTGAGCTTCTACCATCATTGCAAGAGACTCAACATTGAGGGGGGGCTGCCTTGTCTCTCTTCAACTTCTCTCTTATGGGGGGTCTTTTTCCTCACATGGGGTTTTTACCTTATCATGCATCATTGAGAGGATTTATATTTTGTATTTCATCTCTCCTTTGGGGAGGAGTTTTGTCCCACTGGGTTTTCTCCTTTTCTCCATTTGTGAGAGATTGCATTGCATTTGTACATGGGTACCTAACATGGCCTAGTTGTTGGGACCCATCTTGCATTGTTTGATTTTGTGTACATTCTCCCTAGGTTGCACTTAAGGGGGGGTGTTGGTGTAATTAAACATTTTGTACCTTTTCCTAGGTCATAATTACACCTTAGTTAAGTTTACTTAGGGACCACATAGGAGTTGTTGGAGAATTTCCACCTTTGATGGACTTATCTTCTTATTACTTTATCACCTCCACCTTTCATGGACATATCATGTGATTAGGTTTCCACCTTTTGTGGGTGATCCACTATTTGTGGTGGTTATCACATTATCCCTTTCCACTTTAGGTGGAGTGATAGCTTTTCATTGTTGTCTCATGTCATAAGATTATGACACTTGTCATAATCTTATACACTCCTATGTTCTCACCTTGGCTATATAACCAAGGGGTCTCTACTACATTTGTACGTTGATTGATATCATATCATTGACATTGAATACAGTTTATTCTTGTCACATTATTTTCTCTCTTCTTTGTGCTTTCTATTTGGTCCATAGATCTTGGCATCCATAGCCAATTCTAACATGGTATCAGAGCATGTTTGAGTCTAACAAAAATAAAACAACAAATTATTCAATCACAAAAACTAGAATAGTGATGCATGTCATGGCTTATAATGTATCAGATAATGAACAAAACTTTGAGTACTTATTAAACTATATATTTATTAATATAATGCTTACTATTTTCCCTATCCATAGCTTGTTCGAAAGCACGTTTTTTTAGGCTTTTATCCATAGCAGCAAGGTGGTGAACTGTTTGATAAAATGATTTGGTAGACATGTACAATAATTGTGGTAGCATAGAGAAGGCAGTGAATTATTTGAAAAAATAACTCAAAGAAATGGGGCCTCATGGTGATGGAATTCCATTACAAAAAAATGTTTCATGGAATTCCATCACCATGAGACCGTATTTCTTCAAGGCATTTTTTCAAGATACTCACTACCTTGACTATGATATTGATTACTATTGGGTATGTGCAGGATCATGATGGGCCAAAAAGTTGCAATATGATGGGTATGTGGCTGACGATTTTTTTTTTTACCCAAAATTGATGAAATGAAAAAGGTTTTTAAAGGAGATTCTCAACTTTCCATGAGTATAAATTATTCTTTACTTTGAATTTAATAAATAATTATTATTCATTTTCTATTGAATTATGACTACAGTCCTGATTTTTATGTTGATTGAAAGAAATCTATAGCTTTCAAACGGTATCATATTTTTTGAATCCAAAACATGTGTCACATTCTATGCTTTGCATACTATAAGATTAAAAAATAAAAAAATGAATTTCATGAAGTTTTGACCAAGTTAAGGTGGTAAGACATACAAGTCTTTACATTTTTTAAAAGTTGTCATAAAAAAATTATAATTAGTTATTTAATTGGAAAAAAATTACAAAAAAATATGCATCACATCGAGACATAAGTCGTCTACTTATATCTAAAATCTTATAAAAAAATATTATCATTTTAATGTGGTTAGGGTGGTCAGACAGACACCTACTTCTTATTTTTTCCCTGAAAATTAAGTACTACTATATTGAAATTTCAAATTTTCACCAAATAGATTTTATTTTTTTGTAGATAAACCTAGTAATTTATAAAATAAATTCAATTTTGTACAAATTCTATTCTTACATATTTTTGAAATAATATAGATAACTTATTTAAATTTTTATGTCAAGTTGCCTAACTCTGATTTTTCTGAATTTTTTGCCACTTAAGGGCCTATTTTTTCCATGATGATCCTACACATACCCTATTATGATTTGATGGATTTTTTCCAAGGATGCATAGTTTTTTGGAAAGCACCTATCTTAGGATTTTAGCCATAGTAGCAAGGAAGTGAGTAGTTTGATAAAATTATTTGGTAAACATGTATGGAAAATGTGGTAGCATACAAAAGGCGGTGAGTTGTTTGAAACAATTCCTTGAAGAAATGTGGTATCATGGTGATGGAATGGCATTCCATCACCATGAAACCTTATTTCTTTGATTTATTTTTTCAAACTACTAACTATCTTGTCTTTTCTATTGCTTAGTGTTATGCTTTGATATATTTTTTCCAAGAATGCATAGTTTGTTGGAAAGCACCCTTTTTAGGTTTTAGCCATAGTAGCAAGGAAGTTCAAGTAGTTTGATAAAATTATTTTGTAGAAATGTATGGAAAATGTGGTAGAATAGAAAAGGTTGTGAGTTGTTTGAAAAAATACCTCAAAGAAATGTGGTCTCATGGTGATGGAATGGCATTCCATCACCATGAGACCACATTTCCTGGAGGAATTTTTTCATACTCACTACCTTGTCTATATTATTGCTTACTATTATTCTTTGATAGATTTTTTCCAAGAATCCATAGTTTGTTGGAAAGAACCTAATTTAAGCTTTTATCCATAGCAACAGGGAAGTGAGTAGGTTGATTAAATGCTTTGGTAGATGTGTATGTAAAATGTGGTAGCATACAAAAGGTGGTAAGTTGCTTGAAAAAATACCTCAAGAAAATCTAGTCTATCAGACCACATTTCTTTGAGGCATGTTTTCAAGCTACTCACTACCTTGTCTATGCTATTTCTTGCTATTGTTCTTTGATAGATTTTTTCTATGAACCCATATTTTTTTGGAAAGCACCTTTTTTTAAGTTTTTAGCCATAGCATAAAGGAAGTGAATTGTTTGATAAAATGCTTTCATAGACATGTATGGGAAATGTGGTAGCATAGAAAAGGAGGTGAACTGTTTGAAAAAATGCCTCAAAGAAATTGGGACTCATGGTGATGGACATCACCATGAGACCACATTTCTTTGAGGCATTTTTTCAAACAACTCATTGCCTTGTCTATGTTATTGCTTACTATTATTCTTTCATATATTTCTTCCAAGCATCCATAGCATATATAAGGTAGAAAGCTATTTGAAAAGATACCTCAATAAAAAGTGGTCTCATGGAATGCCATGACACAAAAATGCAATTGGCAGTTGGTCCTCGTTATTACTTATGCTATGTGAAGTAATTGCATCATTGCTTATGTTGACTTTCTAAAATTGACTATATTATAGTTGAAATTTTATCATCTGTCAACATCTAGTTATTAGTTATGAAATGTGAAGTAATGCTTTGACTTTGAAAGATGTGCAATGCAATATAATCAATGATATGAATATAAGCTACAAAAATATGTTAAGTACAATTCATTAGTTAAACTCTTCATTATATTACCTATGTGAAAGTTTTTCCAACTCTACTAGAACTCAGAGGTGTTCCCATGAAAGCTCCAATATTAGCCTACTCAACATCGAAAACCAAATATTAGAATACCATTCATATAACAATGCTATTAACATGTAATAAATTTATAATTATTTACTACTTACATACCTGAATAGTAGATGCAGTGGAGTAATAAGCATGTGGAGTGCCGGTGTATCTAGTATCAACACTATGATGCTGAAATTTTATTACAATCATAAAAATAAATTACTTAATCTTGCATTTCAAAAATGAAATTTAATAAATTAATTAATTCAATCAACATGCTAACATTTACCTGAGTATCGATGACAAAAGCCTAATTAAAAATTTCAGCTACCCTCGCCATCTCCATAGTTGTAGACATATCCTATGTAGTAGCCTCCTTAGTGTTAATGGGGTCATATTTACAAGTCTCCCCACAATTTTGACATGAATGGGTGGAAGCCAAATAGTCGAAGACTTCCCTCGATGGCACTATACTATAGGACTGACATGATGAATGAAACTCTGGGTCAAAGATGTGATAACCTACAAAGTTTCTACCTCGACACTCTCCTTTGTGATGGAATGGATAATGATGTGCTCATGATCTGGCCTAGTGAGATCTCATCTCGCTTACTGCCTAGGATCTAGTCATGCACCAAGTCTATCTTGAGCCAACCCCCACCTCTCCCCTAGAATCCTATAGATGAACTCACATTATAGTTTCCTTAGGAAATATTGTGGGACTTCACAATTGTTGCATGGTGGGTAATCAAAAACCATGTACCACCTATCCCAAAAATGGTTGCTAATCCCTTGGTGGTGGCACCAATGGATAGGAAGCCTCTTCACATTGAGGCCAAGATTTTTATTTATGCATGGGTCAGTGAATAATGAGCACAAATATAATTTTGTAATTTTTTCATCTTTGACATCTTTATATGACAATTTATCCCAGTAAAAATTCTTAGCTACTTGCCTCCTATCATTCCAACCAATTAATTTTTTGTTGATTGCATCTAGATTTTTTAACAATTCTTTAAGAGAATTTTCAAGTGTTCTTCTCTCCATGGTTGAACTTGTTGAATCGTTCAACATCGTGATTAACTCCTTAATTTTTTTTTATTCTTTTCAATTTCACTCAACTTGAGGGATTGGTGGAGGAGATTGTTGTTGTGGTTGTTCAACTTGAGGATTTTGTTGATTTTATTTTTGCATTGCTTGTTGATGATTTTTTTCCTGTTGTTGTTGCTCTACTTTTGGAGGATTTTGAGAAGGGTTTGTAGGTTTATTAACATCTACAAATTCAACAAATAAATATTAAAAATAACCTAAAACTAACAAATTCACAACAAAAAAAAAAACAATCTTTACATATTAGACCTCCTCATCGATGTGGTGGCATCTTGGCAACAAAACAACAACAATTTGATGAAAAAAATTGCAAGATGACTCCTCCCAGAATACGAGCATGCAAATGAAAGGTTTTGGCTATGGGCAGAAAAAGAAATAGTAACAATGAAAATGGATTTTGTTTCCTTTTCTTTTTTTCTTTTAATGGATCATAATGCAAGTGTGTTATAATGTGCTCACATTATTGGCTTGGTGTGGCCAATACTTAGGCTCAGAACACAAATCCATAACATTCTCATATTATAACATGCTCACGTTAGAGCGTATCAAAACTTTTTTAAAAATTTGGCCACAATTTGGCCTCCCATCTTTTGCACCCACCCTCATGAACAAATAGGATGGCTCTACAGGCATGCAAGTTGTGTTATGCAAGGTGGAAATATAAAAAAAAATGAAAAATGTAAAATAGTGAACGTTCAAAGGGGTCTTTTTTAGTTAATGCAAGGTCTTAACTTAGCAAACATTGTGCCTAATATCTCCAAGAGAGGACAAATCAAAGAATAGAAAATTCACAACCTAGGAGATGCAATGTGTCACATGAAGCCACTTAGAGGAATGTAATATGCCAAGAGAGATCCCGCTCTTGAAGGAAATCACACCCAGTGTCATCCACAAAGTGATAAACACATCGTATGAAGTAAGAAAAATGCACCATGAACCATGAAAAGAAAAAATAAAAATAATAATGCCAATGTATGCCCTCACTTTAAAGAAATTTCTGAACACTATAATGTGAGAAATTACTTTAAAGTAGCAAATGATAAATGCAAACAAAGAATACATGAGAGCTAACTTGGAAAGCCCTATGCCAAGTCATATGTTTCCAAGTAAATCCATGTCATGCAAAAGAAAAGGAAAATAAAGGGGTTTCCCCCAAAAAGAAAACACCAAACACGAGGGATCTATGGATTTGGGGTCAGTATGTTCTTTTCTGCAATTTTTTTAGAGAGTTTGGAACTATCGGCATTCCCCAAATATACATAGTACTGGAAGAATGACACAAAGAGAGCGAAAACAAAGAAAAACATTTTGGGTCAACATGGAAGATGCATGAATGTCTTGGCACCCTACATCACTCCCAAAAGGAAAACATAAGAAAAATTAAAAGAAAGGAAAATAAACAATATTTTGAGTCAACATGGAAGAGACATGAAGGTCTCAATGCCTTGCATCATCCCCAAAAGGAAAACACAAGACAACTGAAATAGAGATAAAAATAAAGAAAGATGGACAACATAGAGAAGAATGAAGGTACACAAAGAGAAATAGATACATCAATTACAATGTCACGAGGGATCAAATTATGAACATGCAATCACACAAAAAGAAAATGAAAAATAAATAATTAAAAATACTAGTAAGGCACATGCGAATCAACCTATTAGCAAGTCATCCGCCTCCCAATCATTTTTTTTGTATACTGAAGGTAAGTAACAAGCCAAAGGGACAAGAGAAAGTTCCAAACTATGGGAAGTACTAGGTTCAACACTCTTTGTAGGAGAGTTTTCATTTAAGCTCATGGAAGAGAAAAATAGTGTATTCAATTCGTGATGCACCTATTCATCAATTTTAGCAACCTCATCATCATCATCCAAGTTAATCACAACAAGAGGTTGAACGATAATGTCCATGGAAGAGTTCAAATCTTGTGTTTGTTTTATTGGATTGTTTTATGTCAAGGTGAGGGAAGAGTCATCTTGCACTCCTTCAGCTAAGTTTGGCTCTTGATTTTCTTTGTTTAATTCTTCATGTAACCTACGAGAAATAGAATGATGTCTATGCCTATGCTCTCTAGCACCTCTATTTCTTTTAGTTTTGTTTTCAAGTTATGTTTGTGTAGGAGCGGGTTGATCAACCATAGGTTTCTTTTCTTCCCAAAGGGGAGGAATGAAATGAACCATGGGAGGTTGTTTGACTACTTTCTCTTCGACTTTGTATACTTGTTTTATTCTAGGAGGTGTGATAGGGTTGTTTTTTTAATCTTTTGGTCGCTTGTAGGATGTAGGTGAAGGTTTTGTCTTAGGTTGGTCTTGGTTATTTGGGACTTCTTTAGGTTCAAGCATGGTTTCATCAAGGATGGTAGTCTCAGAGGTGGATGGGGACATGTTTTAGAGGGATACTTTTTCTCTTTTCTTTTCCTTGAATTTTTGGTAGGTCAAGAAAATGAAGTCTTCTCGGGGTTTTATAGGTTCCATAGGCTCAGGCCAAAAGGAATCTAAGGAAAAATTTCCTTTGGAGGACAAGGGGTTGAAGCCACTATGGTGGAGACTGAATATTTCATTGTCAAAGGGAAACTTTAAGTATTTATGCATAAACGAAGGCACAAATTTTAGGGAGTGAAGCCATGGATGGCCTAGCATCATACAAAATTGGTCCAACTATGGGATGATGGAGAATGAGACATCTAATATCTTTGATCCTATTTGCAAAGGTAAGGTGATCAATCCTATAGTAGGTAAAACTAAACCATTATGTTTCTTGATCCATGCTTTTGGTTTGTCGTATAGATCTTGATAGAGTTCATACAAAAGTAATAATTCCTCGATGATCATGTTCTCTCCATAGGAAAGATCTATTAGTATCCCATTAGTGGGATTGTCATAGATATAGTTGACTATGTAAAGAGGACCATTAGGTGCATGTTTAAGTAAATCCTTAGAGAAGAAAGCAATTTCAAGAGGATTTTTAGTGTGGCCATTATGAGGAATGGCATCTATCACCCCTACTATTTCATCTCTAGGATTATTATTGATAACATTGTTTGGAATAGAATCATTATTTGTATCATCTATGTCAAGGGTATGTGCAAGATCATGATGGGCCAAAAAGTGGCAATATGTAAGTGATATGATGGTCCATGTGGCTAACGACTTTTTTTTTACCCAAAATTGATGAAATGAAAAGGGTTTTTAAAGGAGATTCTCAGATTTCCACCAATATAAACTATGCTTTACTTTGAATTTAATAAATAATTATTATTGATTTTCTATTTGAATTATGACTAAAATCCTGATTGATAGAGTGATTGAAAAACATCTATAGCTTTGAAACGATATCATATTTTTTGAATCTGAAATATGTGTCACATTTTATGCTTCACATACTATGGGATTAAAAAAATAATAATTGATTTTCATGAATTTTTGACCAAGTTAAGGTGGTCAGATGTACGAGTGTTTATACTTTTAAAAAGTTGTAATAAAAAAATCATATTAATTATTTACTTGGGAAAAAAATAAATAAAATATGCATCACATCGGGACACGATTCTTCTACTTATATCTAACATATTATAAAAAAATATTATCATTTTATTATGGTTAGGGTGGTCACACGGACACCTACTTCTTATTTTTACCCTAAAATTTAAGTACTACTGCAATGAAATTTCAAATTTTCACCAAATAGATTTTTTTTAAATAAAAATAAAGCTGGTAGTTTAGAAACTAAATTCAATTTGATACAAATTCTATTCTTACATATTTTTGAAATAATATAGATAACTTATTTAAATTTTTATTTCAAGTTGCCTAACTCTGATTTTTTTGAATTTTATTGCCACTTAAGGGCCTGTTTTTTCCATGATAATCCTGCACATGCCCTCAACATTCATCACATCATTCTTTGTAGTATCGCTAGCTTTGACAAATGAAATATTATGTTTTGGAATGGGGTTGGTGAAAATTTGCAATTTTTGGTTAGGAGGGGCAACAAACTTATTTCCTTGATCACTAACACCTCCAACCGAAAGACAACTAGAATTAATGAGGTCTTGCACAAGATGTTTAAGACACTTGCAATGTTTCGTGGCATGCCTCTTTTGTTGGTGAGAGTTGTAATAAGAATTTTATCTAAAGCTTAGGGGTAAAGTCTTATTAGGATCAGGAATTTTTATGGGAGGCAAGGTAATCATTTGTTGTTCTAAAAGTTGGTACATTGTGTTATGAAGGGTATTGGGTAAGGGAGCGAATTATATTTTTGAGTCACCATAGATAATGGTGTTATGGCTCTAATAGAAGCTACTTGGTTGTTGGCATTGTGATTTTTTTTTAAGGGGGATTTAATTAGAGGAACCCTTTATTCTGTCTCCTACAAGGTTGGGGATTATTGTGGTTTGTGAGCTCAAATTTCTCAGTTCAGCTAGAAGTGGGCTTTGTATCTTGACTATTAACCGAATGTTGATAATCATGGAGGGTAGTACAAAAGTGCATGAAGGATGGGAATTTCATCATTGTCAACTTGTCTTGGATCTTAACAAATTTTCTATGAACATCTTTTGGAGATGAGGGTTTGGAACCTTGACATCGATTTGGGAATAAAGTGATTGATAGTGTGAGATAAAGTTAGTTAACTTTTCTTCTTCTTTCTGCTTGCATCTCATCAAATCAGAAAAGGTCATCTTAGGAGTCATATACACTTGGAAATGTTTTAAAAATGCATCAAAAAATTCATTGAATGAACTAATTGAGTTGTTTAGTAAATGGGAGAACCATTCCAAGGTGGTGTCTTTTAAAGATCTAGGAATTTTGTTTTCCAGAGGTTTATCATCAAGGATAAAGTCACTATATAGGGAAGTATAGGCATTAGCATGGTTAGAATTATTTCCCTTCCCTCCATATTTCTCAAATATAGGAACCTCTACACCTTGTGGAATTGGTGTTCACAATATCTCCAAGGACACTGGATTGCTTTGGATATAATATGTAGGTGTGCCATTTTTTTGATTGATGGTGGAGACTTGCTTTTGGAGGGATCAAATGGTTTGAAAGAGTTGGGCTATGAGAGGGTCATTTTTTGTGTTATGAGATGGAAGTGACAAAGGTGAAGGGGTGTATGTGTTTGTAGGACAAGTGAATGGAATCCTTATAGGTGGTAAAGTGGTAAGAGATATAATTTGTGATGCCACATAGGAACTAGGGATGCTCGTAGGAATACCCAAGGAAGGAATCACATTACTAACTTGTTACATTGTTGTTGTGACTTGAGGGTCAGTATAGGTAGGTATTGAGGGAATTATTGTGGGAGGAGGAATTTGAGTTCCTCCTTGACTTGTGATATTTCTTGTTCGAAAAGGACAACTAGTGGTTGAGGTGAGATGTTTTCCACAAATTTGAACTATGCTTTTCACAAGTTCAAGGTCATCTTCACTTTCAAGCATGTGGTGATGTTATTTATAGTAGGGATGGAAATAGTTGAAATGTTGTCAATTTGCACTTGATGTTGTAAGTTTTCTAGGTCCTCATGAATGTGAAGTATGTTTTCTTCCAGGACACTATCATTCCTTGGTTCAAATTACACACTACTTCCAGGCAAAGATTTGTTAAAGGTATTGTCCATATCTAGTGTACTAGTGTCAATACTCAAAGTGAAAGAGCAAGAAAACCCAAGATCCACAATGATTGTGCAATCATGGGATGACATGAGTCTCAAACTTCATCTCACTATAGTATTAGTAATAGGACACAAAATACAATTGCAAAGGCTACTACATGCAAGTTGAATGTTAATGTGATGTAAGCTAAGAACAATGAAATGATTACAACTAAAATTATAGAAACTGAAACAAAAATGTAGCAACAACAAATAGAAACTCAGAAACTAAACTTTAAATGCCAGAAAATGCAGTGCAGTATGTGCAGATGAATTGATTCGGCCAGGGTGGTGAATGAGTCCCAAGGACGAATTTTTAGAAAAAATTTAGAAATTTTGAACTAGATTTAATGCATTTTATGTCTTTTGATCTATTTCTAAGATGGAAATGTAGAATTTTAATGATTTTCAATGAAATTGGATGCAAAAATGCAAGCTAAATGAGCTTTCACTAATACAAAATTTTAAACCCTAGAATGCAAATTAATCAATTCAAATCCTAATTGAATGTTCATGCAAGCCAAATCTAGGATGAAAATGCACTCCAAATCACAATTATGATGTTCTAGATGTAGGTTTACCAAAATGAAATGGGGAAAGTTGGATTCCTTTCACCTTTAAGGTTTTGGACCTAAAAGGGGCAATTTTCACTTACTTTCACTCAAGAACAAACCCTTGAGATCTCAGTGAAAAAGGGAAAGAGATCTTGTAAGAAGGTTGTCCTAGGGGATGAATGTGATCTAGTGAGGCATTCACCACCAAGATTAGACTTGGAAAAGATAATGAAATGCAAGATGAAATGTAAAAACCTAATTGAATGCAAACTAGCACAAAGTGACCTAGAAAAGTGAATGAAATGCAACATAAAACTGTAAAACAAAAAGTATGCACCTAGGAAACTGGAGATGGATGAGTGAAGGTTTGAATGACTAAAAAATCTACTTTCAAGGCTGACTGGGACTCATTCACCAAACTAGGAAAATCAATCCATTTTATAGGAAATTGTCCAGGAACAAGTTTCTGCCAAAAGGGTATCCAAATTTGCAAAATCCTAAAAAATGTATTGGAACTGGGACTCATTCACTAGAAGTGAGGAATCAATCCAGTTTATATTTTTTTGCAACTTCAAAATTTGATTTTTCTCTTCTTTGTCTTCTTTTCTCTTCTTGATTAGTTTTCATATCCGAATATCTTATTTACAACCTGTAGGTGATCTCCAATGTTCTCCAAGGCTTGATGACAACTTTGAATGCTTGAAAAAAATTCTCCTATCTTTCTCCTTATGAAATATACAACCTAGACCTACAAATCACACACAAAGGAGAGGGGAAAATATTGGGGGTTACTGGATAAGGGTTTTCCCTGGTCAAACCCCTTGTTGTTAATTAAACCTTGAAATAAAAGAAAATATGAACATAGAATGATGAATAAATTGTAGTGTGGGAAAATGTATACCCTTGCATTTTCAAACTTGTTTGGTCCTACATTGCTTTATTTATCTCTATTTATGTCTTAATTGGTCCTATTTTGCATCCACAAACCTAATAAACTATATATTTTTCTAGGAAATCTAGACAATTATGAATGGATAAATGATAATTTAATGATTCTGGTTGAGTGTCCTAGATTTTTGGGTCAGGACTAGGACACCACCTAGGGTGTATTTGTCCCCCAAAGGTCTTGGGACCCCCTTTTTATTGAAACCTTAAATGGGCCCCTTTTTGGAGTCTGTTCCCCAAGGTTTTAGGACTTGGGACTAAGATACCACCTAAGGTATCTTAGTCAAGTTTTTTTTAGGATTTAATTTCAAATTATGGTAGGACTTGGCCTCCTTTAATTAATGAATTCATATATCACCTTATTGTGGTGTAATTTTGGGATATTAAGCATGAATAGGTATAAATATAAGGTCAATTCATTCATTTCAATCCAAGTCTTTTTTTAAACCATTCCTAATAGAATAATTAAGTTCACAAGAGCATTCAAGAGAAATTCATCAAGCATTTGGAGCCATCATCAAGATTCAAGCATCATATCAAGGAGTTGCATCATGTGTGTTTTATAGCTAACAATTGTCATGTAGGTGTAGACACCTAAATTTGATCACTTCCATATGGTTAAAATCCTATCATTTACTTGTCTAATTCATCTATATTAATTAAATGACATATTTAATTAATATTATCCCATTTTCTAAGGTTCCTAACAGTATTTAATTAAATACTTTATCCTTTAACATTTTTTCCAAATTAAATAAATGTATCAATTTATTTAATTTAGTCAATTATCTTCTTCAATTTTGAATTCATTCTTTCTCTCACCTTGTCCCATCGTCCATAACCTTTTCATTAATATGGGTTAATCTAATTAATCCTTCATTAGGATGTGCATATTCTTAATTAGGATTAATGTCACATCCTCCATATTTAGTCACTTGCCTCTAATCCTCATTAATTTTCCTAATCACCTATTTGTACAACTTTAATCTTAATCACTTACCTTTTCTAGCATGTCCTTAAGTCAACCCTTCATGGTACTTACCTTATTTGGTTTGACCTCTTCCCCATGTGAATTAAAAATTTACAATTATTCCCCCCATGCATTTCTCTTCCCCATGACCTCTCAAAGGTCATATCAAGCACATGGGACAAGGACCTCCTTTTGGAGGACCTTGTCTCATCCATAGATTCTCTTCCAAGCTTGTGAATTTTAAATTCACTTTTATTTCTCCAATTCCCTTTCAAATCCCCATGGTAACCAGAGTGGACTTTCTAAAAGTCCTCACTTGTCACTTTCAGCCCCACTTGGGACAAGGAATCTCTTTTTATGGAAATCATCTTTAATCCTAAGGTACTTGCAAGTACCTTGGGACCACATGGCCATTTCCATGTCACTTTGTACTTCTTCCATATCACCCTCCACATGGCAAGGTGTGAGGGCTTGTGAGTCCTCAAATCACCACATCCCTTCATCTTGTCCATAATGGATTAATCTCAGTTGTCCATTTTTTTTTAAATGGAGGATCTTGGCCTCAAGTTAGAGGTTAAGATTTGTGAAAACTTTCAAGAGTTCTAAGATTGTTAAGCTATTATTGCATAGTCATTTATTGCAGAATTCAAGCCATTTGCATTCAAATCCATTTTACATTCTCACCTACCATCTCCCATCATTCAACCATATCCATTATTACAAGCTTTCCATCAAGGAGCATACATCAAGAGCATCTTCAAGGGCCAACCACTTCATCAAATTAAACAAGTAAAATGTATAATCTTCATTACTGTTTTATTGTTGTTTGTTTAGTTTTAACTAGGCCTAATTGTTGAGGTGTTGTTGTGTTTCCTTTTTATTGCATTCATTTTGTTTTGTATTTTAGACTAAGAATTTTCATTGCACACATTTTTGGCACACCCAGTGGGATCCACATCATGGGTTTGTCACTTTTATATTTTATGTTTTTTAAAAATTTGCAGGTTCAGGAACACAGAGGTGACTCCACCCACAAAGAGGTGACCCCATCCACGAACAGGCGACCCTGCCCACAAAGGGGTGACCCTGCCCAAAAATCCAGATTTTTAGTTTCTATTTTCCTATGTTTTTAACTATTTCTATAGATTGTAGACAAATAGGCATCCCCGGCCATGAATAGGCGACCCTGCCCACAAAGGGGCAACCTCGCCCAAAACCCTGATTTTTTGTTTTTTTTGTTTTTCTCTATTTCAGACTTTTTTGTAGATTCTCAACTAAACAGGAAACCTTTCCCACAAAGGGGTAATCCCACCCACGAACAGGGGACCTCACCCACAAAGGGGCAACCCCGCTCAAAAATCCATATTTGCAGTTTCTATTTTTTTTATGTTTTTAATTGTTTCTACAGATTCTAGACTGAATAGGCAACCCCACCCACAAAGGGGTGACCCTACCCATGTATAGGTGACCCCTCTAATAAAGGGGTGGCCCCATCCAAAAATATAGATTTTTCAGTTTCTATTTTTCCGTGTTTTTAACTATTTTTGCAGATTCTGGACAAACAGGCGACTCAACCCACGAAGAGGTGACCCCACCCACAAAGGGGTGACCCCGCCCTAAGAGCCAATTGTGCCCAAAACATAGAGGCAACCATGCCTAGAATAGAGGTAAAACAAGTAAATAAATAGTAAGTTTATCATTTTAGAAATCATATTCAAGCTATGTTTCACTATTTCTGACTTGCTAACGTGTGTTGTTTATGAATGTTGTTTCATTACTAACATTTGTGTAGCTTGATTGTCGAAGATGATAAAAATGAAACTATTAACACATTTGTTGTAGTAGGAGTGTTGGTGTAATTAATTATTTTATTACACTTTATTAAGTTTACTTAGATTTTACTTAGGTAATAATTAGTTTACTTAATTAATAAGTAAGCTTTATTTAGTTGAGCTATTTTTAGGTCAACATTAGGGTTATGCATACATTATTTTTATAAAGAAATTCATCTCATTGTAATTTATTAATTCTAAATAATATCAATTTGCACATCTTCATGTAAAACTCTAATTTTTATTATTTTTCTCTTTTGAGGAAGGCTTTTCTGGTTTGCATGTCTGATCTTGGTTTCTAACATGGTATCAAAGCCTTGATATGTAGCCCCTTCTCAGATTTTGGAGAAAAATATTGCAGAGGACTTTCGGAGTTCCTCGAGAGTATCATGCCTTGAGATTATTGATGCAATGTTTTGGATCAGATCGAGCATTTCCATTGGATTTAGAGCATTGGAAAAGTCAAGTTTGGCTTTTATTTTATTGATTTTGGTCATTGTTGAAAAACTCTATGAGGGTTTCAAGCTCAGTGATTTTTTGCAAGCTCTGGGGGTAGCTGATTTTTCAGGGCACTTTGGGCTCAAATGAAGGTCACCATCACGTTCATAATGGCCAAAAACCCTAAGAATGCCTATCATTTTGTCAATTTCGGAGCAGTTGGTTTTTGAGGCAAAACAAATTTGCCAAGGAGGTTGTACGGCCTCCCCAACATGCATTACAAGGCATGGTTTAAAAAAAAACTCAAAAAATTGAAAAAAACAAATTCATTCATGCACTGCCAGAAGAAATAGTTGGGCTCCACCACTGCACCACCTGATGGCCACTAGGAGCGGCAGCCATCGAACGATGCCCAACCCGAGTGCCGCCAACCACGGTCAACCCCCGCGGGCCCCTTCTGCAGTCGTCGTGGTCATATGGGGAACCAGGCACTATGCGCCCAGCCCCTATATAGTGGTCATATGAATGACTAGGTGCTCTGACCCAAGCCCCTACCTGCTAGCCCCTGGTCATGTATAGGACTTGGGGCCAAAATTTTTTTAGCCCCTTGGGCTGCTTGAAGGCCAAATTGGCCATTCTAGAGCACTTTTACAAAATCGGGCGTATTTTTTGCATACGGTGTCCATTTTTTGCAAACAAGATACCATTGGAAAGCTGATTCTAATGCCAATATAGTGGTGGAGGTTGTGTTTTATGAATGTTATCTATTTTTTTTTTTTAGGTCCTTGAACTTAGATGAATCATTTTAAACTTCAGAGGGCATATCTTTTGACTTGGTTATCCTTTTTTCGCCATTATCGTAGCATTGGAAAGTTGGTTCAGTTCTCTACAATTATCTGAGGTCCTTTTTTAATCAAGAAGGTAGATGTGAAATTTTTCTTGTGCATGCACTCTATTTTTTTTTTCATGCTCTAGGTTTTCTTTTTCTCTTTAGTTTATGCATGTTTAGCATTCTCTCCTTTTACAATCATTGGCTATTGTAATAAATGAACTGATATAAATTTCCATTAGGGGGGTTTCTTGCATAATAATCTAATTAGAGTGTCATTGTACTTTGATATCATCTTTATTTTGATGACAACTTGCATGGTTTGTATCTGGTTTATGTTGTTTCTTTTGGTCACATCTTGCTCATAACTTGACACAGATCAGATTCACATCAGTTCACACTTCAGATTGAGAGCCTATGGTTATTGATCCACATTGGGTCACATCTCAGTTTGAGGGCCATTAAATTTATGGTTAATGTTCAAGAATCTTCATGGTACTTGCTTCTATGGATCAGTTTTAGTCATAGTTTGGCATCGACATTGAGATACTTAGAGCTTCCAGATTCTTTCATCATATCATTCCCTCTTATGGGGGGAAAATATTTTCATCTACTATTGCTTCAAAGATTCCAAGGATATTCTTGTTTTTGAGTTTTCTAGTGTTTCGTGGCATCAGATCTATTGTTTCTTTTTCATGATTCCTTGAGTCAATCAATGACTCTTATCTAGTTTCATTAGTAAATAGAAGTATATTTCCTTGCTTGTCAGATTTAGGTTCTAGTGTTACTCCACAGTGTTCTTCTAGTGCTTCTTTGTAGCAGGTCCTCTCATTGAGGGGGGGGTTTGTCCCACTGGGTTTTCTCCTCTTTCTCTTTCATTGTATTTGTACATGGGTACCTGATCATGGCCTTGTTGTCGGGACCCATTCATGCCTTCTTGCATTCATATTAGTTTTAAGTGCATTCTTTTTAGTCTCCCTAAGTTGCACTTAAGGAAGGGTGTTGGTGTAATTAATTATTTAATTAAATTTTATTAAGTTTACTTAGGTTTTACTTAGGTAATAATTAGTTTACTTAATTAATAAGTAAGATTTATTTAGTTGAGCTATTTTTAGGTCAACATTAGGATTATACATACATTGCTTTTATAAAGCAATTCATCTAATTGTAATTTACTAATTTTGAATAATATCAATTTGCAGATCTTCATGCAAAGCTCTATTTTTATTATTTTTCTCTTTTGTGGAAGGCTTTTCTGGTTTGCATGTTTGATGTTGGTTTCTAACAAGGACAAAGCTTGTTTCTTTTTCTAGTTAACTTGTTGTTTTCATTCTTAACTAGGAATGTAGGTTTAATTAAGAGGTGTCAATAAACTTGTTTGTTGTACTTGTATAAGTGGGCTATTTACATATCCAATCCCCTTGCACCATTTGGTGATCTTGGGTGGAGAGAAATCATAGTCCACTTAAGTCATTTTTTTATCCCTTTTCAATTTTCTTAGCGGGACCTACTTGGGGATTTCATCACCCTAAGGGATGATCCCAACCACGTGTTACCGATGGGGTATATAAATGGGGGAGGTGAAATTTGTACCTCAATCCAGTCACGTCATGTCTGATAGAGCTTTGAAGATAGGGTGATACCTAGATAAGACAAGAAGAGCTAGTTTGAGCTCCTAGTATCTCGCTGGTTATTCCTAACTCACGCATGTAGATAGGTTGGTGTTCACGGTTGTTCCCCATGTGCCATGCATATATTGAGGATGCCCTTAGTTACCTTGTTCAACCTAGATAGAGGACCATGTTGGCCATACCCTTAACATTAAAATTAGGCTTGTGTTGTTTGAATTACCTTCTTGTGCAAAACCAATGTTTATAAGCCAGTTTTGGCCTTTTTGTTTGCTATTTTTCATCCTTTTCAATAGATTTTTTGCCTAATTTAAGTTCAGACTAGCATAGAGAGGCAACCCTACCCTAAAAGGGGTGACCACGCCCTTGAAAAGGTGACCCCACCCTCAAAGGGCTGACCCTGCCCTTCCCGTTTCAATTATTTTTCATTTAGACCAAGCCAAAATTCACCAATTTTCCTAAAATAGATGACCTTTCCCTCAAAGGGGCAACCCTACCCCCTTGTCTAAGCTCCTATTTATCCTATACAAGTCAAAATTTTAGTAGTTTTTCCTTTTTGGGTGACTCTGCCCCCTTTTGGCTGACCCTACCCACTTTTTGGGTGACCTTGCTCTCTAAAGGGGCAGCATTGCCCTAAAAGGGGTGACCTTGCCCTCTAAACAATCATTTTTAGCCTTCGTTTGCTAGTCGTTACCCTGTTTCAGATACCCATTTTTTGATTCTCAGTATCGTTCCCTTTTTTTGACCGGCTATTCACCATTACGATCATTTATCCACCCATTTTCCCATTCTGAACATTGTTCCCTCATTTCAACCACCCATTCATGGAAGTCGTACACCAGATCTGAGAAGCCAAACACTTGTTCCAAGAACCCATTTTACCATTTAGAGTGTCATTCCTCCATCTTGTGCATCCATTCACTCATTCTGAGTGATCATTTGCCCATTCCATGAACCCGTTTGCCCATTTTGGAAGTCCGCTTATCGATACCACTTGACCATTTTTCAAACTAAGTCAAAACCAAGATCTATTTGGGAAACTCTACCCCTGTTTGGGTGACCCTACCCAAGTTTGGGTGACCTTGGCCTAGTTTGGGCAGCCCTACCCTATAACTACATTCGTTTCCCGAGTCTAATCCGAAAAGCTAGTTTCTCGAGATTCTAAAAATCTTGTTGTCTGCTTAGCTGTTTATGCATATTCCTCAAATCAGTCCACCTGCATCATGATCCATTTGCATCCAAATCATATAGGTGCATCCTTAATCATCCTTTAGGTTCAACATCCATTATCATTTTCTTGATCCAAATCCTCTAAAATTTGTTTGAAGTTGTTATTCGAATTGACCTAGGTGCTTGAACCTGTTCATCATCCTTCAACATCTACTTAGGATTTCCATCCATCCTAAGTTGATCATCATCCTTATCCCTATCAATCCCCTTCCATCTCAAGGCGAATTCGATGCTATAATCATTAGTTCATCCTTTAACCTAATCAATCGACACTTTAAGTCACCTAGGATGATCTCTGAACCCAGTTTAGAAACCCTTCCAATCATCTAATCAACCGATCCTTAAGCTGATTTCATCTAATCCTATCCATCATTTTATTGATCAATCCAATCCAATCCAATCACATATATCCAATTATCCAATCAATTGATCCATCATCCATCCAATCAATTGATCTATTATTAAATCTAATCAATCAATAAATCAATCTTTATTTAGATAATATTTGTATTACATCTTAGACCACCTAGTTGTGTTTCAAGTTCATGCCCATTCAGACCCATTCACAAGCAAAAAAGAAAATGGTAGACCAACAAGTGCAAGGTTCCCAGCCAAAAATCCCACAAGATCCTAACAACGTCCCAAATATCCCACAAGATCCCCATAATAGTGCCTCATCACAATCCAACACCGACATCTAGAACACCACACCATTCATTGATGAAAAAATGGTTAACCAACCTGAAGTCATTGTTGATGAATACCCTAATGATCCTATTAATGTTCAGATGATGGATCGTCTCCTCGACAAGTGTGAGGATGATATTTTTTCCACTCTGCTCATGAGAGGAGTCAAACCAGCATCTTATTTTTATGTGTCACAATATGTCAGTACCCACACTCTTCCCACACCTTCCAACCCACAAACTTCACAAAACATTCCTAGGAATTCATATTTCCCTAAAAGTGCACCCACAAAGAATTGGTATCATCCTGAGTTTGGAGATGTTGTGATACACCAAGTTGCTAGTTATCCTCGACTCCCAACCATAACCTCCATAGAAAAACCCGAACATCACAATCCCTATGCCTATGAAATGCCACCATACATCCCATCCAATCCACCACTTCCATCCCAACATCTTAGTCAACCACCTATCAATACTGGGGGCACACCTATCCTTGCATTAATTCCACCTCTAGGATCTGCACCTGCTAGCAACTTACCACCACCTACATTTCAACAACCTCCCCCTAATCCTCACCAATCCACTTCATTTCAAACACCACCACAACAAACTGATACTCTTGTTGCCTCATCCATACCACCTCATCAAAAACCTCCGCAACACAACATTTCCATCCCACAACAAAACATCTCGCCAACCTACAGTAGTCCGACAACATCAACATATTTTATCTCACCCCACCTTACCAACCACCGCCACAACAAAAACCACCATCACAACATATAAATATTCCTACACAAACATAACATAATCCCCTTACAAAATATCTTTATCATCCATATAGCACATACATTGCTCCATCCCATCTTCACTAGGCTGCTCAAAAATAGATGTAGACTCAGTTACCACTTTACACCAACCCTCCACCATCGCATACCAATCCCTATCAATAATTATCCAATCCACAACCATCCGCATACATTACACAACATCCCACCATTATGCATCAATATCAATCTTATCCATCCTATCCCCAACATCAATAGTCTTATCAGCAAGGTGCACATTCCACCTCTTACTACCAACAACCACCACCATATCAACAAGGGGGTTCTACCTCTTTGTATTATCAAAATCATACACAACAATAGGGTGCTTTGTCTACTTCTTATTATCAACAACAACCACCCCACCAACAAATGACTTCTACCTCTTACCATCACAATCCATCATCTTCATATCTACCATACATTAATCCATAATCTGCTTATAACAATCAGAACCAAAAAACACCCTCTTATGCATCTCAACCCGTCTATGATCCAACCGCTTCCATACCATCCTCATCATACCAACAATACCATCTGTATGATCAGCCTAATCCAACCCCTGCAATGCCAATCAACAAAGACTTGGAAGAAGTCAAGGCTGCTTTGAAGGACTTATAGGCTGGGATGGGCAAACAATCATTCAAATTTGAGGACATTTCTCCCTATCCATTTGATCCCTCCATTTCCTTGGTTCCCTTCCCCAAACACTTCGAAATACAAAAAATTGATAAGTATAAGGGAACCAAAGATCCTAAATCTCATTTGCAAGAATTTTATGCCAACTACCAAGAAGTCATGTAGAATGACAACTACCTCAAATGACTGTTCCCTAAGAGCCTACAGGGGGTCGCCCTTAACTGGTTCATGGGTCTTGAAAAGGGATCCATCAAATAATTTGTGTAGCTATCAGAACAATTCATCTTCTACTTCTCCTTTAATTAGGAGAAGGATATTGACATGCTTGATCTCCTGAAAGAAAAAAAATGTGATGGAAAAACCTTTCCGAGCTATCTACAAAGATGGCAAGCCTTAGCTAGCCAGATGAAATCCCTATTGCTGGAAAAAGACATGGTTACATTTTTTATCGAGAATTCTCATCCGGACATGGCTCAAAACTTCCAACTCCACTGCATCACCACCATTGTGACACTAGTGAAGAAGGGTCCTATCTTGGAAATAGCCCTTATTTCTAAAGGGTAGGTAAAAATTTTCAATTATGATAAAGAGAGATCCTCTGGGGATAAACCTCATTATTGGAATAAGAAAAAAAATGTTTTCAATGATGGTGTCACTGACTCCAAACATATCCAGGTGGCTACCACCTCACAAAAATATCCTCCTCAATAGCAATGGTCAATCCCAAATGCCATATTTGTGCCCCAAGGAGCACCTCGTCCACCTCAATATTCAAATCAAAAAAACCAAGGGGGAAATAAATGTCATTTTACTCAGTTGGGATAATCCCTTGGTTTCATGTTTAACAAGATCCTCCAAGCTAACTACCCCATCACTTATCCCATAACCAATCCCATCGACAAGTCCAAGCCCAAACTGACTTGGTTTAGAGAAAACGAGTATTGTGAATTTTGACACACATTGGATAAGTGCCAAAATCAAAAAAGATAGATCCAAGGTCTCATAGATAGGGGTGAAATCCATGTGGATGCTAACACAAAAACTTCATCTAATGCCCAACTTCAAATATATCAAAATTATTTTCTCAAGCATAATCAAGGTCCTAGTACATCCAAATCCAATCTTGGACCTAGCAACACCAACAACCAGAATAACAACACTAATAAAATTAGTTATAAGAATGTGCCATACAATTACCAAGGTCTTTTCACATACATAGAATAGGTGGAGCTACATGTATCCATGATACGTGTCAAAGGTAAAGACCCACAATGTGTTGTTACCACCCATCACACCTGCATCACGGTCCTAGTAGCCCTCGCATCTACCCAACTACCATCTGTTAGTTCATATTACAACATCCTTGATCACTTAGGCAAGACCTTGGCTTAGATTTCTATCCTAGATCTAATTAAATCATCCCCCATGCATCAAGATATCCTGAATAAGGCCTTACAAAGCACTCAAGTCCCCAATGACATAAACCTTACACAATTCCAAGCATTGGTAGGAAATATTTTAGCAACCTATCAATTAGCATTTAGTCAAATAGATATACCACACCTTGAATCAAGTCATAACGATCCCCTTCACCTTGAGGTTGGGGTGAATTTTCATAAAGTGAAAAAGGTACTAGTAGATAATGGTTCTACCCTAAATATTTGTACATTAAAGTTTATACAACAAATGGGATACACCCAAGCTAACCTAAATAATTAGATTACCACCATCAAAGCATATGATAACATAGAAGGAGATTCTAAGGGCACTATTTTTCTTCCTATTCAGGTGGGCTGCATTGTGTAGTATACTATGTGTCATGTTCTAGACTTGGAGCTTCCATATAACATCCTTCCTGAATGCCCATCGATCCACTCTATGCAAGTCATCCCATCAACCTATCACCAATGTCTAAAATTTGCATTTCAAGGAATGGAAGTAACTATACAAGCTGACCCTTAGCCATCTGAATATTGTCATTCACTATAGGCTTCCTTTCCACATTCTCATTATTTCCATGGGGTAGAAATGGGGGCATCTCAGACATCAAATTCTCATCCATCCATCAACAAATTAAACACCACTTCATCCATGCCATCCTCCACACCTTATTTCACCATCAGTAAGGTCTAGATCATTGACAAGGGATGTGATGAGTATGAAATGCATACAACATGGAATGTGGCAACCATGACACCCTCACCACATACATATGGTCAACCATCTTAGTCTGCTCCAAAAGACAAAGAGAAGACAATCACCCTCCATGCTCCAACTGTGGGATCTAGCACTTTCTATGGGTGTACCATGAGGAACCTGAACCATCTCCCCCCTTAAAGGAATACTTCCAAGAGGCCTATCCTTGGCCTTCTAATATTGCTGAAAAATATAACTATCAGGGGGGAGGCCTTGGTGTAACAAAATAGGGTAGACAACAACCAATAGAAGATTCTCTACATCTAGAGAAGATAGGTTTGGTCTATGATACTAAACAAAAGGGTCATATGGAACCCTCTAGTACCTCTAATAATGTTAGGGTAGATGAAAATTCCCTCGAAGACATACTAGAGGAGGAGTCCATCATACATGTGTACGATGAAATTGATCACATCAACCTTCATTCCATGTTTGAATTCCTGTCCATTTGCACGATCACCTTATTGATTAAACATCCTGAGCTTAGAGACTATGACCTACAAGGTACCACACCTCCCAACACCTTTCCCTCAGTGGAACAATATGTATATCTCATGGGATTGGGGGAAGATAAATGCCCCGGCCAAAAAAATAAAAAGAAACAAAATCAAAATGGATCACATAGTGAAAACCTCCCTGAGGCACATTGTGACTTTGAAAAAGTAAAAAAAGGGGGCATATCTACTAGTGAAAACCTCGACGAGGTGCTAGAAGATGGGGACATTCATCTTCCCCTTGTAGAGACACAACTATTTGGTTGATCATCCATCTTGATCAAAGAAAAACAAGCACTAAACTTGGGAACTGAGGAGAACCCCAAGATCACCTATGTGGCTAAAGCATTGTTAGAAGAAGAAAACTCTATATTCACCAAGCTCCTTAAAGAAGGAATCATCAACTTCACCTAGACATATTAAGACATTCCTAACCTTGATCCTACTTTGGTGGTACATCACCTAGATGTCCATCCTCATGAAAAACCTGTCAAGTAGAAACTCAAGAAAATGCACCCTCAAGTGGCTTTACTAGTTAAGAAATAATTGGAAAAGTTGTTGGAGGTAGGATTCATCTGACCAATTGACTACTCTAACTGGATCTCCAATATAGTTCGAGTCACTAAACCCAACAAAGATATTAGAATCTGTATAGATTTTTGAGACCTTAATAAAGCTTGTCCCAAGGAAGACTTCCCTTTTCCAAATATTGATATGCTGGTTGATCTCACCATAGGACATGAGATGTTGTCCCTCATTAATGGTTTCTCTGATTAGAACCAGATTAAGATTTCCCCAAGGATCAACACAAGACCTCCTTTACTACACCTTGGGGTAAATTTTTTTATAATGTCATGCCTTTTGGCCTCAAGAATGTGGGGGCAACGTATCAACGTGCTATAACAGTCATCTTCCATGAACTCATCCACATAATAATGGAAGACTATGTTGATGACCTATTAGGAAAATCAAGAATGAGGGAAGAACACCCTGCCATCCTCAAAAATATCTTTGAACATATGGAACAGTACAAGGTAAACCTCAATCCGAAGAAATGTGTCTTTGGTGTTACATCCAAAAAACTCTTGGGGTTCATTATCTCTTGCAGAGGAATTGAGGTTGATCCTGCTAAGGTCAAGGTAATCATGGAAATTCCTCCACCCCACAATCTGAAATAGCTAAGAAGTCTACAAGGTAAGCTCCAATCCATATGAAGGTTCATTTCTCAACTAGTTAACAAGTATCAGCCATTCACATGTCTCCTGAAGAAAGATACTGCATTTAAGTGGAACCATCAATGTCAGCTTAGTTTTGATTAGATCAAAGAATATTTGGCTCACCCACCTATCCCCATGCCACCTATTCCAGGAAAACCACTCCTTTATATTTCAACTACTTTTGTGGCACTGGGGGAATTGTTAGCATAGCATGATGAGTCATCCAAAGAAAGAGAAATTTACTACATCAATTCGACCTTAGTAGGTTATGAGCTCAACTATTCCCCAATGGAGAAGTCTTTCCTCACCATAGTCTTTAGCTCGTAGAAACTCAGACACTACATGCTTAGTCATCCAGTCAAGCTATTCTCTAAGGTTAATCCACTTAAATATCTATTATCTCGAACAACACTAACTAGCCAAATGGATAAATGGGTCATGTTGCTAAGTGTATTTGACATAGAGTATGTGGACTGTAAGTAAATCAAAGGACAATTAGTTGCAGATCAGCTAGTAGATGATCCACTAGTAGACGCTTATCCTTTAGAAATAGAGTTTCCTGATGAAGGGGTCTTTGCAGTTTCAGAAGCCATTGTATGGACACTATACTTTGATGGATCACACATAAACAATGGATCAGGAGCAGGAGTCTTGATTGTCACCCCCCAAGGTGACTATATACCAAAATCATTGTGATTATCCTTTCCTTGTACCAACAACATTAATGAATATGAAGCTCTTCTCACAACCCTTAAGATTGTATTCCAATCGTGTATCTCTCACCTGCATGTCTTTGTTGACTCCCAACTGGATATCAAGCAAGTCAATGATGAGCTCCTAACAAAAGATGACAATCTGTTACCCTACAAATGAATGGTAGATTATTTCAAGAAGTATTTCTCCTCCATCTAATTTGATCAAATACCTAGAGTACAAAATAAAGCATCTCACGCCATGGCCACCATTGGTTCCCTCCTTGAAATTCCTAGATATTGTACTGAATGCGAGTTCCTCATGGAGTAGCTACTAATCCTTGCATATGACATCCCTGAGAGTGAAATGGTATTTGACATTGTAGGTCCTAAATCACCCTGGTACCAACACATCTACACTTATCTTCATGAAAACACCTTACCATTTGACCTCACACGTAACCAATAGAAATCCTTTATCCAACACACAGCTTGTTACACCATCATAAGTAATACACTTTATCTATGTGGGTATGATGGAACCATCCTTCAGTGTTTAAATGAGACCGACACCCACACCACATTGGTAGAATTACATAGTGGTATCTATGGGGCCCATTCTAATGGCATGGCCCTAGCCAAGAGGATCCTCAAAGAGGGATATTACTAGCCTACTATGGAACATGATTCTTGTGAGTTCATAAAAAGGTGTCTTCCTTATCACTAACATGCAGACCTGATTCATGCTCCTACCCAAGAGTTACAACCCATCACAACACCATGGACATTTTCACAATGGGGTTTTGATTTGGTTAGTAAGATTTACCCTCCATCCTCCGATGGTCATACTTTCATCATCATAGCCACTGAATAATTTACTAAGTGGGTGGAAGCCATACCACTCACCCAGATCACTGGTGTTTAGATATCCAAATTCATTCTTTACCATATCCTCTCTAGGTATGGAATCCCCTCCACCATCATTATTGATAATGGAAAGCCATTAAAAAACAAGTGCATGAAATTCCTTTGTGAGACTTATCATATCCAACATTGTTGGTCTACCCCATATTACCCCCAAGGTAATGGTTAAGTAGAAGCAACCAACAAAACCTTGATTAAAATAATTAAAAAGATGGTTAACAACACTAGTCGAGATTGGTATCTCCACCTCTATCACACCCTTTTGGCATACCGCACTTCCATCCGCACCCCCATCGACACCACTCCATACTCACTAGTTTATGGTGCCAAAGCTATCTTGCTAATTGAAGTTGAGATCCCATCACTTCACATCTCTCTAAATAATCTAATCAGTGATGAAGACACTTGAGTTGCATGACTTGCTCAGTTGGAAATCCTATATGAAAAACGGATCAAATCCTACAACCATCAACAATCCTATAAACATCAGCTTAAGAGAAGCTACAATAAGAAGGTTCACCCTCACCAGTTCAATGTTGATGACTTAGTCCTTAAAGAAAAGAAGCAAAATTAGCAAGATTCGGATAAGAAAGGAAAGTTCAAAGCAAATTGGTTAGGCCCCTATGTCATCAAAACAAAATATGGTTCTAGAGCATATAGGTTGTCTACACCTGAAGGAGAGCCCCTGGAAGAGCCCATCAATATCATGCACCTGAAGAAGTTTTATACTTAGGTCATCTGGGGTATCCTTCTTGTTAAAAACCAAAAGTACAGAAAAAGTGAAAAATTATCAGAATACAAAAAATCAAAAAATTAGAAATGGTAAAGAGAAATAATTCATCCTATGGTGAAAACCACCCTTGGTGGCACCTTGGATATGTACGATTGGTCAAAATATGGCAACAGATGCCATTCGTATAGGGATTAATTATTATCTACCTTGCATGCTAGTTACTTTAAGATTTATCCATCTAGATCTCATATCCTCATCATCCTATCAATCATATCGATCCATACGCTTGAATCATCTATTTTCTTTTTATATTTTGGTTGAGATTTGGATGAAATTCATCTATTATTTGTCATCCTAAGATTTTATCCTAATTTGAGCTTGTTTCATCTCATCCTAAGCTTTTATCCTAATCTGAGCTTGTGTTGTCTCATCGCTTTCATCATCTCCATCTAGGTTCTTTCATCGTGTCGGTCTCCATCTATATCCCATCTTATCCTTGGTGAACTAGATTGCCCCTGTGCTTTCACATAGGCAAGTTCGATCACTTGATCCAGCCCTAGGGCTATTTTTGGTCTAGTTTGTCATCCTCCATTTATTTTGTCCTTCATCATCTATCTCCATGGTCCTCTTTTCTCTCTTATCCATCATTGGTATTTCATCCTTTTCGAGCTACATTTCCCCTATGCTTGCACGTAGGCAAGGCTGATCATTTGATCTACCCCCAGGGCATTTTGTCCTCCATCATCTATCGTCATCATTCTCTTTCTTCTTTTATCCATAGTCTTTTTCTAAACTATGAGGGCTCTACGCTTTCACATCTGCAAGATTGATCTTTGATCAACCCCCAAGCCCCTAGTTCTTTAGAATGTGTCAGTCTTGTGTCATGTGTCTTGTGTTGTGTTGTCAAATATGTCCTTATTCAGCTGATTCCTCACAAATGGAATCCATTCGTGTCATGAGATTTAATCATTTTTTGAATATCCTATGTCATTATCGATCTTTTAGTTTAGCATCCATCTTTGGTGTCAACAGGATGTATCCTTCCTAATAGACCTCATCAACCCCATCCATCATCTTGATCCTATGGAAAAGGATGTTTTGAAATTGATTGCAATCTTTTGATGCTTTTGGATTTTGTTTATCATTTGAGCTCCCTATCATCACTCATCAAGGCGGCCATCATCTATCATTTTATGGTGTGTTTTCATTGGTTTACAGAGGTGCATATCTTGATTTTTCTCTTGTTTGTTATTTGTCTAGTTGTCCCACATAGTACCCACCAAGACCCCTAAGGTCTTGTGTTACGCTGGGACATTCTTTTGTGCTTGTGTTTATCCCAATACCTAGCCTGACTGAAGTAATCACAAATTTTGGGTGTTGGGATAGCCTTCTTTTTTGTTGTGTTTATTCATGCATTAGACACTAATTCGCCTTGGTCCACATACCATGGTGTTGTGTATTTTTTGCAAACATGCCCCACTAAAAGTGGAGACCCTTTTTGCTTGGTCTTTTGGCTCTTGTCTGTGAGCATGCCTTTTGAGCTTGTCTTTGAAAATCATGAGATTTCGGTCTTTGATGCTTTGGTCCTTTGGTCATGCGATTTGTTTACTTTGCACTATTCCTAAATGCTTGTCCTATTTGTAAAGTGCCCCTATTCTGAGTTAGTGGTTATGGAGTCTTGCAAATGTCCTCTCTAGAGGTGGGTTCTCTTTGCCTTTTATTGTCCTTGGTGTTTTGTTTAGGTCTTAGGGGTTGTTATTTTCCTCCTAAGACCTTGTTTCCTTTGATTTTTCAGAGGTGGGACATGGGATGAAACTAAACTTTGAACCTTCATAAAGTTCTTGGTTCAATTTCTGTTCTTGTTTCAGCTCCAGCTCTGACTTCTTTCCTTCATGTTTTCTTCATTGTCTTGCTTGTGTTTGGCCTTTAGGTTTGTTTCCTCCCTTTCATTTTCTTTGGTTTTCCTTTTTTCTTTCATCTTCGGAGGTGGAACGTGGGATGTAACTAAACTCTGAACCTTCACAAAGTTCTTGGTTTAGTTTCCATTCTAGTTCTCAATTCATCTCTGACTTCTTTCCTTCTTGTTTTCTTAGTTGTCTTGCTTGTGTTAGGCCTTTGGCTTTGTTTCCTCCCTTGGGTTTTCTTTGGTTTTCCTTTTTTCTTTCATCTTCAGAGGTAGGACATGAGATGAAACTAACTCTAAACCTTCATAAAGTTCTTAGTTCAGTTTCTATTCCCGTTTCGGCTCTGCTTTTTTTTTCTTTGGCCTCATTTTCCATCTGACTTTGTTTCTGCCTTCGTCTGGCTTTGCTTATGCTCTTGTGTGGTTTTGGTCCCGCCTCCACCTATTTTGTTTCTTCTTCTATTTTGTTTTATTATCATTCCCTTCTAGTTTTCACAATGCTTCCACCTGGCCTGGAATTCCTTGAAATTCCCTTCTCGTCCAAATTTCGTGAGGGGATGAAAATTCCAAACTTTGAAGAAGGGTTCCTTAATGATAATTTAGGGGATTCTGATTGATCATTTGTATTTCTTTGATGATTAGCATGTTTTTTATTATGGACTAACTTTGATTTTGATGCTATAATGGGTATTAATGGTTGTCCTCTTTAAATGGAGGTTGGATCGGGTAGAGAATTCATTGGTTAAGCGACTCCAAGATCAAGGAATGAGCATACTTTAAAGATGTTATGGGATTCGTGGGATACAACCAAGTACACTTTATGACCATGGGCAGGTGAAACTCACTTATATGTGGGAAGGTTAGGTCAATGAATTCTTAGTGGCCGTTCATCCGAGTTGGATGTTATGGGGTAGATTCAAACAAGCTTGACTCAATCAAGGTCATTCAAGTGCCCAACTTATCTATTGATTGGTGACCCATATTCAAACTCACGTTGTGTTCCCATTTTAGTTCTTCTGCTTCTTGTGGGTGAGATATTATTGATAGAAGTGACCCACAGGGTTTGTTCAGTCTGAACCAAGATTTTTAGAGATCCAAGGATGATATGAAAGGGGGCACCTCATGCATTCAATGCAGGTTGGTGATTTATTGTGAACTATCTAGGGATAATTTGGTTGGTGGCCGACCTTTGTAACCCTAGCTTGGGCTCACATGGGATGTATCTCTATAAGTATGGAATTTCATCTCTTCTGAAAGGGGTTAGACGGATAGTTAGTCATTTAGAGAGTTAGACTAGAGTCAGATAGGCTATAGAGGATTATATTTTAGAGTAGAGAGTTAGAATTAGGAGTTAGTTTCATTTTCAAGCAAGTGTTGTAACATTGAACATCAAAATTATTGCTATTATTGATGATTCAATACAAGTGAAGACATTGTGCTATTATTGGTGGCTTCTTTGGATTGATTTGTCTTGCATGGTTCTTATTCTATCCTTGAAATTTCTTGGAAATATCTGAATTTGTTTTAGATTTAGAGTTAAATGATTTAATGGTTCTTATAATTTAGTGCTTGGAGTGTTGTAATGATCTCTAGTTCATACTTTGGGGAGCTTCTTGATTTTGGGATTGTTGTGCATGGTCAACCTGTACTTGATATTTATGTGCTTAGTTAAATTGTGGGAATTTATCTAGTTCAATTGAATGAATTTCTATGATCTAAAAATATTTAATTGCTTAGAAGATTGCATTGTTTCTATGAGGTTGCAGGTATAGCCTAGGTTAAGCAAAAAATAGTTTTGAGGGATTATTCTATTCCAATTATTTCATCATTAGTATTGTTGATCTTAGGAGTAATCTTAATCTTAGGATTTCTGAAACTCTTATCTTTTTCCATTTCTTTGAAATTTGGTTAAAATGGGAATTCAAGTATCATTATATTGCAAAATTTGATAAGTTTAGAGTTTCCAGTATTTGTTTTGTAAGGTCCCTTTGTGATTACCAACATTTTCACATTTATCATTGAGTTATTTTGTGGAAATTCATGACTTGACACCCAAGACACCTTGGGGTTGTCTCTTTTTCAATAGAGATTAACCTTTCAAGAGAGATAGGATACTATATATTTTGTCTGAGTTTTTGGTGTGTAGAATACACCATCAACAGGGTTGGCTCTAGAAGGAGGGCTTGAATAAGCAAGCTGGAGTATTTTCTAAACACCCTTTCTCCTGAGAGATTCAAAAGGAGAACTAGATCTACACCAGGAGAAGAAGATTTTCTAGAACTACCACCTCCAACTAGGTCAAGAAGGACCAGAAGAAGGGAGGAGTCATCATCCAATCCATCATTTCCACCATCCTCACCCTCATCCACCTCATCTTCATGCGATTCTGAGGTTGGTTCCATTCAACAACCCCAACTATTCATCAATCATCCTTTGCCACCTCCACTAATGGCTTTCTTGGAAAATAACCCATCACCTTTATCCTTCAATAACTACAATGTTATACCCAAGAACCCTGATCATTTTTTCTCTAAGTTTCACATGAGTGATCCTAATAGGACAATAGAGGAGAATATTAGGATTTTTAAACTTGCTTGAGAGTTAGAGGGATTGATCATGAGGATGTTCCATGCATAATTTTCCCTTATTCTCTGGGATAGTATGCCTTTTATTGGTACAATCATTTACCTGCTACATCAATCCATAGTTGGGTTGAACTTAAGGCCACATTTCTGCAGAAGTTTAAAATCCCCATCAGTGCCAATGAGCTCTACATGTATTTTACTGGGGTTAAGAGAGAATTTAATGAGCCTATAGGGTCATTCAATAATAGGTTCCATCGTGCATACACTAGATTTCAAGCACCTTATGTTGTGGATGATTCCACTACCTTAGAGGTCAATTGTCAAGCCCTTGATAGCCTTACATCCACCTTCCTTAAGTGGAGAACTAATCCCTCAACTACCTTTCTCACTGCATATACAAAGGTTGTTAATGTTAGTATAGTTCTGAGACAACACTTGTTAGGACCCTTTCCATCTCTGAGACCAACTGCTCACCTTGGGAAATTCCAAGCTCTTAACCAGGTGTTGACTAATCACACTCCCATTATGAATCCCATTCCATATCTACCTTTGGTTCCACACCTAAGTCATCCAATAATTCAGGATCACCCAATGCCCAATTATCTGCAACAGGGGCCCAATCAACCCCTTCATCCACAACAACAAGTTGGTTTCCCTACATATTTATAGAACTCTGAATTTTTGAATTAGTCTATGGGTCTTGGAGGAGTGTCAGGGTACCCTCCAAATAATGTGAATTTAGTGCCTTATAGTAGTCCTAATAAGGAGAGGTTAGATGAGCTAACTGGGCAGGTGAAGTAACTGAATATGGAGGTAACTTACTTGAGAAATCAAAAAAAAAACTCCAAGAAGCTTAAAGAAACCTACAATAAAATTACAATAGGGAGAATCAAGATGTTGCACGAGGGAAGAACATTGATAGAGGACAACATTTTGACAAAAAATAGAATTTGGAAAGAGGACAAGGTTCTGGTCAGAACTTTGACAGAGGGCAACAAGGTGGACAAGGATTTGAGAGAAGACAACCACCTATTTAGAATAGGCCATGAAACATCAAATCTAATAATGGAGGAGTCCCGACTCCACTAGATCAACCTTCCAATCAAGAGAAACCTCTTAGTGGAGTATATCTAGCTAAAGAAGCTTTGTCAGGGTGGTGCAAGCTTCATAAGACAAGTCAACACTCTGAGATGGATTGTCCTGAATTTTAAACTTCTACTTCCATCTTTCAGTATTAAGTTGAAAACAACTACACTAGTCGGGAATTGGTACCCTCAAATCCTTATGATTCCCCAATTTTTTTGTTGAATCATGCTCCTTTCCCAAGGTATGAAGAGAATGAACCAAAAGAGGAGTCAAGTGGATAGAATAAGGAGACTTAACAAGTTTTGAATGAGGATTTGATTTCTCAATTATTCAATGAAGAAACTGAGAATGATAATGGTCTCTTGGTGAAGAGGAAGCTGGTGTTGAAGAAGTACAAATGTTTCAACAACCTACAAGAAAGTATGATTTGAGGAATAGGCCTAACAGGAATCCACCAAATGGTGGCCCATTTACTACATCTATTCCTCCACACAATTTTACTACTCCACCAAACCCACATGCCAGTAATAATCCATCTTACCCTCATGTTCCAATACAATACTTTGCAAAAGGAGGACAACCTGAGGCATCAAAAGGGAGCAATGTTGATCCAAAAAAAGATAAGTAGACTGGTCATTCTAAAGAGACCCATGTTTTCATGAATGGGGAACAATTAGGAAAATACGTGACAAAGGAACTCAAAAAACTTAAGGTAAGTCTTTATGATTTTGAGTTATTAAGGGTTCCTGCTATCAGAAATATAGTCCTAGGGTCTTTTAATACAAATAGAGAAGCTCAAGGAGTAGCAGTCAATGAGGCAGTGGACCAGCCTTCTAGTTCAAAGGCATCCAAAAGTCCAAATCAAGTGCCACTAGGGGATAAAGGTAAAGAAAAAGATAAGAATCAAGTTGCACAAGTTGATACTCAGTTGAGTTTATTCTAAGGAAAAATGGAAACCCCTTCCTTCTTGATTTATATTTGTATCTTTGGGAAGAATCTACACAATTTTCTTTTAGATTCAAGAGCATCTACAAATGTTATGCCTTTCGTTTTTTGTAGAGCACTAGATATCACCCTTGTCACCTCTTAGAAGAAGGTCACCCAATTGGACAAGATAGAGGTAAATATAGTAGGAGAACTAAACATGATCCCCATGCAAGTTGCTTCAGATCCTAGAGTGCAAAAAGTACTTAATATTCAGGTGGTAGATATTCCTAATACTTATGGTTTGATCTTGGGTCAAGATTTCACCAAGGCACTAAATGGATACTGTTCAACAAAAAACTGCCAAAGCCTTTGCAGTTTTATATTTACCTTCGTGGCTGCACCTTATTTTTCAAATGCTCACTAACCTTAGAGCACTCCACATGGCTTCCTCGTGAAGCTTTTAACTTTTCCTTCACTTCGCTTTTCGGCAATCTCCATCTGCATGCCATGTGGCTGACCCTGGCTATTTTCTGAGTTGGGCCCACCTCGTACTTTATTTTTCTTGGAGTGCTCCATGTGGCTCTCTCTCGAGGATTTTTGTTGGGCATCTTTTTGACTTTCTACCGAGCTCTGTCTGAGTGACAGGTGATGATTTATTCTGTGCCAGTTACCTTGGAATTGCCATTGGACCTTTTGTCCTCACCTATTGCCACTTGTCCTCTCCTATTGCTATGTGGTTTTCTGTTCTATGTCGTGGCCTCACTGGCATACTACTGGCTGGTCAATGATTGCTGTGATGGCTCAAGTTGATTTGGCCCATTAGTCTCTACGCGTGGGTTGCTCTTCTCTTGATGCATCTTCAGGCAGTGGACTGGCCAATGAATGTGGCCATGTTTTCTTTTATTTGGTGCTTGGTTAAGTTTTGCAAAAACTCTCGAGCATTGGGAAGAAGGCCTTTGTAATTGCTTTATTGAATTTGAAGACTCCAGACTGTGCCAAACAATTTTGGCCTTTCTGTTTATTCATGAATTTAATGAGACTATTGTTTTGTGCCATTATCTTGCTTTATTTCATGAATTTCTGTTCTTCAGCTTTCTATGATTTTTCCATAACTCAATAAATACAGACCATGTTTATTTCAACTCTTTTTTGTTAGCTCAAAGTTATGTTAAGATTATGTTCTACAAAAGTGGAAGGCATTCTTGCGATTTAAGTGCTTTTGAGAAAATTATCTTAATTAATAGCAATTTAGTGGTTCGGGCCTTTGCATTCTACACTGTGCTCTAGTAAGGTTGTCTAAAGACTTTGGCGCATCACTTGTAGTGTAGATTTTACATTCCTGTAATCTCCTAACCTTTTTACTTCACCCACTAAATGAAGAGTCGGCTTCGATAAAATCCTTGAGGTCACTTAGCTAATGCACATTGTCCACCATTAGCTATGTTTTCCATAAGACTACTGCTACATGCAAAATACTACGTCAACAATTATTTTTCTGGCATGTCCGGTAGGATCGTGAACTAGCACATTTGCCTAATCTTCATAAGTGTGTATGAGCCATTGGCCTGCAACTAGGTCGTAGATTGCAAGAGTCCCTAGCCAGCTTGTACCACCTTTAGTTTTTGTGCACTCGAGATGTTTTCGAGGTAGCCCTTCACCTCCTCCATCTCCTCCTTCTCCAACGTCACCTAATCCATTCACACCTATGGCTACTATAAATTACGTAGCCTAGGACTCCGATAGTCGATTAGTAGCACCTATGCCTCCTGCGGTATGGGCCCCCATCCCTTTTTTCACTCTAAAAGTTATCCCTAAATATTCTGGGGATGAATTAAAGACACCAATGGAGCATCTGTAAGATGTAGTAGACGTATATCTGGTACATGGCATATCAAATGAAAATGTAGCCCTCAGATTGCTGGTCACCTCCTTTTGAGGAAAGGTGTTAAACTGGTATAGGACTTTACAAGCTAGTACTATTGCTACTTGGGACCAGCTCAGAACCCCATTTTATGAGAATTTTTTAAAATGCTGGCGACAAGTCTTCACTGTACCATCAACTGAAAAATATAAAGTGAGCCCCTCATGAAGTGCTGCCTAATTTCAATGTGAGGTTCCATTCAACTTGACAGAGAGTGCCTGTGGGTAGTCGACCACCTCCGGATCTAGCGTGTTCTACCTAAAGTCGATCAATGCTGATATCTTTATGATGTTACAAGCTTTGGGTGGAGACACTCTTCCTGATGCGTATGCCTTGGCTATCGCCGCAGAAAAAAATTTGATCGCTGCAGAAAAGTTAGCACCAAAACCCATCATTCCATTGTTCCCTAAGTGCAACGCTGTAGAGGCTGAAGTTCTTTCTACTAGCACACGTATGGCTCCTCCCCAATCTATGTACGTCTATTCCGGAAGTGTTCTAAGCTTGGAAACCATGACAACAACCTTGACGGTAGCTCCTGTGCCTAATCCCATGGCTTCTGAGATGAATGAGATGAGAGAACAAATGCGGGCTATGACTAATGAATTGACTACTTTAAAGTAGCACCAATACAGCTATCAAAAGTTGGCATACCAAACTTACCAAGGCAGAAAAACTCCATACCAATCAAATCAGTGGCAGGATAGGTCACGTGGGAATACCTCAGCTCAGTCAAGTAACCAGATGGTTCTGGTAACCCTACCTATGCAGACTATTCATCCTAGTTCGAATAAGGAGCTGGTGGTAAGACAAAACAATTTAGCCGAAGACACCAATTCATGGTGTTTTCCTTGCAATGATGCACATATGCTGTGAAACTGTCCATGGGAAAATTTACAACAACAAATCGCAGATCAATGTAGCCAAGGTAGTGCATCCATTTCTAGCAACCCACCATATGCCTCTCAGCAAATGGATAATGTAGTCCTCGCTGATCAAATGTAGGGGATGTCCATCTAGCAAGAGTCAGACATTGTTCCAGACCAGACTCTCTTTTCTTGGATGGAAAGAGAAGAGTCAATGTTCCCGAACAATATCCCTATAGATAAAGTACCCTAAGTGCAATCTGATTATAATATGTGTTCTAAGCGTAGGTTCATCAGAGAGGTTACAGCCTCGCCTACTAATGCTATATCACAACTGATGCCTAGCCCAGTGGCAGGCCTATTGCCAATCCCACCATAGTCAAAGATGGTTATTCTTAGCTCTCTGAATCCACTTCCTCTGAAGGCAAAGGCTCCATCGATCACTTATGTTGTTGCTAAACTGCCAGACGTACCGACCGCAAGACCTAAAGAGCAAGCAATCATGACTCACCAGTTTAAATCGCAATTCAATGTGGTGGAACAACCGAAGAAGTCATCTACCAATGCTTCTTTGTGGGATGTCCTGGCTATTCCGGAGCAAAAGGTGCTGCTACAAAAGGCATTGTCCAATGAAGAGAATGCAAAGATTTCTACTCACTCTAATGAACAGGATGTATCCAAGTTGGACTTGGATAAAGTGCTAATAATTCAACTGGAAGAGAAGCTTGAATCCAAAAAGGAAAATAAGCCTAAACCTAAGCCTTTCTTTCTAACATTGATTATTGGTGACAAGCTGCTGCATAATTGTATGATTGACTCTAGTCCTAGCACCACTGTCATGCTAAAGCAAGTAGCTGCTCTGAATAAAGGAGTCATGCAGCTTGATGGAAATAAGGTTGATATTATCAAGATAATCAAAGGATTACCTATGACTTTGTTTGCCTTCCCTAGTATCACTATAAATCAGGATACCATACTCATCGATATCCCTCCTCTATTCAGGATTTGTTTGTCTCGATATTTCACTACAAATCTAGGAGGATATTTGGTGCTAGACTGGTCACACTTGATTCTGAGGACTAAGCATGGAGTTAAGATGAAACTATTATTAGAAACTCTGCATTCTGAACATGTTGTTGATGAAGCTCTGCTTAATTTTGAATCAAGACACACTTCAATCTCTCAAGAGGAAAGGTTCAATGTGGAATTTTTTGAAGAAGAGGAGGCTACTAGCTCCCGGACAAAAGATGAAGAAAATTTGTTGAATGAATTTATTGATATAGACCTTTTCTAGAATTACCATGCAACTGGCCTCAGAACCTATGTTATACATGAAGAGGGTCACATCATGCCCAAAGTTACTAAAGAATCTGAAGATAAAGAATCTTCAAAAATATGGATGTTATACTTTGATGGAGTCAGATGTAGAGTAGGAGCTGGAGTAGGGATTTGTTTGATATCCCTGACCGTCGAAAAGACTTTGAGGTCTTACCACTTTTAGTTTACATGTTTGAACAATGAAGCTGAGTATGAAGGTCTCATCCATGGTTTAAACTTTGCAGAATAAGTAGGTGCAAAGCAGATAAGTGTCTTTGGAGATTCAGAGCTAGTGTTCAACTAGGTCCATAGAACTTTTGTTGCAAAGAATGTCCATATGTGATCCTATCGACATAGAGTCTAGGATCTGATTGACAATTTTGAGGCTTTCAATATTTAGGCTATTCCTAGGGAGATGAATTCTGAAGCTAACAAGATGGCAATTATAGGGGCTCAGTTTGAGCCAGCCTTCAAATTATTAAAAAATAAGTATGTAGTGAGGGTAGTTGTAAGACTTGCTCTCCCCGATAACAATCAAGATTGGAAAGTGTTTGATAGCGATGCTTATATTGCATCATTCCTCCAGTCATCTAGAGAATTCACTGATTAGTTGCAATCAAAGATTGTCAAAGCTTACGGAGATCAAATTATCCAGTTGAAATCCAACAAGCTCCCGAGAGGTCTGGTCACTCTAGAAAGCCTGTTCGATTCTAATGATGCAACAAGAGACAAAAGGAAACTTGTGACTGACAAAACTGATTACACCAACTTTTATATCGGGGAAGATAAAAATCTCAAGGTCAGAAAAGAAGTTTCTCAGAAGAATAAGGACAGGCTAAGGCATTTCTGCAAAGAATATTTGAGTTTAGTTGCTTGGTCATATGATTGTCTTAAAGGATATGATCCCAGAATCATCGAGCATAAAATTGAGTTATCGGAAGGGGCGAAGCCAATTCGCCAGAGGCAAAGACCTATGAACCAAAAGATAGAATCCATCATGTCACAGGAGTTAAATAAGTTGATCACATCCCGAATAGTGTTTCCAATCAAGCACAACACTTGGGTGTCAAACCTAGTGCTAGTCCGAAAGAAAAATGGGGATATACGCCTATGCATAGACTTTCAAGATTTAAATAGAGCATCCTTAAAGGATCATTACCCCCTCCCTTCAATGGAGGTAATTCTACAAACTGTTGCTGGCTCTAAAATATTTTCAATGTTGGATGGTTTTTTGGGCTATAACCAGATTCAGGTAAAGAAAGAAGACCAATACAAAACAACGTTCACCACAAAGTGGGGAACGTATGCATATGCTAAAATGACTTTCGGGCTCTCAAACATCGAAGCCACCTTTCAAAGAGCTATGGAAATTTTTTTTAAAGATTTTAGCCATAAGATTATACTCATCTATCTGGATGACTTAACAGTGTTCAAAAAATCTGTTGATGATCATTTTGATCATTTGGAGCTTGTTTTCCAGAAGTGCCAAGAATTTGGGATTTCTTTAAACCCGAAGAAGTGTGTATTTGGAGTTCCCCAAGGAAAGTTATTAGGGTATGTTGTATCTAAGGAAGGTATTGCTATTGATCCGGAAAGAGTTGATGCAATTTGAGGGCTTTCGTTATCTGTCGACATGAAGGGTGTGCAATCTTTCCTAGGTAAGGTCAACTTTATTAGCCGATTCATTGCAGATTTTGCAGGTATTATTCATCCTATTATCTTAATACTGAAAAAGGATCAGATTTTCAAATGGACATCAGAAGCTAGAAAAGCTTTTGAGCTTTTAAAGGAGGCTATTTCTTTCGCTCCTGTGTTGGTGAACCTCGACCTATCAATTTTTTTTATTATGTATGTTTCTGGTGGTGGCAATAGTATTGCCACAGTGCTTATGCAGAAGGATGATGAAGATAAAAGGGAATCTCCCATTGCCTTTTACTCATGAATTTTAAAGGAATATGAGGTGAAATATAACTTTGTAGAAAAATAGGCCTTTGCCATTGTTAAGGGGCTTAAGAAGTTCTGACATTTAATATCATACAATAGGGTGATTGTTTGTGTACCATATCCTAGTGTGCGAGAGTATATCATGGAGGGAGAAATCACTAAAATAAGAGCCAATTGGATCACTAAGATCCTAGAATATGATATTGAAGTCAGGCCTATCAAGATTATCAAAGGAAAAGGACTGTGCGAGTATATAACTGAAAACAGTGAAATAGTGATAGAGCATGGAGCTCCAGAGCTTGTGTTAATAAACAAAGAGAATTCTCAGAGCAACTGGCTTGATGACAGAATAAATTTTATGCAGACGGGAAGGTATTCGATTGATCTCCCATCCTTTAAAAGATGTTTCTATCACCTACAAAATAGTAATTATGTCCTTTTGGAGGGTGTCCTATTTAAAAGAAATTTTAATGGCATCCTACTAAGATGTGTGAATGAGGAGCAAGCCAAGAATATTTTAGATCAATACCATAATAGCCCTGCTAAAGAACATTTTTCTGCAAGAACCATGATAATTAAAATTATATGTGCTGGTTATTTCTGGCCAACACTTTTTAAGGATGCATTTTTATTGATTAAGTCTTGCAAGGAATGTCAGTTTTATGTCAGAAAGAGACAGAATGTTGTTATGCCTTTAAGGCCCAAAGTGGTAGAAGAACCTTTTTCTCAATGGGGTTTAGATTTCATTGGGATGATTAACCCTTTCTCTTCAATTGGACATAGATGGATACTAACAACAACTGACTATTTTACTAGGTGGGTAGAAGTAGTGCCTTTAAAAAATGCAACAGAATTGGAGATTGTTAATTTCCTCAAAAAACTAGTGGTCAGATTCGGCCCGCCTAAAACAATCATCTTTGATAATGCTAGGGCTTTTCTCGGCTCAAAGATGAGCCAGTTTGCACTAAAATATGGAGTGTTCTTGAAGACCTCATTTAACTACTATCCCTAGGAAAATGGTCTTGTGGAGTCTACTAACAAAAACCTCATCAGGTTGATCAAAAGGATAGGCTTGGAACATCAAAAAGAGTGGCATAGGAACCTCTAGATAGCACTCTGGGCAGACCAGATTACGCCCAAACAGATATTGAAGACATCTCCTTATGAGATGGTGTATGGGAAAGAGGCATTGTTTCCTATTGCCACAGAAATTTCTGCCCTGCAGTTGCTTAAATCCTTACAAATTGAATAAAACAGAGCAATGGAGGTGAGGTTTTCCAAATTACTTGAGGTGCAGGAGAAAAGAGAGCATGCCTTGGAAGCGATGAACAGCCACCAGCAAGTGGTAAAGAGATGGTTCGACAAAAAGGCTTCAAATCAACGGTTGCAATGCTGAAATTTAGTTCTTAAATTCAATGAGCACGGAGCAAAGCCTGGACAACATGAAAAATTTGACAGTCTCTAGGAAGGGCCATTCAAAATTGCCTAGTGTAAATAGTTCAACTCTTTCAAGTTGGAAGACATGGAAAGAAATGCCCTGAGTATTCCAATCAATGGAATACATCTTAAAATATTTCATTAATTATGCCCGTGTATTGTTTTTTTACATTTGTATATATGTAATTACTCTTCTTTGCTTAAAGTTTTGGATCCTCTCAGTGCAAGAAATGAAATGACTATAGTAGTGCTAGAAATGAGAAAATATTGTAAATGGGCTAAGTCTTCTAAAAAAGATATATATTATATTTGTATAGCTGAGGATTTACATTATAATTTTGGGGGCCAGAGGCCTGGTATCAATATTTACATATATCCGTTGTAGAGTGGAGCTTGAAGCATAGAAAAGAAAAATTTGGGATCATCTTCATTCTCAAGTCAACTATGGGAGGGACCAGTAATCATGGCAGCAGGTAGTGCGAGATTAGGAAACACCATTCTTTCAAAATCTTTATACCATTGAAGATTTTGGAATGGTTCAATATAGTGCACATGCATGAGAAAGTAGTAGCCTGCATGGACCTTGGCACGATGCTCCTCGTGAGTCTCCAACTCGAACTCGAATAGGAAGGGTCTTGTCAAAACAATTCCTCCATGTAGTTGCCACAAGTGAATGTTGCGAACTGAGGGAATCCCATGGTCAAATTGGGCCACACGCACAATCTGCTCCAAGCCTCTGAGGTAGCACCGAGGGAAGAATCGCTTTGTCAACTTTAGAATTTTGCATTTGAAAATGGTAATGTCCAACAGTGAGGTGAAAAAGGGGGTGCAAATTCTAGTATTCACCCAATACTGCTCCTCATACTCCGTGTAGTTTTTGCCGATGACCCACTTGATCGCCTTCACATATAACAGGTTCTTCACACCTGTCATGCATTTTAGGAACCTACATCTAATTTTTCCAAGGAAGGTAGCCTGAGTCTTTTTGCAGACAAGCCTTATTGGTGTTTCCATGTTGTTTGCTTTTCTAGCTAAAATGAAATTTGCTAAGTCCTAAAGAAAGCTTGCTAAGCTAGGAGTGCTAGAAAATTTTGTGATTTTCTATGTTGCCAAGGGTCTTATTTATAGACTGGTTTAGGTTCGCCAGCCGAGGAAAATCATGATTATTGACTGAGCCCAAGTGTGTCGCATTGCCTCGGTTTTCAGTGTTGCAACATGTGAGGTGATGGGAAGGTGTAGGTATAAGTTGCAATTGGATTTGTTGAGTTGCCACATCCATCCAAAGATAGGTCAGATGTCGACACAAAGCACCGTCGTCCCATCTGAATCAAGGCAAAATCTTAGGGAAAGGGCTATTGGGTGATGTGCCCTGTACGTACAATGAAATTGGTTAATGTGAATAGCCTGCATAGGGGTGTTTGCAAGGTTTCCTTGGTTCATCTTTCAAGAAAAATTAGGCTCCGTCACATGCAAGAGGTTGTCCATTAAATGCTCGAGCAATTTAGCTGGTTGGTGATCCTCTCACATGAATGAAAGCTAGCAATGCATAATTAGCAACTTGGTATGAATGAATGGCACATACTCTTTTTAGCCACCTTTCTCGAGAATTGAAAAGGAAAGTTATGGCATGCAGAGAAACATATTTATTACAAAAGTTACCAAGGATTAAGCAACTAAGGCATTCGCAAAAAAAAAAAAAAAATTAGAAAAGTTAAGCCGTTTGCCAAAGATTTGTAGAAAATTTCTTGCGAAATATCAAAAATGGCTAAGATTGCAGAGAACCCCTCATTGGTTGTGGCTCTAGCAACTATAAGCAAGAAAATGAAGGTAGCACCCCACATACAGCTCTACAACTAGGAGTTTTATGCCACTCTAGGCATACCCTCAAAGCCTCGCTAGCCTTTCACTCATGCAGTGGACCAGAAGATATTGAATGTGGTATCTCCCAGAGATCAGTCTATAGTCTTGGAGGATTGGGATAATGTCTTTGATCTTGAGTTATCTTGCAATCCTAAGAGCCTTAGGGAGACCACATGTGAAAGAATGAAGCATATGACAGAGCAATTTCACAAATGGCTATGGTTCTATGGGTTCACACAGTACATGGTTCTTTTGGTACATCCCTGCCTAGAAGTTGTGGCGGCATGTGCGGCACGTTTCAACCTGGACACTGGGGTAATTAGTGGAAAAGATTTTAGGGTAGTCATTAGCCCTAAAGCTATTCAAGATATGTTGTACATCCAGCTTCCCTTGAACTATGAGGTCAAAATTTTTGAAGTGGAAAGAATGTAGCAAAAGTGGGGAGAGCTCCAAATGGGACCACAGTTTTATCACTTTGAGATCAATTAGCCAACAAGTAGTTCAGCACTGCCCAAATTCTCTTTCAATATAAAGGTTCTGAAAGGTGGGTCTTCCTCTATCACTTCTATGCTAGCATTGGTGTGTGGGTTGGACTCAGACAAGTATGTTTATGAGTTCCAAATAAGTCTTAGCTTTATGTTGAAGAGGAATCGCGAGGCTCCACTCCTAGATTTTTTAAGGGTGGTTAGTGATAGAATTTGGCAGCAACTATAGGAGTTTGAGGTCATCTCTCAGTTCAGGAATTCATCTTTCCTAACTTACTTGATCTTGCACCAAAACTTGGATTATTTTTGGATGTCCATGTCCCTATCTATTTTTGATGAGGGCGGCCTAAGAAAACTAGTTTTTCCATGGACCCCTATCATGTCAAAAACCCTTGATTATTATGCATTTTTGGATTCATTCATAGCCCCAACTCTTAGGGCTTTGGATAGAGCTAACATTAACATGGCCGAATGCATATCACCTCACCAGAAGTCCTGGTTAGGGAAACTAGTTCCACCTTGTAATTGGTTCTTTGGCTTCGATTTCACCATACTCTGCATACGAGGTTTTATCCGCGAGCCTTTCTGACTTCCCCATTTACTTTTCGATAAAGTGTTGGCCCTGAAGGCAATGAGACAACTATGTACCCTTGATGATGATTACTAGGGGGGAAAACAGTTAACCTCCTATTTGTTGCTACCAATCATCTTTGGATCCATGTCACTAATTAAGAAAAGGATTCCAATGATTGATACCTCAGTGATTCTACTTTCAAATTTGGGTCACCTCAGACTGGTACTAATAGAAGATTTTTGGCATTACAATCTCGACAACAATTTGGCGGGAGTGAGTATCAAAATCCCACATTCACCCTGGCCATTCTGGGACCTTCGGAGGAATCCCGAGGAAGGAAATTTAGGTAGGTATGTAGGCCTTGAGTATTTTCCTACAATGGATGGTTGACCGCCATGGCTGAATTTTTATCATATCGTAGGGAATGCCAACCCTAAGCAGAAGATCAACACCTCCCTGGTCACTCAATTAAATAAGCTTAGTTGGGCACCTGAGAAGATTCAAGCCTTCTAGGTATACCGGTAGGAGATTCAAACAACTGGAAAACTTCATGATGAGGTGGCCCTTGATGAAAAATTTGATTACATTTGGGAGAATGAACATCCAAATGTTGAAAGGCCTCTGAACCACTCAACATCCATGCAATAGTACATAAGGGAAGAGGTTGCCATGGAGTTTGGGGAGGAGGTAACTTAGAATCCCCCTGCCATTGCCAAGAGTCCAATACAGAAGAGGGATACTAGTAAGTAGCCTACACAGGAAGAAGAGCCACACGCACAAACATCGGAGCTAGCCAGCTCTTCCAAATCAACATGAAAGAGGGCAAGGACTACCAGCGGACGAAGGTGAATTATCTTAAACCTTGATGATTCCCCAGAGGAAAAGTAACAACAAACCAGAGAAGTTAGTGGGGAGAAAGAGCAAGTGATGGAGGAAGTGGTTGAAACGTTTACAGCTCCATGTGAGCCATAGGTAACTTTTCCTCCCTCTTCTCTCTCTTCCATGTCTCTAGTCTCTCCGTCGTCTACCCCTGCTTTGTCATCTGCTCCAATTTTTTTTGCCCCTCCTAATTTCCCATCTCTATCCTTTGCTTTCTATACCTTGCCCGAAACACAATTCGATGTAAGTATTAGGCTTAATGTCTAGCAGTTTTTATCTTTGAGGCCCAACCCTGTGGTTGGTGCATCTCTAGTTTTCCCTTACATCTCATTCTCATCTCCTCCAAGTGGCCAATTCATTCTGCCGTTCTCCCCCGCTATCATAACATGGCCTAGCAAGACTTTTGATGTGTTCAATACATTGTCTTTTTCACTGGCCATCCCTCAGGAGTACCTTTTTGCTAGTGGCCTGGGTATCTCTACTCAGGAATATTTCTCATAGGTTGATGTAAATAAGAGTGCCCACACCAATTGGATCAAAAAAAGAAGATAGAAAGACACAAACAAGCAGGCAAAACCCCATTTGCAAACCATATTTAATGAAAGTCAGAATTCCTTGATGTTTGTGAAGATCACTCCTAATGTGATCAAGGCGGTAGGCAAAATGCTGCTGGGTGATTATTCTATGAATGCTGTCAGGTTAGACTTGTAGCAGGCCTCACCATAGGATAAGGTTGAGCTGATGGAGGAGACCCAAGAAATAGTAACCATTGATTTTCTCAAGCTCAGCCAGTGGGTAAAGAAGAAGCATGACCAGATTACGGAGCTCAAAGGCAAGGTCGACATATGGGTGAAAAAATTTAAAGCCCAGGAGAATGAAATAAAGCGACTTGAGAAAGAGAGGAGTGCCTCCAAAAGTCAAATCAAGGAATTATAAGATTTGAGCATAGAGATCATTTTGAGACTCCAGCAAGAGGTCGAGCATAGCCGAGCAAATGAGAAGAAACTTCGCGCTATATCTGACCTGCTAATTGAGGGAATGAAAGAGCTTTGGCAAAACAACATTGCCAAAATTACTGAAATGAGTGCCAATCTGGAATTGGAAACTCAAAAAACTTAGCAAGCCAAATTGGCCCTGGTAGAAAAGGAAAAGGAAGTTCTCACTCTGAAGGACTAGCTGGTAGCGCTAGACAGAAGCTTGTCCAAGGTAAAGGCTAGTTTGAGCAGCAAAGAGGCAGAATTGGCTACCCTAAGGACCCAACCCCTTGCACTACGAATGAGATCATTGGAGATTGTGAAGGAGCTATATGCATCATACTAGGACAAGGTGAAGGCTTTGTGACTTACTCTTCATCTCACCTTGAAATTTATGGCGCAAGTAGCTAGCCTTTACGGAACAGTGAGTGAATCAATCCAGCAGGTTCAGGAGTTAACTTCTGACAAGGTTTTAGAGGCTAGAATTTTACTGGGCAAGTTGTATACAACTTTTGATGAAGCATTGAGCAGCATGAGCATCAATGACCGGAAGATGGTGGCTATGGGCGTAAGTATCCTCATCTCTATGTATGAGGTCATTCAATAGGTAGCATAATGTAGGTCTCAGTTGAACCAAGTTACCAATGATATGTAGGAAAAATTTTCCCATTTGACTCAGAGAGGCCTTCCCTCTCCCTTCATTGTAGATTAGGTGGTAGCGGGTGTGGAGCACATCATTGCAATGATCGAAGAGAAGAAGGAGGACCTTTTTTTCTTCCAATCATTTGATTAACCTCCAACCACCAAGAAAATTAAGGGAATCATGCATCAGTTGGCGCAGCTCTTCTTCTAGTTGGAATTAGAGACAAAATTTTCAGGCAGATTGCCCTTCAAGGCAATCATCGATCTTAGGCTATCTCATGAGAAATTGCAAGCCCTCTTTAAGTCATCAAATGAAATCTAGACCAGTCTACAGGCCACCTTCTCAAAGTTGTGAGCAGTTGGGATGTTGAACCAAAGTTTCTGGGGTTCTTCATTCCGCAAGCACAATACTCCTGTGAGTCACCAAATTGTTCAACAAAAAATTGCCAAAGCCTTTGCAGTTTTATATTTACCTTTATGGCTGCACCTTATTTTTCAAATGCTCACTGACCTCAGAGCGCTCCATTTGGCTTCCTCACAAAGCTTTTCACTTTTCCTTCACTTCTCTTTTCGGCAATCTTCCTCTACATGCCGTGTGGCTCACTCTAGCTGTTCTCCGAGTTGGGCCCACCTCGTACTTTATTTTTCTTGAAGTGCTCCACGTGGCTCTCTCTCAAATCTTTCTGTTGGGCATATTTTTGACTTTCTTTCGGGCTCTGTCTAAGCAACACGTGCGATTTCTTCTACGCCAGTTACCTTGGAATTGCCGCTGGACCTTTTGTCCTCACCTATTGCTGCTTGTCCTCTCTTGTTACTGCATGATTTTCCATTCTATTTCATGGCCTTGCTGGCATGCTGTTGGTTGATCGATGACTCTTGTGATGGCTTGAGTTGATTTTGTCCATCGGTCTTTGCATGTGGGTTGCTCTTCTCTTGATGCATCTTCAGGTGGTGGATTGGCCAATAAATGTGGCCATGTTTTCTTTTATTTGGTTGTTGGTTAAGTTTTGCAAGAACTCCTAAGAACTGGGAAGAAGGCCTTTGTAATTGCTTTATTGAATTTGAAGACTCCAGACTGTGCCAAACAATTTTGGCCTTTTTATTTATTCATGCATTTAATGAGACTATTGTTCTATGCCGTTATCTTGCTTTATTTCATGAATGCCTGTTCTTCAGCTTTCTATGATTTTTTCATAACTCAATAAATATCGACCATGTTTATTTCAACTCTTCTGTGTTAGCTCAAAGTTATGTTAAGATTATGTTATGCAAAATTGGAAGGTATTCTTGCGATTTAAGTGCTTTTGAGAAAATTATCTTAATTAATAGCAATTTAGTGGTTCGGACCATTGCATTCTGCATTGTGCTCTACTAAGGTTGTCTAACGACTTTGGCACATCACCTGTAGTGTAAATTTTACATTCTCGTAATCTCCTAACCTTTTTACTTCACCCACTAAATGAAGAGCCGGCTTCGGTAAAATCCCAGAGGTCACTTGGCTAGCACACAATGTCCCCCATTAGCTAAGTTTCCCATAAGACTACTGCTACATGCAAAATACTGCATCAACAGATACATATTCACAGATCATTCTCACATATGGCTCCCCTAGAAAGGAGTCCCAAATAAAATTATAATTGAAAGAGAACCCATAATGATCTATGTGATCACTGAATATCATAATACTTTGAATGAGATATTGGTGTTAGGAGTTAGAATGGGGAACTATATCTTGGCTGCCCCTATTTCAGATACAAAAGAATTGTTTATGTTGCAAAGCTCCTCTAATAAATCCACATCAAAAGCCAACAGTTATGAAGCACTGCTTGAACAAGCAGAGGAACTTGATGATCAGGAAGATAGACAACTCATCTTACTGGATAATTTCCAAGAGTTTATCTGAAAGTGTGTGGAGGATTAGATCCAGCTAGGAAGAAATATAAATTTTAAAGAATTATTGCTCCCTAATTGGTGTAGAGTTCACAATGCTCCTCACTCTGAGCTGGAATGTTGCTTGTGCCTAACTGTAGTGGAGTAGATACAAAGATGCATTAATCCAACCCTAGCTGTCAGGTTGGATATATAGAGTGTTCAAAATGATCCAAAAGGAAAAATCCCAAGGCCTCCTGAAGAGCCTTTAGGTAGAAGGAAGGACAAGGGTAGTTTGAGGAAATTAGTTGCTGATGGTTGTTGGACATTGAGATTTCATGGATCCAAATAAAATCAGGCTAGTGAAGGAGGATTTGAATTGATCATCCCTAAAGGTAAAACCTATTTTTCTTCTCATAGACTCCAATTCCAATGCACTAATAATGTAGCTAAGTATGAGGCTTTGGTCCATGGTTTATTAATGGCATTGAGAAAGAAAGCTAAGATCTTGCAAGTGTTTGGAGATTCTGAGTTAGTGGCTAAGAAAGTAAGGAAACAATACTCATGTCATGATAGAAGAATGACTAGTTACAAGCATAGAGTATGGGATCTCATTGAAATATTTGATGCCTTTGATATCCAGTTGATCCCTTGAAGTAAGAGTTGAATTGCAGATTCCCTGGCACAAGCAGTTTATACATTGCAACTCTTATCTCTTTCGGGTTTGAAGAAGCTCATTATAGAGCTCACTCCAGTACCCTTAGTTCTTGATAGCGTAACCAATTTCCTAGTGTTTGAGGGTGACAAACATATTCTTGATTTCATCACTAGTTGTGGTGTGTTTGCTTCTTAGGTAATTGATGAGGTAGAACCTCAAGAGGTTGAAATGGACCTAGAAGGGGTCATTAACCTAAAAAATAATACTATCCCAAGAGGTATGGTGCAATTGGAGAGAATATTTGATTTGGATAAGATAAAAGATCAAGAACAACAAGTGAAAAGGGAGTCCCTCAGCAGTCAATGTGAAACATACAATATGGGGACCTAGGATGGTGTGAAAAATGTTTTTATTGGCAAAGTGTGCACTCTAGAGGAAAGGAGAGGAATTATTGATGCATTACACACATCTCAAGATGTGATAGCCTAGATTTATGAGGACTTAAAGTCATATGATACTTCGATCATTACACACACCATTCCACTGAAGTCGAATGTCAGACCATTCAAGCAAAGATAGAGGCCAATTAATGCCTTGTTAGAACCCATCATTTAGAGGGAGGTGCAAAAGCTACTTTCAACATGAATCATATTTCCAGTAAGACACTCAACATGGATTGCAAACTTGGTTCTAGTAAGGAAGCAAAATGGAGAAATCAAAATGTGTGTTGATTTTAGGAACCTTAATAGGGCATCAAAACAAGACAACGATCTAGTTCCTTCCCTGGATGAAGTACTTCAAATTATTAGTGGATCTCAGATGATGTATTTTCTAAATGGGTACTTTGGATACAACCAAGTTATGGTACAATATGAGAATAGGAACAAAACTTCCTTTACTACAAAATGGGGGACATTTTCCTATAGAAGAGTGCCCTTTGGATTAATCAATGTTGGAGCTACATTCTAGAGAACAATGGATATTGCTTTCAAGGAAATTATTGGTAAGTGCATAATTATCTATATGGATGATTTGACAGTTTTTTCTAAGAAGAGAGATGATCATATAACTGATTTATGCAAATTATTCCAAAGATGCAGAGAGTTTGGCATCTCACTTAATCTGAATAAATGCATTTTTGGAGTCACTGAGGGAAAAATGTTAGGGCATGTCATTTCAGAATAGGGCATTTCCATTGATCTGGAATGAGTGGAGGCTATACTAAAGATTCAACCTCTTGCAAGAAAAAAGGAAATCAAGTCATTGTTTGGGAAAATTAACTTTTTCAAAAATTTTATCACTAGATTTCCAAAGATAGTGAAGCCCTTGAATGCTATGCTAAAACAAGAAGCAAAAGTTGAATGGAGCACAAAAGCTAAGGAGGCATTTGCATAAATCAAGAGAGCTATTGTTGAGGCTCTAGTGTTGGTAAGTCTAGATTATGCCAAGCCTTTTTACATATACTCATTTGCTTCTAATCAAGCCTATGTTGGAATGTCAACTCAAAAGTTTGATCAAAGTGATGAACATCTCATAACTTTTATGAGTGCTCCTTTAAAGGATGCAAAACTGAGATACCCTAATGTGGAAAAGCAAGCCTATGCTTTGGTTAGAATAGTAATGAAGTTCTAACATTACATTATGAGGAATAAGGTATTTTCCATAGTCCCTGACCCCACAGTGAAGCTTTTATTGATGTAGAATGAATTCGGAGAGTGCAGGGCTATATGGGTAACCATGCTACAAGAGTATGATATTGAGATCCAACTGATGAAATTGGTGAGAGGGTAGGGACTAACAAAGATAATGGCTGAGATGGGTCCTAGCCTCATAGCTCAACATTACCACCTCTAGGACATTTCTCCAAGAGACTAGTATGATGAAATCATCTACTATCTATTGAACCAACAATGTCGTAAACACCTTAATGTAGTTCAAAGGAGAGCTCTATGTTTGAAGAGTGATAGCTTTATGATGAAGGGAGTTGTCTTGTATAAGAAAAATCATGAGGGTGTCTACTTGAGATGCTTGGGAAAACATGAGGTTGGAACAATATTGGTAGAATTCCATGATAGATATGGCATATGCCATGGTTCAACACCTTCCATTGCAAATCAAATCCTAAGGGCGAGCTATTACTGGCCCACTCTATTTAAAGATGCACACAACCATGTAAGGAATTTCCATGTGTGCCAGACTACAGAAAGTAGGGAGAAACATGCAACCCTTCCACTTCAGCTAGTCATAGAGGTAAAATCATTTGCACAATGGGGAATGGACTTCATAGGTCTAATCAATCCACCTTCCTCTATAGGCCACAGGTATATTCTTATCATAGTTGATTACTTTACTAGATGGACTGAGGCTCTAGAATGCAAGCAATTTAATGTTGAGGTAATAATCAATTTCATAGAGTCAAGTACCATTAATCATTTTGGTTATCTATTAGCTTTAGTTTGTGATAATGGTCTTACATTTGCATCATTGAAATTTTCTAACTAAACCTTTGATCATGGAATTGTCATAAAATTTACATCTAATTAGTATCCACAGGGTAATGGCTTGGTTGAGTCTTCCAATAAGAATATTTTAATAGTCATCCGTAAGCTACTAGAGAAGAATCCCAAGGACTGGCACACCCAGCTTATATTTTCTCTTTGGGCAGACCACACAAAACATAAAACATCCCTAGGAACCTCTCCTTATCACCTAGTGTATGGTTTGGAACGTGTATTTCTGATCCAACTGAAGATCCCTACCTTGCAATTTATTAATGAATATTATGATGTAGAAGATAAATGTGAAGCACACCTGGGTGATCTATTACACCTTGAAGAGAAAAGAGATGAAGCCCTAGAAAACGTTTCCAAACATCAGGGTGTATGGAAGAGATGGTTTGATAGGAGAGCCAAGGTGAAAGGCTTTATAATATCTTACTTGGTTCTCTACTAGGATAAAGCCCACGACCGAAAAGGGTAGCATGGAAAATTTGACAAACTTTGGCTCCACCCTTATCAGATTGTAGAGAATCTGGAAGATAATGCTTTTTGTTTGAAAAATCTCACTAGAGAAAATATCCCACTACCTGTCAATGGACAACATTTGAAGAATTATTTCCAGTCTTGAATTTTTTACAACTCTTTCCTTGTACATAGGTAGATTAGGTTTCCTTTTTGTTTTTCTATTTTTTCTTTGGTTATATTAGGGTTTCTTTTATTTATTTTTCTCATTTTCTGCTTTTGGTTAGAGTAGGTCCACTTTGGTTGGTTTTTCTTTATGTTCTTCTCTTGCTTTGGGATTTTTTTCTTTCTTTTGGGCTTGTTGCATCTGTATAACTAGCTACTTGTCTGGGGCTGTTATGAGGATTTCTTTTACAAACTCTAATCATCTTTTTAGATTTAGTTGGTGGAATTCCTTCATCTAATGTTGCATATGCTTGGAATTGGAGTCACTTGAGTAAGTCAAATTCTGGAATGTATTTGGGTCTCATACTTTCAAATAGATCTTAAAGTTTCTGAGGTTGCATATGGTCATTATAAGGTCTGATTGGGTGAAAAATCTTATATTTCACTCCAGTGTCATTGTGGTTCTCATCCTTGAGTGTGGGATTCATTGCTTGCAAGGTGAAAGAGAAAGTTTAAAAGATCTCAAAGAGAATATCAAAAAAAAAAAAAGGGAAAGAAAATGTTAAAAATCAAAGAAATGTTCACCTTATCAAGGGTATCTTATTATCTCTACTGGGGTTATGGATGTCTAGCTAGCAGTAGAGCTATGCTAGGGAGGATCACAGTGATAACCTTGTCAAGGCTATGGATGCCTGACTAGCATCGAGGCTCTATGTAGGTTGCTTTTGGAGTTGGAATTGTTATGTATCCCTATCAAACTAAGTTTGGTCCCTTTTCAACTGAGGAAAAGGAAAAAAATGCATACACACACACTTTGACCCAAGTACAGGAAAGGTTTGTTGGTTTGTGATTTCTCAAACCTTGTTCATAGTGTGACCTAATGTAAGGACTAAAACCAGAGATTCTAGGTTCCTGATTCCAATTTGTAACTAAAATGCTCTGCAACATTTCCCTAGTGGAGTCACTATTGTTTGTAGTTTTTGCACACACGTCCCACTGAAAGTAGGGACCCTTTTTTCCTGGTCTTCTGGCTCTTGTCTATGGCCATGCCATATGAATTTGTCTTTGAAAATCATGAGATTTTTTTCTTTGATGCATTGGTCCTTTGGTCATGGGATTTGGTTACTTTCCACTCTTCCTAAATGCTTGTCTTGCTTGTAAAGTACCCATATTCTAAGTTATTGGTTACGGAGTCTTGCGGATGTCCTCTTTGGAGGTGGGTTCCATTTCCCTTTTTTTTGTCCCTGATTTTTTTTTGGGTCTTAGGGGTTGGTCTTTTCCTCCTAAGACCTTGTTTCCTTTGCTTTATCAAAGGTGGGACATGGGATGAAACTAAACTTTGAACATTCACAAAGCTATTGGTTCAGTTTCCATTCTGGCTTCGGCTTTGGCTCTAGCTTGTTGCCTTCTTGTTTTCTTTGTTTTCTTGCTTGTGTTCGGCCTTTTGGTTTGTTTCTTCCCTTTGGTTTTCTTTAGTTTTCATTTTTTCTTTCATCTTCAAAAGCGGGACATGAGATGAAACTAAACTCTGAACCTTCACAAAGTTCTTGGTTTGGTTTTCATTCTGGTTCTGACTCTGGCTCCAACTTCTTGCCTTCCTTTTTTCTTCATTGTCTTGCTTATGTTCTCCCTTTGGGGTTATTTCATCCCTTGGGTTTTCTTTGGTTTTCCTTCTTTTGTCTTATGAGGTAGGATGTGGGATGAAACTAAACTCTAAACCTTCGGAAAGTTCTCAGTTCAGTTTTAGTTATAGTTCCGACTCCACTTTTTTTTTGTTTTGGCCCCATTTTCCATCTAGCTTTATTTTTGCTTGTGTTTGGCTCTATTTCCACCTTCCTCTGGCTTTTTTTCCACTCCCATCTAGTTTTGGTCCCGCCTCTGCTTATTTTGTTTCCACTTCTATTTTGTTTTCATGCCATTCTTGTCTAATTTTGGCTCTACTTCCACCTAGCCCAAAATTCCTCGAAATTCCCTTCTGGTCCGAATTCCATGAGGGGATCAAAATCCCAAACTTTGAAGAAGGGTGTCTTAATGATATTTTAGGGTATTGTGATTGATCATTTGGATTTATTTGGTGATTAGCATGTTGTTTTTGATGGACTAACCTAGATTTTGATGCTATAAGGGTATTAATTTTGGTCCTCTTTGAATGCAAGCTAGATCAGGTAGAGCAGTCACTGGTTAAGTGAATCTAGGATCAATGAATGAGTGTACTATAAAGATGTTGCAGGATCCACAAGATACAACCAAGTACACTTTGTAGTCATGGGTAGGTGAAACTCACTCATACGTGGGAAGGTTAGGTCAATGAATTCTCGGTGGCCATTCATCTGAGTTGGACATGATGGGGTAGATTCAAACAAGCTTGACTCAATCAGGGTCTATCAAGTTCCTAGCTCAGCTATTGATCAGTGGCCCATATTCAAACTCACATTGCACACCCGTTAGAGTTCTTTTGCTTCATGTGGATGATATATTAATGGAGGAAGTGGCCCATAGGGTTTATTCAGTTTGAACAAAGATTTGTAGAGATCTAAGGCTGATTTGAAAGGGGGTACCTCATGCATTCAATGTAGGGTGGTGATTTATTGTGAATTGTCCAGGGTTGATTTGGTTGGTGGCCGACCTTCTTTGTAACCCTAGCTTGGGCTCGTATGGGATGTATCTCTATAAGTATGGAATTTCACCTCTTTTGAAAGGGGTTAGATATTTAGTTAGTCATTTAGAGAGTTAGACTAGAGTCAGATAGGCTATAGAGAATTAGATTTTAGAGCAAAGAGTTAGAATTAAGAGTTAGTTTCATTTTCAAGAAAGTGTTGTAACACAAAACATCAGAATTGTTGCTAGTATTGGTGATTCAATACAAATAAAGACATTGTGCTATTATTAGTGGCTTCTTTGGATTGATTTTTATTGCATGGTTCTTATTCTATCCTTTTAATTGCTTGGAAATATCTGAATGAGTTTTAGATTTAGAGTTAAATGATTTAATGGTGCTCATGATTTAGTGCTTGGAGTGTTGTAGCGATCTCTGATTCATACTTTGGGTAGCTTCTTGATTTTGGAATTGTTGTGCAAGGTCAACCTGTACTTGATATTTATGTGCTTAGTTCAATTGTGGGCATTTATCTAGTTCCATTGAATGAATGTCTATGATCTAAAAATCTTTAATTCCTTAGAAGATTGCACTATTTCTTTGAGATTGCAGGTATAGCTTAGGTTAAGCATATATTAGTTTTGAGGGATTGGTCTATTCCAAGCATTTCATCATTAGTATTGTTGATCTTAGGAGTAATCTTAATCTTAGGATTTCTGAAACCCTTATCTTTTTCCATTTCTTTGAACTTTGGTTAAAATTGGAACTCAAGTATCATTATATTGAAATATCTGATAAGTTTAGAGTTTCTCGTATTTGTTTTGTAAGGTCCCTTTGTGATTACCAACATTTTCACATTTATCAGTGAGTTGTTTTGTTGCAAGTCATGACCTAAAACCTGAGAGACCTTGGGGTTATCTCTTTTCCAATAGAGATTGACCTTTCAAGAGAGATAGGATACTATATATTTTTTCTGAGTTGTTTCTATGTGGAAAACACCATCAAAACATGGTACCTAGTGTCTTATGCTATAGCAAAAATCAATGCTCTAAAGCTTTAAAATTTCATTAGGATTGCATTTCATTTTCTCCTTCATTGAATTCATATATCCTCCATCTTCCCATGGCTTAATATTTTTGTTCTGGAAATGATGATTCCTCCCACCTTCCCCTTTCCTCTCAAGATTCCTATGGTTCCTGATAGGTGCAGTTACACACCTATCACCTCCTTCATTTCCAGCCTTGTGCAAGACCTTATTTTCACATTGTATTTTAGCACTTAATTGCATCCTCATTCCATATTTTAGGTTCACTAAGTTGCATTACATCCCATGTGCATAATCATTTTAAGTTGTGTAGGTTAATTTTAATTTATAAATCTTAAAAGTCATTTCATCATTAATTAATTCATTAGCATATTAATTTTAGTTCATATCATTAACATCTCCTATGCATTCATTTCCACATCCATAGCATCATAAAACATCATGCATATAATATCATATCATCCACATAGAAATAAACATAATCCATCCATCACATCCTACATCATAGGTGTTACACATCATACATATCATAATAATCATCCATCACATCCTGCATCATAAACGTTAGGCATCTTGCATATTATAATCATAAATCCATATAGGCATAAAACATAAAACATTATAGCCATGTTCATACATCACATCATAATAATCATCCATCATAAAACCATAAACATACACATATGCATAAATAAATCATCCATCACATACACGTCATATAGTTTCAATAAGGGCTCTCACATATCATATCATAAATAACAAAAATACAATGTGCATCACATGGTCCATAATCATATCCATCATCTATCATCAAAAATAAAGTATGAGTACAAGGCTATGGCTCTGCTCTAATCTCTATTGATCTGTATTGTATCCCATCCTATACCTGTCAATAGCCAGGATCATGTCCCTCTGATCCCCTAAACCATGAGCTGCCTACATCTGATCTTGGTGGGGACTCCAACACTAGCCCTCTATGTGTTGGTGTCTCTCTCATGCCACTATATCCTTAGGTATGCATCCCTTATGACTAGGATAGTGCTAACATCTATGGCACCACTCAAACATAGGTGAATACCTACTATGCTAGATCTGGTACTACCAAATAATAGGCACACATATAGTAGCTCACCTCTCTCATATACTTCTCTTGATGTCTAGTTGTATCTCGCTCTACCCTATACCTGTCTCAAAATCCACAAATGGATCTCCTCTCCTGATCCCATGCATCCTGTGCTAGCTATAGATGCTCAATCTCTGATCCCATATGTGACACCTACTCTAGGGATCTATCCCTCTCCTCCTATATAGTTTGTACCTACACCCACAGTATCTGAACCTCCTCCCCTATCACACCACCCTATGCTGCCTGTCCCTGACCTTGCATTGCATCTCTCTCTAGAGCCTATATTTGTGCCACTGCTACATCCCTCTCCCCCTGCAAGACCTCCACTCGTGAATGTAAAGCATCCCTCTCTATCTCCATCACCTGTACCCAAGCCCTCATGGTCTCCTCCCTCTCCTGCATCGATCCCATGTCTCCCACTATCCCCTATGCCACCTCCACTCTATCATGAAGCTCATATCACTTCTGCCTCAAATCCCTCCTCTCTCTCAAAAGTCCCTCTACTTGCCTCCTCAGATCATCCATATCCCTCTCTTCCTTTGCTAGCCTCTCTGCTAGTATCTGCACTATCCCTCCTCCAGATTCTTGCTAACCCCCTGCCTGCATTATCATCACGCTTGCATCTAGTCTATCTCTCTCCCATCTCATTGCCTCCCCTACCTCATGCTCCCTCGCTACCTCTCCCTCCAAATTAGTCACCTTTTCTTGTAACTGCCTCACCTCTACTCACAACCCATCTATCTCAGCTTGCAACCTCTCTCCCTCCCTCTCCATCTTTGTCTCATGACGCGATACTACATCAGCCACTACCCGGTACTCCCTCTCACTCTCTACTAGCTAGGCTCAGAACATGAGCACCTCCACCTCCAATCTACTCCTCACCACCTCTGAGTCTCTCAACCTCTACTCAACGATATGTAATCTCACCTCAACTCCTCTCAATCGCATGGCAAAATCCTCTGTTGCCAGTGGAATCATAGCCAATGGACAAATATCATGTACCTTTTTTTCCATCTCCTCCACCCCTCCCTCATCTCCTATGTCCATTGCCTCGGCCTCCTCCCTCTCCCCCATCGCCTCTACATCATGTCTCTCCTCCTTAGGCTCAACCTATTCCCATCATTTCCTCCTCTTACCTAGCCTCTATTGACCTCTTGTCTCATCCTCCCCCTACCCTCCCTCTTGTGGATCTACTGTTCTAGCTGCCTCTCGCACTCTCCTCCACCGTCCTCTTGATTTTCCTACCTCTGGCTCTCTTTACTGATCTCCTCCTACCATAGCTGCCCCTGGTTGCTCCCCTCCTGCTATGGCTGCTCCTAGCCCTCTCTTTCATTCCCCTCTTGCCCTGCCAACCTCCATATCTCTCCTCAGCCTCCTCCCTCTCCTTCTCCCTTGTCTTTCCAATTTGATCTCATCCTCTAGTCCAAACCCTAATTCCTCCTTGATCGACACCTCTAGTGTAATCCATATAGGTCAGTGTCACACAAACCATGCTGCATATCTCACAGTCATCCCTGCATCCACTAATCCTTCAACCCTCCTTGGGTACTCCACTAGCTCCTGCTCTAGAGTCACCTAGTGCTCTCGTGCAAACTCTACAAAAATCAGCTCCCCCCATGGTCACTCCTGCATAATCCATTTAAACCTATCAGGTGCACCTAGAATATCCTATATCAACCCATGTTGCCTTGTCACTTGGTCTGGCCTGTGTGACTCCACTATCTGACTTCTTGGCTATATAACATCGGGTCATGAAGTATCCCCTATGTCTATCATCATCCTACCTCCACTTGGTGAAGCATCGTATCATATATGACCTCCATAGTATATCCTCCTCTAGGTCATCAAATAATCTCCTCCACCCATCTAAATCTCTTGAGTCCTAATACTACCATACTTAGTGATACTCTGCCCCATACCAATAAGCCATTGATAGTGTCATATCCTCCCGACACACGGTGAGTCCCTCTTGGTAGCAGACCACATGCATATCTTTGTATAACTAAGTTAGGACGCATGGACCCCATGCAAACTCTCCATCCCTCCCCTCGACAATATGTCGAATCACCTCTATGTAGTCAAGGCTGCAAAACCGACCACTCCTATCTGGTATGAGTATCCCACTGATCAGTCCACATAGATACAAGAGAAATTGTGGTACTCTCAAACCCAAGCATCTATCAATGTCTAGCCCCTTCTTCTGCACTAGCGAGTCCTCTCACTTGAACAAAACCCACATGGTTTGATCCAATTCCTCTCCCTCTGATCTCGTAGCCCTCACCATCCACCCTGCTATGGGAAGCCTCAATATCCATCAGACATCCTCCATCATTACTATCATCTCCCTTGTCATGAGATGGAAAGTTGAAGTTGTTGAATTCTAGTGCTCGATCAAGGTTGTCAGCATCACTCAATGTGTCCTGATAGATGAATACCCCAACATATGCAATAGCCTAGCCTAGGCCAGATCCTTATGATTTGCTCCCATCATCACCCGTCATGTCACCTCCATCACCTAAGACTTTCTCTCTTGTGTCCACAAGCTATCAAACCACTGCAGCCATACCACGCAACCTGTCAGTCATCACAATCCTTGCCCTGGGTTCCTTTCCGCACTAACTTTTTCTAACACTCCTTCTTGGGATCACTTTCCTAAGTTGTCCCCCTTTACAATATTTTTTTTTCTAACCCTTTACTCTCTTTTCTATCTTCTTTTTCACCCCCCTTCACGCCCTTGGTGTCTTCCCTCTTTCTGGGCTCGACTGCCCCTTTTTGAGGCGTGGCCACCCTTGAGGGGGCAACCACCTTTGGGGCAAGGTCACCCCTTAGGGCGTGGCCGCCCTTCAAGGTGGGGTCGCCCCTAGGGGCACAACCACCCTTCAAGTGGGGCCACCCCTTGGGGTGAGGCCGCCCCTTGAGGCATGGCTACCCTTCGAGCGCAGCCACCCTGGTAGGGGCATGATTGCCTCGCCAAGGTGGGGCTGCCCTAGTCGAGGCGTGACCACCCCTTTGTGGGGTGAAACTACCCCGCCAAGGCTGGGCCACCTTTCATGGGGGTGTGACTTCCCTTTGGCGGGTGGGGCCGCTCATCCTCTGGGCATGACCACCCTTCATGGGGCATGTCCACCCCTATATGGGCAGCTAAACCCCAAATTTTATGCTAACCTACTGGTTTTCTTCCTAAAACCCCTCTTTCCCCCCATTTCATGATTTGACATTTCTTCCTATCTCGTGGACAAAATTAATTTTCCCCCTCTACCCATTTTTCTAACCTACCCTTACTCCCAAACCCAGGTTTTCAAATTGTATTTTATCTCTAAAATAAATCATAAAATGGTAGAAATCACAAAGAGGGTTTTGAACCTAACATGGCGTGGGATTGCACACTTGGCGTAGAAGCTCTACACCTCATCTCCTTGGTGGATAATTTCATCATTGTAATCCTCCAGAATTTTCTATGTCCTTCTCTTTCCTCTTCTATCCTCTCTCTCTCTCAGCTACCAGCTATGCAAATGAGGAATAGTAATTCAAAAATTATTATTTATAAATTCCCTCTTTTTTTCTCCTTTTTAAAATAAAGGGTATTTTTTCCCTTTATTTAGCTTTTTTATCTTCCAATTAATCCTCTACCTTCCTGGGGCTGCCATTTGTGCTTCGTGTGTCTATTTGACTCTATTCAAATTATATTCTTCATTAATTTTTGAGCTCTATCCAACAGTACCTTATGTTTCTTCATATCAAGAAGTCACCTAGGGCCCCTTTCCCTTCCCCTACCACCCTCTCGAGGGGGCGTACCCTACCATATTCATGCATACCTCCTTGTTAATTTTCCCACATGATTGGGGCATCTCCTTTCACTCCCCTCCATTTGGGTAGCTCACTTAACCTCTCCTGTTCTAGGGCATATTTTTTCTAGTCGCTTCTGCTATAGAGTCATCTGCACTTTATTTTTCTTTGAAACATTGTTATTCTAAAAATATTTTGAAGAGGGGAAAATGTAGACACCTAAATTTGACCACTTCCATATGGTCAAAATCCTATCATTTACTTGTCTAATTCATCTATATTAATTAAATGACATATTTAATTAATATTGTCCCGTTTTCTAAGGTTCCTAAAAGTATTTAATTAAATACTTTATCCTTTAACATTTCCTCTCTAAATTGAAGAATTGTATCAATTTATTTAATTTAGTCAATTATCTTCTTCAATTTTAAAATCATTATTTCTCTCTCCTTGTCTCATACTCCATAGCTTTTCATTAATCTGGGTTAATCTAGTTAATCCTTCATTAGGATGTGCATATCCTTAATCAATATTAATGTTGCATATTCCATATTTAGCCACTTGCCTCTAATCCTCATAAATTTTCCATATCACCTATTTGCACAACCTTAATCTTCATCACTTACCTTTTCTAGTATGTCCTTAAGTCAACCCTTCACGATACTTACCTTATTTGGTTTGACCTCCTCCCCATGTGAATTAAAAATTTGCACTTATTCCCCCATGCATTTCTCTTCCCCATGACCTCTCAAAGGTCATATCAAGTACATGGGACAAAGACCTCCTTTTGAAGGACCTTGTCTTATCCATGGGTTTATTCCAAGCTTGTGAATTTTTAATTCACTTTTATTTCTCCAATGCCCTTTCAAATCCACATGGTGACAAGAGTGGAATTTCTAAAAGTCCTCACTTGTCGCTTTCAGCCCCACTTAGGGACAAGGAATCCCTTTTTAAGGAAATCATCTTCAATCCCAAGGTACTTGCAAGTACCTTGGGACCAGATGGCCTTTTCCATGTCACTTTGTACTTCTTCTATCTCACCCTCCACATGGAAAGATGTGAGGGCTTGTGAGTCCTCAACTCACCACAACCCTTCATCTTGTCCATGTTGGATCAATCTCAACCATCCATTTTTGTTTAAATTGAGGGCCTTTACCTCAAGTTAGAGGTTAATATTTGTGAAGACTTTCAAGAGTTCTAAGATTGTTAAGAAATTATTTCATAGCCATTTATTGCAGCATTCAAGACATTTTCATTCAAAGCCATTTTGCATTCTCACCTACCATCTCCCATCATTCAACCATCTCCATTATTACAAGCTTTCCATAAAGGAGAATACATCAAGAGCATTTTCAAGGGCCAACCACTTCATCAAGCTAAACAAGTAAAAGGTATAATATTCATTTTTGTTTTATTATTGTTTGCTTAGTTTCAACTAGGCCTAATCATTGAGGTGTTGTTGTGTTTCCTTTTTATTGCATTCATTTAGTTTTGCATTTTAGACTAAGGATATTCACTACACACAATAGGGTTTTAATTCAACCAAGCAATTCAAGTCAAGATCTATCAAGCATTCATTAAATTCAAGATCTACATTCAAGCTAGCCATTTCACATAAGTTTGTAGAATTCATAGCAATAGTTTGGCGAGTTATAAAATTGCATGTTGTTCATTCATCATTTCCCTCCATTTTATTTTATTTCAAGTTTTAATTACCAACAAGGGGTTTGACCAAGGTAAACCCCCATTTACTAGCAATCAACAAGTTTTTCTCCTCTTATGTGTTTTTTTTGGAAGATTTTCGTTGAAGAATTGAATAACATTTGGAGTGCAGAGTTCCATCACAAATTTTTCAACTTCATGGAAACTCACCTATAGGATAGATTTAGAAGATTGAGAACTTGAGATTTGAGAAGAAGGAAGTGTAGATATTGGACCTCAGGATGACATTCAGAGATTTTAGAAACTCAGAAAAAGACTAAGTCATCACCTAGGGAATCTTAGTCCTCTTGAGGTTATTTTTTAGAAATTCTTTCAAATCTGGTTCTGACATTCGAATATTTCATATTTACCCCAAAAAATAGTAGTGGGATTAAGACAATAGTAAGGGTTTCTTAGTCTTTTTTACAGCCTTTTTGTATTTCTAGAATCCTCATTACATTTCTAGAACTTCCAGGTACACATACCCTAATTTTTTGTTGCATATTTTCATCATTTACATCATTCATTTAGTTTGCATTATTAGGTTTTGTAAGTTGAATTCTTATTTGTATTTTCCAAGCTTTTTCTTAGTGGTGAACCCCTCAAAGCTTAAAAGAGCCCTTCCTAGGCCTTCCTTGTTGAGAATTGACTCACCTTTGAGGTTTGTATTCAATCCAATTAGGATCCCTAGGAAATTATTGAATGACCTATAAAGAATAAGTGAGCATCCACACACAATCTATTTTCTTCAGTTCATTTTGGTGAACCCGATGTCTTTGAGAATTTATTTTCTAATTTGGAGTCCATTAAAATCCTAGATCTAGGTTGCATTCATTGTTTCATTGTATCTTTCATTAGTGAAATTGCATCTAGGTTTTCTCATATTTAGTGAAATTGCATCTAGGTTTTCTCATATTTACATTAGTGAAAGTGCATATAGGTTGCATTTTTTCTTTCTTGCGTCATCTTATCTCATTGAAAAACTAAAAAGTGCATTTTTCATCATCCTAATTGCATTTAGGAACATTGTTATCGCATTCAAAATTGAAAAACATGCATTCAACTTTGCATTCAATTGCTTGTCACTAGTTACTTTTCCTTCCATTCATTTGCATATTTTCCTATTTCCAAACACCAAGTCCCTGAATAGGAAACCTATGAACACTGTAGATAATCCAAAATTTATATTTTTCTAACAAAAACCTCTTCTAAGACTAAAACACCTATCTTGGCGTCTTAGTGCCCTTCAGGGTTTTTGGCTTAGAATCCGCTATCTATTGTTTGTTATCTATTTGAGTCCTTGGAACCTCAAAATCACGAAGTAGGACCAAGATGCCTTTACTGGCATCTTCATCCCTATTGACTTTGACTTTCTAGATTTTAGGATTTACAATTGTTTTTCTGTGCTTCTATGGGTTGTCTAAAGTTTTCTATTTCAATTTAAAAAAATGTTGTTATTCCAATTTCTTTCATTTCAAGTGTAATTTCAAGCATGGGATATTGTGTTCATTCCACTTTCTTTTGTTTATCCCTTGCATCAGTTGTAATACTTGGTTTCCTACTACTAATACTATGGTTAGATGAAGTGTGAGACTCATGGCATCCGACAGAAAAACACTCATTGTGGATCTTGGGTTATCAAGCTCTCATACTCCTAATGTTGGTATTAGTTCACTAGATATGGACCATACCTTTGATACCTTTTTTGTTGTTCCTACTTTACCTACAAGTGCTATTCCAAGTGTTGAAACAATGGTTGATCATATCCCTCAAGAAAACATTATAAAAGTACATAAAGACTTAGCCCATTTACAAGATAGCATGAGTAATGATATCATTTCCAAAACTATTATACCTAACATAGATAGTATTCACCACATGATAGAAAGTGATGAAGGACTATAAGTTGTGCATAACATAGCTCACATCTTTAGAAAACCTCTTCCTTCCACCACCAATGGTGCTAAAACTTAAAACAATGTGCAAAACTAAGGAGGAATTCAAATTCCTCCCCCTTCAACCATAAACTCCATTCCCACCTATACAAATCCTCAAGTGACCACAATGATGCAACCAACTAGCAATGCCCTTCCTACCTCAAGAATTTCTACTAGTGCTCCTTATACCTATGTGCCATCTAATCTTATATATTCTCCCACAAACTATCCATTCACTTGTCCTTCCAACACATACACACCACCACCATATTCACCTCCATCTCAAAACACACATAATGAACCTATCATTAACCAACTTTTACAAATCTTTTCATCCCTTCAACATCAAGTCTCCACCATAAATCAAAATCAAAATGGTCCCCCTTTATACTATGTCAAAAGTAACTCACTATCTTCTAAGATATTGAGAACTCCAATGCCACAAGGTATAGAGGTCCCTATATTTGAGAAATATGGAGGAAAGAGAGATCTTTCTAATCATGTTAATACTTTTACTACTTTGTGTAGTGACTTTATCCTCAAGGAAAAAATTTTGGCTAATATTTTTCCTTGATTCTTGAAACACATTGCTTTGGATTGGTTTTTTGCATTACTGAATAACTCAATTTGTCTATTTAATGAAATTTTTGAAAAATTTATCAACCATTTCTAAGTGCATATGGTTCCTAAAATAACATTAGCTTATTTGATGAGATGTAATCAAAATGAGGGTGAAAAACTCACTGACTTTATTTCTCATTACCAATCTCTTTATTCCCAAATCAATGTGAAGATTCCTGATTCTCACATTCAAAATATGTTCATAGAGAATTTACAAGGTAAGATAAGAGATAATATTACCATGATGAAATTCCCTTCGAGATTATCAGAATTCCTTAGGTAGTTGTGAAACTAAAACTACCTCTAGCCATCTTGAAAAGTCTGAATCTTCAAACCAAAACACTTACCAACCTTTAAAAAGACAAAATAAAAGTTTCCTTCAACTAAATTCTACCTCCCAACCTACCCAACTAGTTGATACCCAAGTAGCTACTATAAAGAAGAGTAATCCTTATATCTTTGGGGATCCACAAATGAAATTTACTCCCTTACCCAACACACTTCAAAAATCATGACTCGGCTAATAAATAAAAACATGCTTACATTACCTCCTATTTGACCTCTTGACCCTAGAAATTCATTACATCTGATATTTATACACAATGCCTATAATTCTTATCACCAACAAAAAGGACATGATATAGAACATTGCAAGCATCTTAAAAATATTGTGCAAGATCTCATTGATTCCAATCATATCTAAATTTGAGGTTTAAATGAAAAAGGCAATAAGTCTATAGCTCCCACTAACCAACACTTGCAAATCTTTACCAATCCCATTCCTAACCATAATATTTCATTTGTTAAGGCTAGTGAAACTAAGCCTGATGTGATGAATGTCAACACGAATGATGATAACATGAGAAATAACGAACAAAATCCTATAGATAATAATGACCAAAGTCCTATTAATGCAATGATAGGATTTATTGATATCGAGCCTCATAAACAACAAACTAAAATTCCCATTTATATTTCTCTTTAGAAGAAACAATAAAAAATACACCTAATGGTCCTCTTTACATAGCTAGAAAAATCAATAATAGGCCCACTCCTATGATTTTAATTGATCCCGTCTAGGGAGGGAATGGGATCATAGAAGAACTATTATATGTGCATGAACTTACTCAAGATAGATATGATAGACCAAAAGCATGGATTAAAGCACATGATGGTTTTGCTCATGCTACGATGGGCTTGATCACACTCCCTTTACAAGTAGGACCAAAGAAATCAAATGTATCATTCTCTATTATCTCTAATTTAGATCAATTTCGTGTGAAGTTAGGCTACAAATGGCTTCGCTCCATGAATGTGGTCTCATACATTGTCCATAAGTGCTTAAAGTTTCTAGTCAGCAATGAAATATTCACTGTGAACCATAGTGGCTTTAGACCTCCATCTTCTCATGTAAATTTTACCTTAAATTATTTTTTTCCTAAGCCAATGGAACCTATAAGACCTCGTCTATCATACCAAAACTTCAATGAAAAATTCATAGCAAAACTATCCCTTGAAAATTTACCTCCACCCATGCTTGAACCTCCACCACTTGATGAAAACAATATTAAGCCTAAATCCCTTCCTACAAACTAGGAACCATACATCAAAATCCCTTACATCTTTCCTACAAGAGACCAAGATAAAACCAAACAAGTCATAATCTACATCCTAAGAAAATTTATAAAGCCAAAGAGAGAGTGGTTGAATGACCTTCCATGGTTTCTTTTGATCTTCCTTGACAAGAAGAAAAGGAACCTATGGTTGAAAAACCAACTCCTACACAAACACAACTTGAAAACTGTAATAAAAGAAACCAAAATGCTAGAGAGCCTAGGCGCAAATGTTATGCTATTTCTTGCAAGATGAATGAAGAAAATAACATTGAAAATCAAAATCCAAACTTGACAGAAGCAATAAATAATGTGCTTCCTCCATTACCATAACCAAAAAATCCTATGTCTCCAACACAACAAGGATTAACACTTTTTATGGATATTATGATCTATCCTTCTCTTGTGGTTAACTTGGATGATGATGAAGAGACTAATAAAATTGATGAGCAAGTGCATAATGAGTTTAATTTTCTATTTTCCTCTTCTATAAACTTAGACGATAATAACCGTGATGATCCTCCTAAATTGAGTGACTCACCACATGTTGAACCTATTGATTCTCCTAGTACACCACTATACATTGTCCCTCTCACTAGTGATTTGCATTATGCATATACTGGAAAAGAATGGGATGTGGATGACCTATTGGATGGTTGAATCACATGTGCTTTACAAGTATTTTCTCTTTCCTTTTTTCTTTTCTTTTTTGTGATTGAATGTGCATAATGTGATCCCTCATGACACTCTATTTATTGTTTCCTCTCTTTGTTTTTTCCTCTATTTGTACCTTCATTCTTCTGTATGTCGTAAGATTTTGCCTTTTCAATGATTTTTTATTTTATTTCTTTTTTGTCTTGTGTTTTCCTTTTCGGGATGATGTAAGGAGTCAAGACACCCTTTGTCTCTTCCATGTTGACCCAAAGGATTTTTTTCTTTTCTTTTCATTTTCATTTGTCTTGTGTTTTTTTCTTTTGGGGATGACGTTGAGACACCCTATGTCTCTTCCATGATGACTCAAAAGGTTTTTTTCTCTTTATGTCATTCTTCTATGTATATTTGGGGAATGATGATAGTTCTGAGCTCTCTAATATTTGTTAGTGTAATTAATATTTAATTACACTTGCATAAAATTACTTAGGTTTTGCTTAGGTAATATTAGTTTACTTAATTAATAAGTAAGCTTTATTTAGTTGAGCTATTTTAGGTCAACATTAGGGTTGCATACATTGCTTTTATAAAGCAATTCTCTTATTGTAATTTCTGAGCTCTGAATAATATCAATTTGCACATTTCATGCAAAGCTCTACTTTTTCATTATTTTTCTCTTCTATGGAAGGTGTTTAGGTTTGCATGTTTGATCTTGGTTTCTAACATGGTATCGAGCCTTGACATGTAGCCCCTTCTCAAATTGAGAAAATCATTGCAGAGTTCGTTTGGGGTTCCTTGAGGGTATCATGCCTTGAGTTCATTTATGCAAAATATTGGATCAAATCGGGCATTTCCGTTGGATTCAAAGCGCTGGAAAAAGTCAAGAATGACTTTTTTTTTTTTATTTTGGTCATCATTGAAGAAATCTATGAGGGTTTCAAGCTCGGTGATTTTTCGCAAGCTCTAGAGGTAGCTAATTTTTCGGAGCATTTTGAGCATGAACGGAGGTCACCATCGCATTCGCAGCAGCCAAAAACCCTAAGGACGCCTATCGTTTAGTCGATTTCTGAGCACTTGATCCAGAAGGAAAAAAAAATTGCCAGAGGTGCCGTACGCCACCCCCAACATGCAGTTCGAGGCACAATTTAAAAAAAAAATGCAAAAAAAAAATTAAAAACATACATTTTTTGGAAGTCAAGTCGGTGCTCCTAGTTCAGAGGAAACCCACCACTGGCCTGAGCTCAGCCCCTGCGGGCACTATTTACAGTCCACAGGTTCAATGTGGGACTAGGAGCTCCGTGCCTGGCCCCCTATCGACTCCAGTGCTCTACCAGTGCTTCTTTGAAGCAGTCATCTCATTGTAGGGGGGTTTTTCCCACTGGATTTTCCTTCTCTACCTCATTATTGCATTTGTACATGGGTACCTGATCAAGCCTTGTTGCCAGGACCCATTCATGCTTTCTTACATTCATCTTAGTTTTAGGTGCATGCTTATTTAGTCTCCCTAAGTTGCACTTATGGGGGGGTGTTAGAGTAATTAATATTTAATTACACTTGCATAACTTTACTTAGGTTTTTCTTAGGTAATAATTAGTTTACTTAATTAATAAGTAAGCTTTATTTAGTTGAGCTATTTTTAGGTCAACATTAGGGTTGCATACATTGCTTTTATAAAGCAATTCTCTTATTGTAATTTCTGAATTCTGAATAATATCAATTTGCACATTTCATGCAAAGCTCTGCTTTTTCATTGTTTTTCTCTTCTGGGGAAGGTGTTTAGGTTTGCATGTCTGATCTTGGTTTCTAAGAATATCATTACAACAAAAATAGATACTGACCTCAATTCTATAGATCCCTTATGTGTATGGGGGCCAACCCTCCTTTCCTTTGCCTTTTCATGTTTGTCTACTTTAAAGTAATTTCTCACAACATGGTGTTTAGAAATTTCCTTAAAGTGGGGGCGTACATTGGCATTATTTTGGCATGATTTCATTTGCATATTTCCATGTTCCTTGATGTGATTTTCTTATTTCATGCGATATGTTTTTCTCTTTGTGGTGACATTGGGAGTAATGTCCTTCAAAAGTTTGATCTATCTTAGCATATAACATTTCTCTTAGTGCTAATGCAACACACTACATTCCCTAAGCTACAAATCTTTTATCTTTTGATTGGTCCTCTCTTGGAAACATTAGGAACGATTTCCCCTAGGATTAAGACCTTGAAGAAACTAAGAAAAGTACCTTTTATCATTCCCTCTTTCTTATTGTGTTACATTTTTGTACCTTATTAAAGTCATGGAGGTATGGCTTTGATATGGTCCCCTAGGGCTCACCTAGTGAACAACTAGCTTCACTAGCCCTTGTGAGCATGCATTTTCTCTTTGTAATCTATTAAAGTCATGGAGGTATGACTTTAATATGGTTTCTTGGGGCTCACCTAGTGAACAACTAGATTCACTAGCCCTTGTGAGCGAGAATTTTCTTTTTGTTCTTATCATAGTTATAGGTGTATGGCTTTGATATGGACCTCTCGGGGCTCAACTAATGGACAACTAGCTTCACTAGCCCTCATGAGAATGCAATTTTATTTACATAGTGGGAAAAACATTCCACTTGTAAAAATTTTTGGATAAACACCCTAGACCCATTCCACAATGCATTGGATTGTTAGTCGAAGCTTGATCTTTTGCATTTTTACTTTTTTAATTTTTTTAATTTTTTCTTTCTTTTATGGAGTATGTTTGTGATCTAGTTATGGCTTCATATATCATCCGAAAGTTTGTTCCTTTATGCCTATGTTGGTATGTCATAGGATCTTGATCCTGGGGGCTTGACCACCTTCTTGGTCATTGTCATCCTATCTTACTAGCATTTGTACATTTGAACCCTGCTTGATTGTGTGGTTGGCTACTTTAGTGTGAGTTTGAATAATTTTCATCCCCTCACTAAAGTGGGGGCTGAATTTTGTCTAGAAATATGCATACCCTTGCATTTTCATAATTGTTTGGGTCTGCCTTGCTTTATTTATCTCTAATTATATCTTAATTGGTCCTATTTTGCATCTATTGGCCTAATAAACTATATCCTTTTTCTAGAATATCTTGAAAAAAATTAATGAATAAATGATAATTTAATGATTCTCACTAAGTATCCCTAATTTTTGTGTCAGGGCTAAGATGCCAAATAGGGCATATTTGTCCCCCATAGGACTTGGGACACCCTTTTCAGTGGAACCTTAAACGGGCCTCTTTTTGGAGTGTATGCCCCAAGGTTTTTAGGACTTGGGACTAAGACGCCACCTAGGGAATCCTATTCCTCCTTAAGCTTTTTTTGGGATATAATTTCAAATTTTGGCAATATTTGGCCTCCTTTAATTAATGAATTCATATTTCAGCTTGTTGTGGTGTACTTTCAAGATATTAAGCATGAATAGGTATAAATACAAGGTTTATTAATTCATTTCAGTCCAAGTATTTTGTGAAAAAATTCCTAATACCATAATTGAGTTCATAAGAACATTCAAGAGAAATTCATCAAGCATTTGGAGCCATCATCAAGATTCAAGAATCATATAAAGGAGATTATTGCATCATGTGTGTTTTAGAGAAAAAATTTGTAATGTAGGGTTTTGATTCAAGCAAGCAATTCAAGTCAAGATCTATTAAGCATTCATTGGATTAAAGATCTACATATAAGATAGCCATTTCACACAAGTTTGCAGACTTCCTAGCAATATTTTGGTGAGTTGTAACATTGCATGTTGTTCATTCATTATTTCCCTCCATTTCATTTCATTTCAAGGTTTAATTACCAATAAGGGGTTTGACCAAGGAAAACCCCCATTTACTAACAATCAACAAGTTTTTCTCCTCTTATTTTTTTGTGTTTGGAGATTTAGGTTGAAGAATTGAAGATCATTTGGAGTGAAAAGATAGAAAGTTGTAAAGTTGCATCACAAAGTTGTCATCTTCATGGAAACTCACCTATAGGCCAGATTCACAAGATTCAAAACCTAAGATTTGAGAAAAAGGAAGTACAAACATTAGACCTCAAGACCACATTTAGGGACATCAGATATTCAGAATGGGACTAAGTTTCCAACTAGGGCATCTTAGTCCTCTCGAGGTTATTTTTGAGAAATTCTTTCAGATTCGGTTCTAACATCTGAAGATTCTTCCTTTTTCTCAAAAAACAACAGCAAGACTATGTCAATAGTAAGGGCATCTTAGTCCTTCATAACACTTTTTGCAAGCATTTTTACATTTGAAAAATCCTCATTATTGTTCATGGTCAATATAACACAACATTAAAATAGAATATTGCTACTCTATTTCTTGTAAAAAGATATATAACCTATAGCCACTTCTCTTCCAAGGTCTTTGTAGTTGGTTCTCAACTATGCTAATGTTGTTCAATGGCCTATGCAATTGTAATGTTCAAGGGGCCTACTGGTAAAGGATACAAACTACATAATATAAATTAATCTACTATTTGGGGGTGTAAATAAATATCAAAAGATAGAACAAGGCTTAGGAAATGCCAACATAAATGTAAATTCCTCTTAATTTAGACATATAAACTTCTTAATGAGCATTTCTTTCAAACAACTAAAACCATAAAATGATACAATTCATAGAATACTCTACACCATTGCATTCATTCATAGTGCTAATTCAAGTCATACACTCATTCATCATTACTAAACTTCAAAACCAAACAAGAACACATCATGAGATCATTACTAAAATTTATAGATCAACAAACACAAATAAATTTCATTCATAGATAACTCAATGAAATAGTCTTAGATTAAGGATCTTCTATTGGTTTTCATCAAATAAGAGACATTTATGCACAAATTCACTAGCATATGAATGACCATTTTTTATCAACATTACCATTAAAACTCAGTCTAGAAATAACATAAAATGTCTAGGAACTTGTAAAAATATCTAAGTATCTTTTCATAAAATTGTAAAGCTTCGAAAAAAATTGTAAAAAATATCCTAGATCTCTCTTTAGGAGGTTAATCCTTGCTTCAATGAGCCGACCTTTATAATATGGAGAGAAATTCTACATATATACAACTTTGCACTAATTCCTCTCATCAAAAAATTAGATCCACAAATCATGGAGTAACTGGGGCAATGTAAGATGACTGTCCATCATGATCTTTAGTTACTAATTGATGACCTCTTATTGAAATATTCACTCAAAAGGGGAAAGGTAGAACTATTGGGATCTCCAGTTGAACTCATGTCATGATCCTCCAAAATAGGAAAGGGAGTTGTCCAGCTAGATGTGCCTTTCTTATGCTCATCTAGAAAAGGGAACATGTCACTGCCACTTTATTCCTATGTTTCCTACTCATGTATGTACTCATCATAATTGGTTAACACTTGTTGGAGCACACTCATCTCTAGTCCTTCCACCCAACTATCTTAAAACTTTATTCTTTTCAATTTAGCAGAGGAAAAATCTTGCATATCTTTAAGTTTAATAAGCTCCCTTCTAGCAGCCTTTATCTCCTCCTTTATATCCATGAGTCTATCAATCAACAGGTCATCACCATCATCCCCTTTTTGCATTACCTCCTCAAATATACTATTCCATTTTCCCATAATTTTATCAAGGAGGCCATCTTTCATAGGGATATCTTCATTAACAAGTATATAAATACTTTCTCCCAACTCCTCAACTTGCTCATGAAAATCCTTTCCAATTTGTTGCATCTCATTCCTATGCCCATAAATGTATCAGGACCAAAACCTAATAATGTTGATGATCTTTTCAACAAAGTCTGCATTATCTTCCTCAATGATGGACGGCTCCAACAAAAATTTTCTTGGCAGCTTATTGATGCCCTTCAATTTCCTTGCATATTATGTATATTCCTCCTCTTGTTTCCAAAGAGTCTCAACATGTGAAACCATATCACTAACCAATTCCAATGCATGTTCTTGAGCTTTACAATTTTCAACAAGAAAATCCTCCACTTCTTGATTTAACCTACCAATCAATCTATCCATCATCCATACTTTTTTTCTCATTTCAATGAGGTTATCAACCTCTTTCTTACTTAACAAAATAGGTGTCTCAGGGGCAGTAGATTATGAAGAAATAGGAGAAGACACATCCTTTAGGAACTTATGCAGTTGATCCAACTAGAATTTGAGTTCATCCTTTCTTTATTTTTCCTTCATCATCCTTGACTTAGTAGATTATGCTACACTATCAATAAGGTTCATTTTCTGGTTCCTCATAGGTTTCCCCAAATTCATAATCACCAATTGATAGTTAATCAATTGCATTTCATGTTCATCTTTATCAACCATTGGAATATCACATTCAGCTACAATCTCCCCAACATCCATCAACTTAGTAGAATGGAGGAATCTAGCCCTTTTCTTGGGCCTCTCCTCAATTTCTTTCATTATATCATCCCAGTTAAGAGGTCGGGGTTGTACTATCTACTTTCTTTTCAAATTAATCTTCAATCATTTTGGGGAAGCAAGAGGATTTATCACTTGTGTTGAAGAAGATGTGGCAAGAGAGAAGGGTTGCCTAAGTGCTACCTTAGGTTGAGAATCAACCTCTTGTTGCTTTTCCTTTTCTACCTTTTCTCTATCCATCTTGTCAGCTTCAACTTTCTTCTTTCTTTCTTATTCTTTCTTGGCCTCTTTCTCCTCTTCTAATATCCTTTCCTCCAACATCCGATCTCTTTTCTTTTCTAACCCCTTAACCCTCTAGAACATTTTGGCTACTTCTTGTTCAATTTTAGCTTGCTCTTCTGATTCCTTTTCCTTTAGTATGAGATCCTCTTCTTCTTTCTTTCTTTGAGCTTCCTCTACAGATTTGGCCTTGGCCTCAAGATCTTCCTTTTCTTTTTTCTATCTAGCCTTTTCCTCCTCTAGATCATGAATCTTTTGCAATAGAGCCAACCTCTCCTTGTTAGCATTAGCTTTCCATTCTTTCTCTTTTTGTTTCTTCAGGAGGTCCTATTTCTCTTTATGATTCCTTTCCAACTCTTATGTATTTTCTATAGCTTCTAATTCATGTTGCTTTGCAAGTATATCAGCTTTAGCCTTGGAATCAACATCCCTTTTTGCTTCCTCAAACAACTTCCATTGGTCCTTTGGAGTTAGGACATGCTCGGTCCCAACATTTTCAACATCTTCAATAGATTTAGTCATAAGAGGCTCATCATCTGATTGTGTAGCCTTATAATCAATGTTTATGTCATGGACCTCAACCTCCTTTTGTTTATTCTTTTCATCTTGTTCATGGATACTACCTACAAGTACTTCCTCAAAAGATTTCTTAAGGAGAGAAGGTTGAGATGAAGATCCTTCCCCAACCGCTGAAGTGTCCACACCCTATGATTCAGGGATTTCTTGAGCAAGTTCCTCTAGATTAGAATCTCCCCCAGAGCTAGGAGGATAATACTCCAATTATTCCTTATGAGTTGTTCTCCTCTTGGTTCTCTTATAACCCTTAGTAGCTCCCACTTTCCTCTTCTTTCAGGATTTATCTTCTAGTTCATTTATCCTCATTACTACCCATTGGATACTCCTTTCCATTATTGTTCTAGATATTTTTTTAATATCTAATAATTCTTCCTCATCCCAATTTATTGGGTCCAAAATTTTGGTTCCTATCTTCTTTGCCTCATACTCGGTGTCCAAAATTACACCATCATCTGATAGTGTATCAGTAATTTCCTCCTTTACCCCATATTCAATCATTTGTGGGATGAATAGCCTTTCATAGTTTGTGCTCCTTACATCATAGTCATCTTGCAAATGTATCCAAAAATCTTCTAATAGGTTGTAATGTTTATAAAAAATAATAGGATTTAGACCATTCATCTTGGTGGAACCTTTAAAATTTTCTTGGTTCCACTGAATTATTGAGGTTAAACCCCAATTGTCATTACCTTTGGGTTTTGGTTTTGCAAAATTTTCATGTTCATTCCCTCATTCGGCCACCAGGTTTCTATTTTTGAGTTGATTGGTCATGTCAGTTCTCGGTCTTTTCCTTACTCCCTCATGGATTTGAACCCCATAGTTTTACCGACCCTTGTGTTGTCTCTCCCGTCATGACTAGGTGGTCCTATTAAAACAACCTTTTGCACACGTGTTGTAAGTTTTCCTTAAGTCGAGTTTTAAGTATTCTCATCACCTATCGCTCGTTCATTTTCAAATTCCCATGTTGAACCTGCGATGAGAAATGCCTTTCCTCTTTTGTATCGGCCACCTGTATACATTCATGTGTTCGTTTATGTCCATGAGGAAGTAACACCTGATGAGCAATGTGGTCAATATTTTGACCCATTGCTACCCTTTTAACTACTACTGGTTGTTTTGTGTAGGAAAAAGTTGAACCCGTGACCACTGATGTAAGAGTCATTTCCAATCGCTGAGATGTAGCGCTTCATCGGTTTACCTAGGCCATATATGGATTATCAAGCGATGAGTGATAAAAGTTAGATCAATGGCCATAATCCCTCTATTGAAGATCGATGTCTCCTATATCATCACTGACCTCCCAACTATCACCGGTTGGAATTCTAAAGTGGACTCAGGAGCAATGACGCCTGATGCCATGCCCATGAAGGTGACATGTATTATCTTCCTTTCCCATCGCTTAGTACGTATCATATCATCGAAAGGACCCTATGAAGTGGTGAGTTCACGTGAACCACAAGATTAAGTTTTCAATCCTATAGATGAATGGTGTGTATTCAAAAGAGAACGAGCAACTAACAGAGTGGGTATTTTCACTCACACTAGCTTCCTCATTCCATTAATGGTGCTTGTACTGAAACAAATAGGTGAATGAAGATTCAATTTACATTCTTTACCTTCCTTATGAGGAGCTAAACGAAGTAGGAAGGAGGTGGAGATGCAATCAGAGGAAAGTTACATAGGTTGTTTCTTGGATAAGTCCCTACCAAGGGCTAAAAGTCTGATTCTCTTGTTGAATTGTCTCTATGTTTTGTGTGCCTATAATCGTATGTTGGGTTTAGAATAGGGTTTCTTTATATTGTGAAGAATTGGGGTATATTCTGGGGTATGGTAACATCGATAAGTTAAGTAGTGCTCTATGATTGAAATTATGAGTTTTATACCATTAATTCGGCACCTATCTATAATTATAATTGAGAAGGAAACCCTAGTCTAAGGAGAGGATGAGCCAACCAGGTGAGTCCTCCACCTCTAAACCTACATCAAAAAGAAAGAGGCAATAGGCCTCTCATGAAGCAACACATGAGTCTGAAGGCCTTAAGAGGAAGAAAGGGAAGCCAAAGAATTATGTCCATTTTATGGACAAGTTTCAGCCTTCGGATGTCAAAGAAAGTGGTAGGAAGGCCACAGGGGATGGGGTGTTGACCTCTAATTTTAAAGACCTCACGTTAGATATTGGTGATATTGATGTGGCCAGGTCAAGTTGGGAGTTGTTTGTGAATGCATTTACAAGGAGGCATGCTCGTCACCCTAGCTAAAATGTTTGGGGGTATGACATGGGAAATCTGTTTGTCCTGAATGTCTTTGTGGAGGTGGATTGAATGTTCCAACTCATGGAAAGATATGACAATTTCAACAATTTTATTACTGATAGATCTAGAAAAACCCTCATAGGAATAAAGAGAAGCAAAGTCATAGAGGTCTTCGACATGATCCTTGATGCTATCGAGAAAATTAGAATGGAAAAATTGTAGATGTGTTATAATGCATGCAGGGTTGGATATAGAGAAAGTGAATTACCTAAGTATAAGCTAGAAAAGGGTTCCACATTTTCACTTAAGGAGGTTGAACCCTTGGACTGTGAAGAATTCATCGACTATTTCAAGTACACATATTACATGTTGTGTCAAGTGCTCGGGATTAAGTGTGATGGAGTGATATCATCAGCTATGTTGGTTATGATTATGGATATCCAACAAAGGTATCAGCATAGGTGGTTTGAATATGCTCACCACATTGCTGAGCAATTGCACTATGATTTAATGAGGTTAAAAGAGAGAAGAACCTTGTGGACTTTCAAGGCATTATTCTGTGTTGATTCGCATGCTCCTATATCAAGGAAGGGATGTTTTCAGTTGGTATCTGCAATTGAGCTAAGTAGATGACAATAACCATAGGTTACCTATGTATATGTGGACTTACATTTGGGATTTGCATTTCTCCACCTCAGATTAAACTCAATTTTTTAGTACAATAAATCACACTATCTTGGTGCAAATGGGGGGGGCACTAGTGGAGAAAATTTCTAAAACAATTAGAGCTTTATTAAGGCCAAAAGAGTACGAAGATGATCCCAATTATGAATGTAATTGGGGAGATTCGTATTTGTATGGAAAATTCATTGTTATTAGATACTATGGAAATATTGTGGCCCCACATATATTTCTTGTATATGTATATGATAGGTTGGAATTTATAGAGATCATGTGGAAAATGGATATTAGTGATGCTGAGAATTTTAGGGCCTCTAGGAAAGCCTCAATCATTGCTACTACCTTTTCTTTTGATCATTTTGTTGCCAATCCCAAAGAGGCCTATGAGGTTTTTGGTATAATGGTAAATAATTTAAGGATGGGTGTAGCCCCTATTAGGAAATTTGACCTTGAAGGAGTTATTGACAGGGAGAAGATTAAATGAGGAATATTAGGGTATAGGCCTCACTAGTTTATTTTCAAGGAAGATGTAGTAAGAAACTTGTTAACAACAACTGCTACTCATGATAGGGGAGCGGTAAGGATGAAAATTATTTAGGTAGAGAAAAGAGCTCAAGGAAAGAATTCCTTTTATGAAAATTTGTATAAACACATTACTGATAAATTCACCAAAATGGAAGTACTCCTCAATGATTCCAATGATGAAACTTTCTTTGAGAAGGTGCAAAAAGTAGAGGACTTAGCCCAACCTGCCTTATAGGAGCACTTGATGAAGACTGGTGGCAAGTCAAAGGAGTTGGTGGCACTAGAGACTCAACAACAACCATTGGATGTTGAGGACAAACCTGCCATAAAATTCCCCCCTTAAGCTATTGGTGAAATGCAGGATGTTGAGGCTGACATACACTAGCCTTCCACTAAGTCGGATCCCATTGAGCACCAAGTAGATTAGGAATTCTCTTACCCTGATGTTGGGGATGAAATGGAACCTTTCATTCCAGATGATAGGCTTGTACCTTGGGAATATGATGAGATCCAAGATAATGATGCAAGGCTTTTAGCCTATGCTAAATTCTTGGAAGATGACTCTTTTGTGGCTTCAAATAAATTCAAACAATTTGTTGTTGAGTTAAAAGATCGGGATATAAGTGATAGAATACAAGTTGTGGTGGAGGGAGTTGATCCTTCATAACAGGAGGAGGTGAAAAGGAATACTGAAGAAGAGATCGCTCAAGAAATTTCCCAAATGAATCAAGTGGAGACCAGGAGGTTAGTTAAATATAGTGGGATGATGGTTATGCCTAGTTGGAGTTTTTCCTTCATAATTACCTTGGATGCAATTAAAAGTGACCCACGTGCTTTGGTTTTTGAAGAGACATTTGATAAAAATACCTTTGGTTCAGGTTTTAGTCCCAGTCTACATGTATTGGCTATTTTGTCTCTAACTCTAGACTCAGGGAGATGTGTACTTAGTAGATTAATGACTGGCCTCTTGGGTGATGTAATAATTGGAAGAGCTCCATAGATGACAACCCCACAAGCTACAAGGCTGAAAATACATTTGGCCATGTTGAGTGTTAATACTCTAGAGATTAGATAGGCTAAGTACTCAAAATTGTTAGAGAAGCAAAACAAGTTGGTTGAGGAATATAACAAAGTAAGAGTCACTCTTGCCAAAGCTAGCCAAAAGGTCCTCCTAGCCTCTCCATATAATACTTCACCTTAGGATAAGGATACCTTGAAATTGAGAATCAATGATTTGAAGAAGGAGCTCTAGAAAATAAAGGTCAAGAATGATAAGCTCCAAGAAGGCATGAGAAACACTTCCAAAGACACGGCCAAGGGTCTCCATAGTTATAGATGGCATAAAATTGCTCTAAAGACGGAGACTACATGGTTAACATATAAGGGTGTCCATGAAGCCTATGAGAAGTTTTAGAATAACCAAGAGATTTTCATGAACACCTAGAACAAGTGGAGCGGCAGGTTGAGGAGCTTGAAATAAGTTCAAGCAAGTGCAAAAGGAGATCCTAAAGTCCCAGAGCAACTCCATGAATCAATCTAAAGAATTGAAGTTGTTGGAGAAATTATAGGCTTCCATTAAAGAATTGGGGGATTATTGCAAAGAAAAGTGAAAGATTTTAGGGACATGGAGGAGAAAGGCATGCCTAAGGTTCTCAATGAAGAAGGGAAGTTGAAGGATTATGACTCATGGAAAGCATTTTTCAAGCATCTGACAAATCAGTGTCCTGAGATCGCTTATGTTGAGGATAAACTAGACCTATCAACATTAAATGATTTGATTGATAATATTATCAAAATTGAGATAGGAATGGACACCTCTGTGAAGGAGGCCTGAGTCATGTTAGATGCCAGGTACAATGCCTATAATGTCAAAGTGCAGAAGTTACTAGATGACAATTGGCCTGTTGAGGAAGAATACATGGATTGGTTAGATAAATATGTCTAATAAACTACTAAGGGAGTGGTAAGATGGATATATAACATGGTCTAGTATAATACAAGTCTTGCCTTCGAAACAAACTTTGTACAAAGAATTCTATATCCTCTTAGTAGAATATACACATGGAGGTCTAATCAAGTTTTCCTTAATATGCTCTTTGCTCTTTCATTTCAATTTAGTTTGTCTTTCGGATAATGCAATGACATGAACATTTAAAACAAAATGAAAGTGGTTGTTATGTGCTCATCCGACTGATTGTGTGTTTGGTTCTTTCCCCCCATTTTGTAAAGTGCAAATATAACTATTTAGGGGTTGAAATGAAATGAAAGATCGAAAGATACAATGTGAAATGTAATTTTGTATGCCAATAGCCCGATGCTTGTTTTGCTCCCTCTATCCTATAAAATGGAATTCAAGGCTATTGTGCAAGGGTCTTTGAAATTTTGTTGGAGCTCAAGTACACGTTGTGAACATTACCAAGAAATATACAAGTAAAATATAATTGATAGCCGAGTCTAGGATTATGAGTTCGTCTTTACAAGTAGCTTAAATTTTTTTCAATAGTTGTAGCATTTTGACATCAATTAATGGAAAAATCAAGGGATATTTTCTCCTATGAAATGATCTATGAATTAGCAATGAATTAGTAGAGGATTATTTCATTTGTCTCAAATTTTTTTTGAAAATTTAAGCATCATTTACAGGTCGTTGTACCCTTCACAACAAGCCACTAGATCCAAAAAGGAACTAGAATAAATAGTAAACATAAAGGAAATACAAAGAAGAAACAACCCACAGGCAGCATAGAGACTGAAAATGAACAACCGACAGATAGGCACAGGGAGCAGCTAACTAGCATTGTCCCAATTTTTAATCAGGAGGTCTACTTCCTCATCACCCACCCACTCTTTGTTCTCCTAGCTATTCTTTCCCTCCAACTCCTCTTTTATAGCATTAGACAGAGTGCTCATGATGAAGAGGCCCAACTTCATGGTGAAGCGGGTTAACCCCCTGAACCTTTTGTCAAGAGTTTCCATTCTTTTCACCACATTGCAAGAATCCCCTTCGATGTCGATAGTCCCCTGAACCTCTCCAGGATCATCAACTAGGGGATGTAGAGAGTGAGAGGTAGAGCCATCAATAGGAATCTTGTTGTCCACCTGAGCAAACTGGGGCCCCTCCACATTCTCTTCCTCCTCATCTTTAGTTTCTTCTTCCTTGTATCCTTTGCTATCAGACTACTCCTCCTCAAAGTCTTCAATAATCAACCTCTTTTTGTTGTTCTTAGCCAGCCTCCTAAATCTCCTCCTAGAATTTTCCCCACCAATCACTTTAGTGGTCCCCACAACTGTATCACCTCTGGAGTCTCACATTGTTATCATTAGATTTGTGTTTGCATTCTTTGCTTCAATTCTAAGAATTGATTAAATTCTTTAGTTCGATCACTGATTTGTTTATTGTGACATAGGATCTCTAAGAATTGTTTGTTTTGATCTTTTGAGTTATGAATTTGTAATGCAAATCCATAATGGTATATCGATGCTAATGTTGTAATTAGTGCTTTACTATTATTTGCAAATTTGACCTCGTCACCCTTTGCTAAGTCATTGTTTTATGCATCATTTGAATTTTTGTGTACCTAGCCAATTAAATTGTGTCAAAGAATAACTCATTTAAATCAAATTTCACTTATAATGATGATGGCTGTCGAGATTATCCACTAATTTTCAAATTCTCTACTTTGAGTCACCGGGTGTGAAGGATTTTCCAGATTCTTGCAAACCATTATACTCCAAGTCTTGATTCGAGAATGTATCTATTGAATTTATAATGTATGTGGAGGTATTATAGATTAATGTTATAAATACATTATGGGATTACCCTCTCGGGTTTTGCAAAGCCTGAAGTGCAAGAGGAAAGCTAAATTTCTTTCTCTCATTTGTTGGACAATCCCTTGTAGGCTATTGACTATTGGAAATGGCAAATCCATAGGCTACCTATAAGATCCTATTGGATTTTAAAAAGAACCAACAAATTGGCAACTTCATTGGGGAATCAAGTCTGAAATAGCTAGTTTCCAGAATGCCTTATCATAGGATCACTATTTCATATAGTGGAATTTTTATATAGATTCAATGTGTTTGAAGTATCATTATTTGTTGTCTTAAGTCTTGTTGTACTATTTCACCAAGGTTCATGATTATGTTTCCCGTGTTCTAATATTTCAAAGTATTATGTTTGAGCTTCATTTAGAATCATATTTCATTTATCAAAGTTTGTTAGTACACTTAAGAATTCGACAAGATTGGCATAAATTGTAACACAATTTCTACAAATTGGTCCCAAGGAATTTGGGTGGTGACTCTAAAATCTTTGCACCAATGTGAGCTGGTGTTTAAAGATACTAAGGAAGTGGTTAAGAAGAAGAGAAATAAACTAAAATGATTGGTGGATGTAAAGACAATCCAAATAAAAATGCGGGGAACTCGGGGCCACATGAAAAAACATCCAGAGCACAAGCTAGAGGGTGAATTTCCCAAGCAAATGAATCCACATGTGAAATGGGTAAAAGCAAAGGCTACTAAAAAATGTAAGTTTGATCCTCACCCTCTTCTTGAACATAGTGGTCATGCTAGTTTTAATTTAGAATGTGAAAATAATTTGTTATATTTTGATGATCACAGTTCTACTATGATTAGGGAGGTTTACATGAAATCTATTGTGGGTGAGCAATCCTCTGACCCTAGATTAAATCCCATGGAAATGACAAAAAGGGACAAGATACAAAGAGATAATGCTAGTGCTAGATGGGCTAGGATTGAGGGATAATGAACTCTTGGTTCTTACCACTATACCTCAATCTCTTTAGATCTGCTAATGAGAGATGATGAATATTCATGTAATGCTAACCCTAACCAAAATGATGTTGCAATAGCATCTGATGGTGATTCAAATTTTCCAGAGGAAGAAGAAGCTCTCAAAGATATGAGAATGCTTAATGAAAGAGCTTTATTGTGTAATGAGAATAGAAAAAGGAGGGAAGCTGAGAAATAAAAAAGGATTAGGGATGCAATAATTTAGAGGGATATGTTGCGAAGGAAGGTTGAGGAGATGGAAGAATTGGATAGGTTGGAACTTGAGGCTACCTAAATAATTGGTCTAGTTGTGCAAGAGGTTGTGCCTAAGATTCCTGCAATCCCTTCTACTGATAATGTTGCTATAAATTCACAAACTAGTAGTCTTGAAAAGACTCTTATCCTAGCTAATCCCTCACCCCAAAATGTTGAAAAAGGAAAGAAACCTATGGAGGGAGTTAAGATAAATGAGGGAAGTCATCCTAAGAAAATAATTCCACAAGATGAGTCTATCCCTTTGATTGAGAAATTGATGAGAGAGAATCAATAGTTGCAGAGAAAAATAAAGGAGATGGAATTGCTTGCTATAAATAATGAGATGAGAAAGAAACTCAATTTCTTGGAGTCTACTATAAAAGGTCCAATCCCTGAAGCTCAGAGTTCCTAGATCTATATATCATCCCCAAGCTCCCATCTAGATGAGAAAATATCCCCTAATGGGAACCCCTCCAATTCCTCCTCCCAACTTGAAGACAAGGTTAGAATAGTCCATTCTAACTAGCAATATGATTCTCACAGTAGAAAACCCAAGGGAAATAATGAAAGGAGGAGGAATTTTGATGAGTAGTATAATGATGAAGAACACTTTGGGAGGAGGTTGTTACATATAGACAGGTATAGCCAACTATGTTTTGAAAATATTCCTGGATACCCAAACCTAGTTCCAGATAATGCTAGGAGGCATGTGCCCAAATTTAATGGCAACAATGCTCTTAGTGGCGAATACCATTTGAAGGATTTCCAAAGCTTCATGGAGGATTTTGAGTTGTGGGATGAAGATTTTACCATGAAGTACTTTATGCAGTCCTTGAAAGAAGATGCTAGGGACTAGTACAAAATTTCTCTAGATTCAAGCATTGATTCAAAGGATTCTTTCTACCTCATTTTTAGGGAACAATATGGGGATCAGAATGATCTGTGCTTTATACTTAATGATTTCAAAAAAATAACTAAAGGGTATAATGAATTAGAAACTGAGTTTAATTCTAGGTTTCAAAAGGAAATGTATAAAGTCCCTACTTACCTGAGGCCTATTGAGAACACATGCTTAGTTGTGTATTGAAATGCTTATGATCCAAAGATGTGTTACTTGCTCAGAGATAAAATCCCACAACATCTGAGGGAGGCTTACAAGATGGCAATGAATATTAAGAATAATAGAAAGGCCTCTAGTAAGGTGGGAAGAAGGGATGATTCTAAGATTTTGAAGAACCCAAGGACCCAAAATGATAAGAAAAATAAGGTTGCGATCCCTGAGGAGAAATTAGATCAAGTCCTTAGTTTGTTGAAGGCTACCAAGAATGACAAGCCATAGTTCTTGAGGAATGAGAGGCCTCCAAGGCTACGAGACTTCTGATACCATACAAACTGGCACAATGGGAAGACTGTTCAAAACAATCATAAAAATGCCCAGGCCACACCTAATCCTTTGTAGAGGAATTTTAATAATGTAGATGATTTGTCTTGGTGTGAGGTATTCTAGATGCCCCCCTCATCACAAAAATGTATTGTTGCAAGATCTGTAGAAGATACCCATGATGACTAGGGAGAATCTGATTCTCCCAGGACCATGACCAAATGGCAAATATGTTCATGATTAAGTCTGAACTTGAATGTGGTGAGTATTCTTCCATTGATGATATTGATGGTAATGATGTAGATGTGTAGCAGTATGAGGCTAGTATACATCATCAACAGGTCTTCTTGGATGAAGAGATACAAAATGATTATACTATATAACTTTGGATATAGACAATGTCTCCCTGTGGAGACCTTCGAATGAAGAAATTGAAAGGTATATAGTTGAATTAGCTGCCAAAGCAAGGAGTGACCTCTAGTTGAGAAATAGAATGGTGAGTGGTGACCAAGGCACCCCTGGTAGTGTTTTTTTAAGGAAAACAACAAAGGATCTAGCTCAAAAAACAAGAAGGATGAAATAAAGCCCAAAGAAAGTAAATAAATATGGATTTGGGCTAAGAAGAATAGTTAAAAAAAATTGATGGTGAAATTGTCCCTCAAGCTGGGAAAATTGAGGATGATAAACCTCAGGTTGAAAATATTATAGGGCAAGGCAAGAAAGTGTGTCCTGGAGATTTCATCCTCCCCGAACTACCAAGTTACTCCCCGGTGGACATGTTTCAGGTCTTATCTCAAGTCAAATTTATAGTTCCATTATTAGAGATGGTGAGAATTGATGAGCATAAGGATAAGACTATTGCATTTATCAATAGTATTGTCACCAGTGGTAGTAGCAAGTTGATTGGAGATCACCCTAGAGCAAGTAAGAGTCCAAAGAAGGATGTAGAAGTCAGCAGTAATAGATCAAAATCTTGAGATATATTTGGGAACGACCATTATTGCTAACCCTAGCCAGGTTAACCCTTTTCATCTCAGCCTAATCATTGATGGTAAGTTTCTTAGGAATTGTATGATTGATTCAGGGGCCTCAAGTAATGTTATGCCAGTAAAAGTTATGGAGGAAATGAGTTTGAAAGTAGATAGTACATATGGAAAGTGTTATGCTATGGATTCAAGGAAGGTGCATGTTAGAGGGATAATCAATAGAGTGCCATACAAATTGGTAGCATTCCTAGAAAAGGAATTATTCATGAGCATCACAATGGTGGACATCCCATCGACATATGGGATGTTGTTATCCAGACAATGGAGTGCTTCTATGGGGGGAAGTCAACAATTTGGTAGCACATTAACATGGGAAGATGTGGCTTCATTGATTAAAGAAGCTCATCGTAATGGAGATTCCAATGTTACACCAAGGGAAATTGATTTAGCATATGGTTTAAGAGATAAATAGGTACATATAAATATATTAATCACCCATATTATTTAATTATTTTCATTTATATTGATGTATATATATGTTGATTTTTTTTATTTTGCATACATTCGACCAAGAATAAATATGTTTATGAATTGATGATGCAATAATTTTTACATGTTTGACATATTGCAAGTGAAACACCACAAGGCTATGTGGTGCAATGGTCATAGATTTTGAATCAAGAAGTTGGATGACATGAAGAGAACTTGTGATTCTTGGATAACTGTAGTCTTTCAAGTGACTAATGTTTCATCTAGAAGCGACATACATCTAGAAGTCTCAGAAAATAGATACTATGGGATTTTGGATGATATACTTGAGTGTGCCTTTAAGTCCTTCAAATTAGTTTTGTTCATCATCCAATGGTACAAGCTACGATTGAATGAAAATGATCCCGAGAGAACTGTTATTGAACATGATAATGGATTTACCATGGTTAATACAAGGTCAATCGAGTGAGATGTAAATGAGACCTATGTTCTTCCAATCCAATGTGAGAAGGTATTTTACTCAGAGGTTCTAGGTAAATCGGGTTGGTCATTTGTTGTTAGACATGATCCAAGAGGAAGGTCGGTAAAGTATAATCTAGTGGAAGAAGAAGATACCGAAGAACTAGAAGATGATGTAGATGATGATCAGGATCAACAATTACTTGATGATGTGCCTGATGAAGATGTTGAAGAAGAGGAACTAGATCATGATGATGTAGGAGTTAATGTTCATGAAGATGAAATCCATGTGGATGATGACATTATCGAAACTGATATCAATGATGATGATGATGATACGACCAATCCTTACAATGTTGAATTTGGATCAGATGATACATACAAAGAGTTAGATGAAGAAGAAGATCAATGACATTGAAATGTATGAATTATCCAATTATATTATCTATTTGATATTGATTTCTTGATAGAATTATATTTGACTTATATGGTTACATAATTAATTCATGATGTTTTTAATTTTTATGCCATTACATAATTAATTCATAATGTACTTTTTAATTTTTTTAATTCATGATGTTACAACTATTGTAGCTCTCCTAGAAATTTCCATATTTTTATAATGAATAGTGTTTTGGGAAATTTCATGAAAGATGACACATTGATCATAGTAGTGAAATAATTGTAAAGCCGTTTAGATTTTTTAGACCAATCACCCTTCACAATGTCATATTTAGGATCATCTCCAATTTGATTACTAGGACACATAAGGTAGGATTTGATTGACCTATCTTGGAGGAACATTGTGGCTTTGTGTAATGTGAGAAAATTTTGGATGGGGTAGTTTCTATTGCTAAGGTGGATCACTCCTTTCTGTGAAGGCCATACACTTATGATTGGGTCAAGTGTTCTTTTCTTTAGAAAATTCCTATTGCCTTTTTTATAGGTTATGATTTGATTAGATGGGTTATGAAGAACTTATTTCAAGTAATTTATGTCTATTTTAATTTTTAATTTATTAAACTCAAACACATCCAAAATTATGTCCCTTGCTTTAATTCATTATTGTGTTATTTAATTCTTAACTCAAATGACACCTCCAATTTAACTATATCTAATTCAATTTATCTAAAGTGTTGAACATTTTTAGATCAAATTTAGTAATTAACTCAAACAACTTTTCCAATTTAACTATATGTATATATAACTTTGAGTTATTTTTATTCTACCTAAAAGTGAAGTTACAACATACAAATTAAATGATATTTATGATTGTAAAATTTATGATTAAATATATCTCTTAGAATCCTTTTTGTCCCAATTTGAAAATAATTCTATATTATAGAATGCATTTTTTAAAATTTTAAGATGAAAATAGCAAGGAAAAATCAAACAAATATCTTAATGAAAGAAGTATATTGGTGTGAAAATAAATATGATTTGTATTCCAATGTAAAAACTACAAAGAATAGAAACAATTATTTCAACACATAAACTATTATGTAGTAGTTAATTAAAATGAAAAAGCTTACTCTATGTTAGTTAGGATACACAACTAAGAAAATGATCTAAATAGTCTAATAATTTGACCATTAGCATATATAAATTTTTATACAGTTGTAGATCTCTTCCATTTCAAAAACACATTCTCTATGCCCCTCCTTTCTTTGGTTCTAGAATTGGTAGTATTGCACATGGAATGAAACTTTATTTTACAATCAATCCTTCAATAATTATGCAACTTTCTAGTTCAATTCTTCATTTTTAGTTGGTGTCAACCTATGTGTTGCTTTATTAAGTAAACTTTCTCCTTAAATTAGATACATATTATGACTTCTCTCTAGTGAAAATATTTCTAAAAAACTATTAAAAATAATATCAATATACTATGTCAACAAGTTAGAAAATGAGGATGTACTCTTGCATTTTCTTCTCCCACTTTTGTGTCATCTTCTTTTGTCGTAAAATAAAAAATAAATTATTTTATTTCTTCACATTCTTAGGAATTTCATGCAATTTACTAAAATTACTCTTGCAGTATCAATCATTCATTCACCATCATGAGCTCCTCATCCACTTCCATGGTTCCTACATTTGGAAAATTTATTGCTTCTTCCCCTCTTATTCTCTTTATTTTTTAATCTAAAATTTATGCTATCTTTATGATTTAGTGAGATTAATATGATTTATCAACATAATAGATAGTTAATATATTCAATTATTCTTCGATTGAACCCCTTCAACTATTTAATATATATCTAGACACCTTCCCTTGGTTACCATCTTGATGACCAACTCTAATAGATAACTTATAATGATCCTTGGTATAATGTTTCTATCTCACATTTTGTAACCTATTTAGCAGATCTAGTTGATAAAATATAGGAAAAATTTGAGAATTCCATTTATTTACCATCCTTTCCCATTTTTCAATTTTAGGCTTACCTTTCCTATTTCTCTCAAATTGAGTTTCCTTACATTAATTAGATTGTAGAATAATATTTCAACTCTATCTTACCAAAATTTACTTTATTAGGATGATAAATATTCTCATATTTAAAATATCCTTCAAAATCATTAATCCAATCAATCAATTCTTCAGGATCTAGACTATTCGAGAAATTATGTATATCCATTTCACTTTTCTTACCAGATCTTGTAAGTGCTTTTATTATTCTATATTTTTCTCTTTCTTCTTCAACTATGAATGCTTCTTCTAATCCAACATCATCATGTTCATAATCACTATCATCCAATTTATGGTTAATAATACCTCTTCTATCATGTCCAACCAAATATGGATATTCCTAATCATAGTGAATTTTCTCAATTAATTCTAAAACATAATTGTAGCCTCTATCCATCCTTCTAGGTGGCATCTTTAAATTTTGATATGAACTACAACAATATTTGTTAGTCCATCTACTATAATTTAAACTATGAGAATATTCTACACAACATTATCTTAATAGAAGACTTGTGGTGTCAATTTTTTAATAAATCTTGATTTACTAACCTTACTATATTACTCCAATATCAACTAATATCAAACCTTGCTTTATCCTACTCTAATACCAACTAATCTAGTCAAGGTAGCCTAGTCTAGTTAGGCATTATCCAACCATTCATCCAATAGAACTTTCATATATCAACCTTATTTAAACATGGTCAAAATTTTATAGAAATCAATATGCAAGGAACAACATGATACCATTTATCGAATTTGCATGAGTTAAATTACATGTTTAGGCATCAACCTTTGGTTACAAAATAGATATTATGATTGATCACTTAATTTATTGTATGGACATAGTGACATGTGAATGGGGCCAATTTTGAATTTTTTTCAATTTGTGCTTGTATGGAGTTAAACTTGACATGGTTAGCCTACACACATGCATTGACAATATGGGAGGGTTTCGAGACTCAAACATGATGTCATGCTATATAAAGACATCTCATCCTTCCTAATAATACAAGTTGCCTTATTCTTCATCTCTTTCATATATTGTTCCTAATTTTCAAATGGTGGTAAGTGATTATTCCCTTATATATCACTGCATAATTAATTTTTTCTATATTAATTACATATTTTTATTACATTATGTGGAGATCTTAAAATTTAGAAATGAGTTCAAGCTAGTAGGTTAAAAATTAAATAAAAAATAGAAATCAAACCTAAATGTTAATTTGAATTTCACCTTTTATTTTGATTTTTGGCCCGATGCATGCAGGAGCACGACATAGCTTAATGCATAGAGACCCTAACTGGAAAAATAGGGCAGGAGGAAAGCCAGAGTGACGAGGTTGAGCGCGCTCAAAAAGGGAAAATTGATGACCAAGGGACAATGAGTATTGTAAGTGATTTATATCTTTTATATTGGCACCCCCATTCTCTTTAACCTACAATTTTCTTACCAATCGATGACCAAGGGACAATGAGTACCAAGGGTAGGTCATTGCTTGATAAAATATCTCCATTCCTCCCTTCCATAACTGACTTACAAACCAAGGTAGTTCCTACACTATTTTGTCTTTCAAGCATAGTGCCTTCATCATTTTGTCACTTTCCCTTGCAGCAACAGACACAGTAGTAGGATTTCAAGATGACATTCATACCTATAGGCTTGACATGGAATCTTTTCTCTACAAGACAATCCACAATAGCAATAAATTGTCTAAATTTCTCATACATTAGGATGATTTAGTATTCAAAGCATGAAGACATCTTAGCCATCAAGAAATCAGTGACAGTTTCAAGTGGATTGTATTACACATAGCTACAAAGATTCATTCTTCAAATGGATTCAAGGTATAAAATAATGAGTGCACATGTTACTTTCATTTTCAATAGACAAGAAATAAATTGTAGAGTCCTTTAACCTTGAATAATTGGATAATATTTCAACCACTTATATCCCAGAAAATTAAGCAGAGTCAAAACCATTTAAGTGTAGTCTATGAAGGTATGCAAGCTCACATACCAATAGGTGACAGAGGGCAGGGTTTCGAAGTTGGTTAAAAAATGTGTTGGTAAGGGGATCTTGACAATGAAATATGACAAATAGAGTAATGGTATTAGTTAACTCTTGATAGTAGAAACTTTCAAGCAATCAATTGGAAAATAGTTTCAAAGTGTTAGAGGTAGTGTGTAATGGTAAACATATGTGGTATTCCCTAAGAGTAACCTTATGGTTATGAAAGAAAATGATTTCTATCACACACATATACTCTCAAGGGGAATACTTAATGATAATATAGGTTTAAGGAAGCAACAAATGATAGGTCTATAGAAGGTATGACAAAAGTGAGTAAGGTATGCTCAGTTCATGTGTGTGTAGCAAGGGGGTTGTGGTTGCCATATATATGTACTTACATGTTGTATGGAGAATTTCATACCTTAGTAGTGGTCGAAGATCACTTTAGAAACTATCACTAAAAATATGTCAAGTCGGTGATGAAACTGTGGTGGATTAGTTGTTGGTTCTAGGAATAACTTATTAGTATTACAAAAGATTCGAACAAGCTCTAGAGGTTGGGTCCTTTCTCAAGTAGGGCTTCTTCACTACCATATAATTTTAGCAACTATTGGACAAGTTGTGGTAAGTACAACTAGATTTAGTGCTAATCTTTTTAATGCATTGAAAAAGGCTAATATCAACATTTAAGCTATCACCTAGGATAGCTCCAAGTAAAATATCATAGTGGTTGTAAGGACAGAAGATCTTGGCATGTTTTGAAAGTTCACAGTGACAAGAAACAATCATGTGATGTTATTATGAAAATCCTTGTCAATAGGGCAGTACTACAAGGATTGTTATAATCCTTGGCATACCATCCATGCAAAACAAAAATATAGTGAAGATCTTTGAAACAAAGTTTAAATGAGTCCATCATTGGCTCACAAAGTGACAATGAAGAAACCCTATCAAATGTCAAAAACCTTATAAATTTTGTGCACTTCAACACAATTTTTTAATTACAAACTCATAATTTTTCATGTTTCATTGATTAACTTTAGTTATGAGGGACTGAAGCAGTGAGTGTTTCATAGTGGTGAATAGGTAAAAGGCTATTTGTTTAGATTGAATGCAAACAATTGCAAGCATAGTCATAGGGAAAATAAGGAGTAAGCGTACTAAATTTAAGAAGAAAAAAGTCAAAAAAATGGAATGGATAGTCAACATAGAGATAGAGAGGGAATTCTTTATATAAAAGAGGAAATTAGCCATGAGGTACAGGGACAGTCTTGTAAAGTTGAGAGCAATGACATGAATGATTTGGAGCAATAAAGAAGGACAAAGCATGATCCCTATAGGAGAAAAATCATGTCATACCAATTCCAATACAAAGTGGTAGTCAAAAGGGTAGATCATGATATAAATTTGACAAGATTAATGCATACCACAAGATCTATGGACTATGTGACTGAAATCAAAGCAATCACTATACAAAAATTTATGAAAGAGAAGAAATAGTTTGAGGTTAAGGGGAAGTCTAGTGAGAAATATATGATGGAGAGGATGCAATTTAGTATGAACATCAGCCTAGAACAAAGATGACTGTCCTTCAATGAAATATGCTGAAATTTTAAAGGACATAGATAAAAGGCCTTGAGATATTCTAGTCAAGAATCTACAAGGCTTACCATTCCTTTATTTCTATTAGTTGGATTTGTTCATCAACACTTGATACAAATGGATTGTGCATGCTAACTTTTGTAGCTGTTGATTGAGCTAAATGCTTTAGAACCCATCATTTTTAATGTCTAATTGGATATGGTACTTGTATTATTTGTCCTTATTTGGCTTGAAATACATTTCATCAATGGATTTTGAGCACTTCAAGCTATAGTAAATATGATGAGGAATGGGATGATGCTAATAGTTACTATTGAGAAAGAACAAAAGATTTTTTGCAAGGTAGTGTAGTCAACACTTTTGAAGATAATTTAAAGATAGGAATATTTTTTATTTCAAACATTATCAACCTTTTAGATCCATTAAAATATCTTACTTATGAATAATGGGAAGGTTTATGACAGTAAAGAGGATAACCTACAGAGTAGTGAACTCTGTGAGATATGGGGGAAGCTTAATCAAAAACATGAGCATCTATCAAATCATGATAGTGAATGAAGAATGTTAGTGGGGTTTCAAAAAGGTATGCCAAGGTTTTGGGTAAAATACCAAGGGTTATGTGTAAAGAAGGTAGGATATAAAAAATATACATAGCCAAAAACAGTAAAAACATAGAAAATTGCTTCAAGAACGTGGTATTTAATATGAAATTTTGGTATGAACTTCTCCGAAAACCTTTTATCAGGCCTTGGAAGGATTTTTAAATAATATCAGACCCAAAATACCTTCAAAAAGTGTCCATAACTAACTTGCAAACACTTAACAACCCATTATTTTGTAAAATTACAATTTTGACAACTTTTAATGTCAACAATTACAACTTTTTACATTATAAAATAGATGACTTCCAAGCACCCTAAACACATTGAAAATGGTCTTTTTAGACATTATTAACCTTGAATACATGAATCCCTACAAGAAAACCTATTCTACCTACTTTGACAATTTCTTCACATATTTGATCTTGTTTACAATATGGATCAATGAAACAATAAATGGTCTCTTAGACTTTATTAAAACATCAAAAAAAAAATTCAAACCTCCCTAGACACTTCTATGATCAACCTCTAATGCTCCATTTATGAACATAAGGTGTAGGTGCTCCTGCACCAAAGACTCCCCAATGAGCTATGCTCGTATCGCATGGAGTCATCTTCCATTGATTGTAGAACATATTATTGACCCCCATTCACAAAAAAATAATATGGTTTCTTGGACACAAAAGTGGAGCAACTCAAAGATAGGGTCTTGGAAATATTTAAAATTTAAAATTTCATTCTTCCTTTCTTATCATGCAAACTTGTGACTCGAAAAAAACAAGTATGCAAGGGCAACAACTTCAAAGCTAAGAATGGAAAATTGCTAAATGTTTAACCTTTTTTCTTTTCACTGGGATGGAAATACAATATGATAGAAGTGGGATAAGAAATTAATCATTTGAAGAATCAAACCAATATGCAAAGATGAAAGAAAGTGCTTACCCCTTAAATTGAAAATTTTTATTTTAACATTAAGTTTGTTGGGTAGCCAATTCTTTTAACTTATCAAATCCTACCATCATACATAATGAAAATGTTGTTGTTTCAAATGACTATGAGCACTAACTTTCACTATTTGAAGATATTGAAACCTTGTCATAGAGAGCTAGAACATTGATACAACCACTCATCCTACCTTAAAACATACCAAAAGTCTCCAAGCAATTAGACATAGGAATATTTAAGATGACAATTTTTTTTATTTCCAAAGCATAAACTTATGATGACTTAACCATGCTTAGTATACACTCCCTCCCCGTTAACCATTTTCAACATTTTCACAATAGTATAGAGACCCAGGGATAAGAAATTTGACCTTGTTGTACCAATGTTAAATATACTTTTCCAAATGATAAATGTTTGGCAGATACTTGTATAACATTCATTCCTCAAAAACTGCTATCTAGCAATTGAACCAAGAGAAATCATAGAATTCTTTGAAGAAAATTCATTTTGGGCATCTTATCAATATGGTTCTCAATCATTCATTACCTTTTCCCCTCAATTTTCATGCAAAAATCATTGGAACATTGCCATACATTGTTCATGTAGGAAAATTCATCACCGAGTCTAGGTTTTTAAGGCTTTCATAGCCTCAACTACTGTGAACTACATCTCCCAAAATCCATGTTTTTGTTAGGTTGTAAAATAATGACATTTTAAATTCATTAATTACAATGCATAGTCTCCTTCATACATTGATTTGATTTGTGATGGACACATTTGGATGGTAGTAACAATAACTTGCAAGCTATCAAGACTTGATTACCTTATAACCTATCCAATTCTAGCGATGAAATGATAGATTAATCATAATGTCACCTTGGGATCACATCACCATGAAAGAACTTCATCCAACATCCTTATGACTGTAGGTACCACCAAATAGGTATTTATCAGATCTGCCTTCCTCGAGCGATGGAAATTCAGGAAGAGAAGAGGAAAGTGAGACATGTAGTAGGTCTAAAAGAGGGAGATCAACTAAAGGTCAAAAGATTAGAAGAAAATTATGTAAATGCATGGAATTTTTATTGCTGAAGGGGGGTGACGTTCTTATGATGATGAAAGAATAGGCAACATCGAGGTTCCCTTGAGGTACAAACATCTACGGAAATAATGGGTACCCAAGGAAATTCCTCCAATAAACACTAATTTTTGTGTCAACAAGAGGATATATCGCATAGTACCATCGTCATTACATGGTTTGGGACTATTTTGCATGGATGGCATAAAAGGTTAGTTCCAAAAAACTTATTGAATTGATGGAGTATGTTGGACCATGTTACAGTTAAAAATATTGGATGCAGCTGGTTCGATATACACAAAGTATGTGTAGGTATGCACTGTCAGCAAATTTTATACAACTAAAATATAAGGATAAAAATAAAGGAGTGGCTATGTACTTTGATAGAAGGCCAAAAGCATCAGGGAATACTGCAAGGTTTAAAAATAGTACATGAATTGGGTCAACAAATAAGCAACCCAATTGCATATTCAAGGCACGCAATAAAAACCATGTATTCGTATGTGTGATAAAATCAATAACTGCAAGGGAAGAGTTGCTAATCGATTACAAATTGAATCACATAGATAAAAACATAGTTACTATGGGGGTGGTACATATTATATACCATTTTACCCAACCTCCAATTAATGACTCCAATTTACCATTTTATTATTATGTTTTTTTCATAAGTCTATTGGTTTCATTTTGGTAATGTTCTTTTATATTTATTTTTTGTCACAGTGGGACATTGATCATACAGGGAAGGCTCCAACCTAGAGCACAAATCGTGATGCATCTTCAGGGGCTTCTAACCAACATTTTTACCTCATTGTAATTGTACAAATTAGATATGAGAAAAATGTTTTATTATTATGTTTTTTTCATAAGTTTATCGGGTTAATTTTGATAATGTTTTGAATATTCTTGTCGTAGTCGACTGATCAGGGAAAGGTACCAGCAGTAGAGGAGAGCATCCATAGGGAGGTGGAGTCACTATTATGTAGTGATGACATCGCATATTTTGTAAACCCTCTAGATATGATAAGGAAGACCGAAAAAAAATGCAATGAAGAAATCCTTAAGTTGTTATCATAGTGCCTCAAACAGATGAGATAAGAGAAAGGGTTAAAATATTGACTAAGAGAGCACAAAACTTGCAAGTAAGCTATCATGAGATCTTTAATTATTAACATAAGTTCTTTCATGGTTTTTATTTTGTACTCTTTTATGTCATGAATTAAAATATGTGCTGGTTTTACAAGATTTTTAGTGTCCTCATGATGCTGCTGGTCATGATCAAGGTACTACAAGTGTTTCTCAGGAGTAGGGGTTGGTACAAGTGTTGATATTGATCTTCCTACGTATACATCACATCATCCAACCCAATCATCCATGCCTATATTGTCGACTGAAATTTTGGAAACACATAGCATGCAAACATCGGGTAGTGCACCCTCTAGCAGTGAACACATGCCATAACATGTGCTAGGACATGCACTTCAGGATGTAGAGGCCACTAGTACTGGTCATGTTTTAGTAGCATTTCCTGTATCTTCCTATATTACTAGTACGGGAACATTTCCGGTCACATTTTGGGTTACCGAGGATTCCATTCTCATAAAGATAGAGAAGGTCCTAGGTACTTTAAAATGTTTTAATTATTATTATATATAATCTAATTGAAATTTACTTATTGATCACTCTTTTTAGACTAGTGATCCCATGATCATTTTGTAGGAAATGATGTTTTTTATAAACATCTACATGATATTACATTGGAGATCTTCAAGCCCACCATATGTACACGGTGGAATGCCCAAAATCAAGATTTAAAAGATGAGCTCATTAACCGTCTAGTTGTGTTGTTTGGTAATAACACATTCCACTGAATCAAGGTCCTTAAGAAAGTCAGTACCTATCTAAAGTATGTGAGGGACCAATATAGGTCATATTTAGAGAAGAAAAAAAAGTACAAGCATCCCCCCGTGATTCTAGAGAGGGAGTGGAAGGACCTGGTGTCGGATGGAAAGGAGAAGGCTGAAAAGAAAAAGAGGAAAGACACCACCAGGCCAAGGAAGGTATGTGATACTATCAAAAATGTAATTATATACTGATTACTCTTTATTTTTACATAATCTAACGTATTTCAAACTTTTCATAGGTTGCCCAGCACATCGAAGGAAACAAAGGAAAGACTAGAAAAACATGGGAAGCACAAACTTGGCTCTAGTGGTTATATGAAATTAGCCGCATGAATTGTAAGTATCAATAAATGAAATATTTCATCCAAATAATAAATTATAAACAATTTTGGTTTTATCACACCATAGAAACAAAATTCCTGATATTATGCAAAAATGCAGGGCTCTGAATTCAATAGAGTGCCCACAAAAGAGGACCTAAAGATTTCCTTTTAGCAAGGCTATGGAGCCATGGCTGAACACCTAAGACTCTTGACTGGGCAAACACAAGCTTCCACTGCATCTGAGACACAGGTAAATAAAATCATTTAAGTTTATTTAAAATTGAATACTTATGCAATATATTCAATATTAATTTCCACCATAAAGTAATTATGTGCCTATTTTTTTAAAATAGGAAAGCAATGATAATACTGCACATGCCAATGGAATGCAGCCTGGTGAGGGTGGAGCACAACCTGCAGATGGTCATGGTGTGCATCCTGGTACTGGATGTATTCATGTAATATACAAAACACAGTATGGATTAATACAATTAAACATCTTTAGTTGCTATTGGTGTATTAACTAATGTAACCTTTCGTGTTTCAACTCCAGATCAGGATTTAGAGGGTGTTAAGCATGTTGAGCATGAGGTTATAAGACAAGATTAGGAACATGATATGGCCCAATCAAGTAAAGAGCACCACTCTAATTTTCTTTTAATTAATGAAATACTTGTAACAGTAATAATAACATATCAATTTAACATTTCTTTGCTATTGTAGTAGACCCCCCCTTGCAGCGGCATCCACTTCATGAGTACAAGACTAGGCATACATTAAGATCACAAGAAGAGCTCAAAAAAATTGAAGGGGGGATAGATTATTTTAAAAATGATACTCCACTTCAACATTTTTTAGTTGCAAAAAAGAAACAAAAAAAAAGTGATTGTAATCATATTATGACAACCATATTTTTGATAATATGTAAAAACTGAAAGAATGAATGTGAATATGTTAATGAATGAATGTTATATGTTATTAATGTAGGATGAATGAATGAATTTTATATGTTATTAATGGATGAATGAATGATTAATGTCATATGATCAGATATGGGTAATTGAGAGTGATGTGAGGGGGGGAGGAGGGGCCAAATGAGCTTCCACCATCACATGGTTGGCCTTGTTAAGTAGAGAATATTAAACTATTCTCAAAACAAAGAGAAGCTCAATAAGGTAATGCACTTTTCAATATAAGAAATGCATCATTTGAAGCATCAAACCAATATGTAAAGATGAAAGAAAGTGCTAGCTATGACGTAGATAAAATGGATTGTTGCACAAAAATATGGTTAAATATAATCTAACAAACATAAATCTAAATCAAACAACAAAGAATGAATAAATGATCTAAAACAATAAAAATGATAATGAAACAATCTCACTGAATATCAGTCCACCTCTTCGAATTAACTTGATTGTGCTTCTCCATTTTGTTGTATCGGTATTCTTGCCCTTAGATTTTCTATATGTATGCAAGCATAGCCTGGATGTATTGTCTAAGAAAAATATCAAAGATTATTAGTTCTTCTAAAAAGTATTGATTTCGAAAGGATGAATAATGACAATGACAAGTCAATTTATAGAAATTGGGTTTTCGAACAATCGACTCAGATTTGAAAGAGAGATCAATGATCGAGATTGATGAATGCCATGCAATGTGAGTTCTATGTTAGTTAGAATGTGAGTTGGGAAATTCTACATGATAAAGATTAAATTAGAATAATAATTTAATCTGGTGTTAAGACTGTTTGAAAATAGAAAGAACATGAGTTCAAGATTAAATAAATGATTTAATCTTCAGTTGAAAGTCTTTGAGAATAGAAGAATTAGAGTTTGAATGAAAATGATAAAGTTATAACTTGGAGAATGATTTGTTCAAATGCACACATGAATTAATTAAATAAAATAAAGATATTTAATTAATAAATATGTTCATGCATATGAGTTAGAACTAGTTAACTGACTAGTTGTGATAGAGAGTCCTTTCGTAGAGACAATCAAATATCGAATCCGAAGATAACTGGCAGATTTAAATAGATCTCAAGCCAGATGGTGAGTGAATAATTAGTCAACTAGACAATAGAAGAATGTGACAAAAACAATTAATTATGAATTAAATGTTAATTTAATTAAACTTTTGAAATTGAAAGATTTAATTAAATAAATAATAATAATTTATTTAATTGACTATTGAAAAGATTAATTGAATAATTAAATAAGGAATATTTAATTATAGTTGAAATATGATAAAGGGGTTAATTAAATAATAAATTATTTAATTAAGAAAGATAATTAATTAGTTAGTGACATAATTAAATAAATAATCAAAGTTGAATAATGGTCATAATGAATTAATTAAATAATTAAAAGGTTATTTAATTAATAGAGGAAAGATGTGTTTAGAAATTAATTAAATTATTAACATTATTTAATCATGACCATGGACATTAGAAAATTATGTCAAAAGTGGTACTCGCAAGCCTAGACCACTTTTCAGTGTCTACACTAACTTTTCACTATGGTTGCAGAAAAATGATTCTTTATACCCTGATGCCTTCATTCTCCAAGCTAATTTCTCCTAATTTGCATAGCTCTATCATGTTTGTGGATGTGATATGTCTCCTACACAAAAAACATGTACCATTTTATGGCCTTCAATCCAACTACATCCAAGTATCTTTTTAATTCCTTTATCTTTCATCAATATCTTTACTATTTAAACCTTGTACAATTTTTTTAGATGAAGAACCCATTATTGTGAAATGTGCTTCTAGTTGAGTAAAGTGAATCCATGCTCTACATCATAATTTGAATTTGTTTCCATTCCAATGTTCTGAGTTTAGTTTGTTTGTATGGCTTTGTATGAATACCACATTGTGTTGTGTGTGTATTTGGTTTCAAAGCTCTATTTCTTTTGTTTTTAGTGGTGACATAACTCTAAAATTTGACTTTTGTGCATAATAGGTTAGTGGAAAAATTGACAGCTTTGAAGGGTTTAGAGGCTCAATTGAGATAGATACACGGATATTTGGATCTTGTTGTTGATGGGAGGCTTCCATACAGGTATGCAAGAATTTCTCTACTTACATTCATTCAACTTATTGTCTTCCTTACCAAAATCTACCCTTGTTAAGCCATAACCATAACTAGCACATTGCCATAATTCTTTAATTTGGGTCATTAATCTTCGTCTTGAAAAAAAAGATAAGAGTCATTAATACATTATTAAGGGTAAACATATTTCATAATGACCTATAGAGGATAAACCACAGTATACCAATCCATTAGACTCACAGTGCATAAAACCATTGAAAATACATCACAGTCATAACCTTTGCTAAGGTCACAAGATAGTCTTTTGGATTGTTTACAAATTCATATCTATGATCATAAGCATCATAAGCCTCTGTAATTTTTATGATTTCCCTAAGTTTAATTACCATTGACTTTGCATTTAGTTGACTATTCCTTTGTCTTATCACTATCACTCGTATTCATCAAATCACTATGCATTGTTGATCTTTCATCTCATAGTCCATTTTATTGATATTTTCATACATTGTTTTAAATATTAAGACCATCCTTTATTGATTATTGATTTTCTTTTAAATAATTTTCTACCTCTCATGATTTGGCATCTTCTTGAAGACTCTAAAGTCTTTCCATCATTTCTCACTTGGTGAGGGGGACTATCACTGCACTTATTTAAAATTATTATGGACTATCACCCTTTGAATCTACCCTTTACATGACTATCTTTTACTACCCTTATTTGATAGTCCTTCTAGGTGACTTCCATTTATATGTATGGTGATTGTCTTCTTTGAGCAATTGATTTGAGTGTCATGTGAATATTGACATTTTCTCTTTCATGCCTCCTAGGTCTGTACTTTGCTCCTCTTTTGTGCCCATTGACCTCATACATTTAATATGACAATCCTTTAGTGCTCTTAAGTTTTTTCATCATGATTCATAGTTAAAACCCTTATAACACAATCATAAAGAGACCTATTGGGCATAAAAAACAGTCATAACTTATAGTGATTAATCACTGTCAAAAGTTAGTATAACTATCCTTTCAACTTCACAAGGTCACTGCCATTTAATTTTTCTAAAATGACTATCTCTTGAAGACATATATGACTATCCTAGGTTTTATTCATGGTGTTTGATATGTTTTGCAACCTCATTACTATCATTTCCCTTGTGAAAATATTTTTTTGTTAGTTGATTGTCATTACTTTTCCTTGAGATTTGACCCCTTTGTGATTTCTCATCAAAACTCTATATCTTTAGTATTCCTCCATAGCATTGCCCCTCTATTACATCATACATTGTGTATTTCTTCTTCCTCATGAATATCAATGCACATGAATTTCCTTGCAAATATATGGTATGTCCATTTGTGACTATCTTTTCATGCTTTTGACTTCCTTTGCACTTTCCTTGTAACTATCTTTAAATCATGCCATTGTCATAGGTTATTAGTTATAACAAACTATCCTTTCAACTTCACAAGGTCACTCAGTGTTTGTCTTTTATCCTTGGAATATCATCATGACTATCTTGGTGATTGTTGTCCATCATTGAAGATTTTGACTCACTTTCCATGTCTTAAAATTTACCATGTAAAACCTAAGACTCATGTCCTCATATGCTTCATGCCTCCAAGTCTGTCAACAAAAAATTCATGGCACAATCCTTTCCACAAAAGCCTTCATGCTCTATGACTCATGCTCTATGATCTATTTTCTTGCATTTGTTCTCTCAATGTTGTTCCTTTTGTATGTCATTGCATAAGACTGCCTTTAAGTGTCACCTTCTTATAAACCTTTTTAATTCTCTTTACACATAATTCATTGTGGGAGCTAACTCTATCCATTGAATAATATTTGCACCCTTTTCAATGTAAGGTGAATGCCATAAACCATTGCCCCTTTCCTTCTTCACGGTCACTATATTAATCACATTGGATGTGACTTGAATCCTCTGCCCTCTTGAGACTTGTAGAATTCCCATTCAATATTTTTCATGTCAAACATATCACTGGTAATTTGATCATATTTATACCTACAATTGCATAACTTTTCTTTCACAGTCCATTTTATTGTCATGCCTCTTTATGCTTGGACTATACTATCTTCTCATCAACTAATGACCTCTTATGGTAGTCACAAATACCTATGATTGTCCTCTTCAATGATCTCATGTCTTTATTCATTAGTCTTCATTTCATTATATCCCTTTTTTCATTATCACAGTAATTTATCTCTATTTTGTATCATCCTTGGTGCCCATTAATAGGTGACTATGATGTAAAAATCTTGCAAGAAACCTATCCTCTATTGATTATATTTTAAATGTCATAAATTTCATTGTATTTTAGCTACTTTCATCATTGAAATTCCCCTTGTTGTATCTTTAATGAGTGTGCTTAGATATTGTTATGACTATTATTATCTAAAACTTTGCTCTCTTCACCTCATCTAACTAGGGTTTTAAAAAAATTCAAAGCCTTGGTGAACTCGATATCTTGAATGGTCTTTTGGTTGTGGTTTATCTTATTGTCACATATTTAAACTCTTCACTTAATGAAAACAATTGGCATAGCTCAATATCACCTATTATTGGCTTCAAGTGCTCATTATAAGTAGCCATTGTCCCATGAGTGACGTAGTAATAACTAGCTATCCATCCTAGATCATTAACCTAGAAATATCCACTTTTCCAATCATATTTCATCAAATTACTTTTGTACAAGATAGTTGTAGATGAATGTATTTGTTAACATAAAGAGTTCAATTATCAGAAGCACTAACAAGTACCATTAAAGTAAAATGCAAGGGTCATACTTTTAAAACAATACCATAGTAAAATTACTATGTACTAAATTGAAAATCATAGCTATTCTTACCAAGTTTTCCCTTCTATCTTCTAAGGTATTGTCTTTCTGTAAAGAACTTCATTTAGAACACAAATATGTCCAAGGTTGTAGAGAATCTTGTTGGACAAGTAAAACATTCCAACCTATTTGTTTTGCACAATTGGCATAGTTTTTCACAAAGTTTGCGTTTGTTGGATAAAAGTTCTCCTAGTTTGAGAAGTTATGGTTGCATGAATTCAACATTGTATTGAGTACCTAAACTGGTAGTCTACTAAGAAAATTGATTGCCTTGTCTTCCCTCTTCTTTATCTTGATTACTTGATGAAACTACTATAAGGATGTTTTCCAATTTTCTTTGTGTATGTAAGAACTAAAGTAGGTTATGATGGGTGTGAATGATTCTCTCCTTACCCAAGATGCAGTGGCACCATTACTTGATAGCTTCTATGGTGGCATACTGTAGACACCGAAAATTGGTCTAGGCTTGCGAACACCACTTTCGATATAATATTCTATAGTCCATGGTCATTGATTAAATAATGTTACTTATTTAATTACCCTTTCTAGCACATATTTCCTCTATTAATTAAATACCCCTTTTAATTAATTCACTAATTCATTTATTCAACTTATTAATTAAATAAATCATAATTATTTAATTATGTCGCTAACTAATTAATTCTTCCTTCTTAATTAAATAATTTATTATTTAATTACCCCTTTGTCATATTTCAACTATAATTAAATATCTTTATTTAATTATTCAATTTAACCCTCTTTAACTATAAATAAATATTTATTATTTAATTATTCATTTAATCCTTTTCAAATAATCAATTAAATAAATTACATTATTTATTTAATTAATCTTTCATTTTTGAATGTTGAGTTAAATTAACATTTAATTCATATTTAAATCATTTATGTCACAATTCTTCTATCAATCAATTGACTAATCATTCACTCACCTTCCGACTCAAGATTTATTTTTAGTTCTCTAGTTATCTTTGGATTTAACATCTGATTGTCTCTGCGAGAGGACTCTCTGTCACAACTAGTCAGTTCACTAGTTCTAACTCATATGTATGATGTGTTTATTAATTAAATATCTTGATTTAATTAATTAACTCATCTTTGCATTCAAATGCATTATTCTTTGAGTTCTAACTTTGTCTTTGACATACAAAGTCTATTTCTTCTATTTTCAAAGACTCTTAACTATAGATTAAGATATGGAACTCTTGTTCTTCTTGTTTTCGAATAGTCTTGACACAAGATTATGTTATCATTCTAACTTAATCTTTATCCTGTAGTCTTTTTTGACTCATGTTCTAACTCACATTCTATCTGACACAGAACTCACATCGCATGACATTCATCAATCTCATCTATCGATGTCTCTTTCAATCTGAGCCAATCGTTCAAAAACCCAAAATCTATAAAATGGCCTGTCATTATCATTATTCCTCCTCCCGAAATCATACACTTTTGAGAAGAAACTTATCTTCGATATTTTTCTTAGACATTCAACAAGGTTATGTTTACATCAATATTAAAAAATCTGAGGGCAAGAATACTAAAAAGGAAAAATGGAGAAGAGAAATCAATATAATTCGAAGGAGTGGACGCATATTCGGTGAGAGCTTTCCAATTGATTTGATTAGTTTAATTATGTTCATTTTTACTTGTTCTTTGTTGTTTGATTTAGATTAATATTGGTCTGATTAGGATTGACATCATTTATTCTAGTTGTAGATCATTTCTAGATTTTGTTCTATGTTACATTTGGTGAATTCGATGTGAACATGCTTCAAATTCGTGCAACATCTTTTCATCTTTCCGTCCTATTTTTTTTAATTTTGCAGGTTATCGTACGACACACCACATCTATTCAAATAAATGATGCATCCACATCCATGAGTTGCATCTGCTAAAATCCACGATGCATCTACCGTTCCACACCGCATCCACAAATCCCTGAACCACATATGACTGTCAATATTTTGACCCGCGACTAACTGTCAACATAAACCACATCCGCCTATCAAATTTCGAGCCGCATTTGTGGCTTGAAATGCCACATCTGATTGGTAAAGTCTCTTTTTCATTTTTATATTACACTTCCATACATCTGTGTTTTCTTTTTTTGTTTTTCACCATATTTCATTTTTTTCTAATGTTTGTTCATAGCTGTGTTAAGGAGGATTAACTTAGTTTTTGTAGGACGAAGCATAGAAAACAATAAAAAACCAAAGACATATGTTTTTGCAGGATGAAATCTGAAGACAAGAAAAATGAACTACTGATCAATTTGCATGTAGGACCTAATTCCTATGTGTTAATTTTATTTAGCAAGCTTTTTGTTTGGTAGATAGATAACTTTCATTTGGATTAAAAAGAATCGTTGTTTGCTTTGTCTCGTGCGAAAGCACGTTTATGTCACCCTTTATGATTCAGTATATCAGAGTATCCTCTCCCCTTGCACAGTCATGCGATCTTAGGTGTAAGAGAAATAGTTAATGACTCTAGAACTTGGGCCTCTCTTGGTGGGAAAAAGTACTCACCCTGAGATGACTCAAACTAGTAACACGCTTTAGTCAATGATTTCCACCCAGTATATAAAAATGGATTTCTGGGAGAAACCTTAGAAATCACGCTCACTATTCCGATGAGAAGGGCAGAAATGGTCTCTTGCCAAGCTGAATAGTGCCTCATGAATGGAATGGCCTTACTAAATACCATGTTGTAGTTTTTCCAAAATCCTACCTATTTGCTGGCACAATAGGATTGGTGCTATGAAGCCATCTTACATTCTTATAGTTCATGTGTGGAGATGAGATGTATGCCATGGGAGTTTCATGGGTATAGTAGCTTGGCTACCCCATATAAGTGAGTGTCGTGGAGGGGAGCCAGTGGGGTCAAGCTACTAGTCATCCACCATGAATATGCGTGGTTGGAGAAATCTAAGTAAGAACTCAGCAAGTATTTTCCACAAAACCTAGGTTGTAAATGTTTTCTGGTCTTAATAGTTCTATCATCACAAACTAAAAATACATTGATTTTTGTGCTTGTGTTTATTGTATTCGTCAAAAACTTGATCAAACAAATGGAGTCAGTCAAAACAACTTTCAGAAAACTACAACTGTCAACAAAGTGAGTCGCAACTGTCATTTATAGCACCACATCTATCTTAGCAAGTCGCATTTGTTAGGGGAAACATTGCATGTGTTTGTCAAAAAAAAAGTTCATTTTGATAGTCTGGATATTACGAGCCGTAATTGTCAAAATATTGAGTCACATGTGTATATGCAAGCCGCATTTGTGAAATAAATTTTTATATGTGTGTCTATAATAAATTTAGCTTTACAGAGTTTTTATTCTGAGCCACATATGATTTTGTGAGTCGCATCTATCATAACGAAAACCGCATATGTCAAAAAGTCAAAATTGTCTATCAATCTTGAAACCAGGTTTTAGTCAAATCACTGCATGCACATGATAAACCACATCTATCAAAAATAGAACTACATCTGATAGGTGAACCGCATTTGACTATCAACAAAAAACTTCAAAAACTACAAACTGAGTCTGAAACATTACTATCATTTTCACTTCTATTTCTAAAGATCAACCTTGGACAAAAACTGGAAAAATTTTGCTCAAAAACCTTGCATCATTAGGTGTCATATACATCCTAGTCATAGTCATCCTAATTTGCATGCATATAGATACTTCCTAGGAAATTGCATATCACATAATAGATAACTTTCCTTGTCATTAGATACGTTCATGTCCCGATTTGTCACAATCATTGAACCTAGTCACTTTAGTCCTATTTAGTAAATCTTTTCAGCTCAATAGTCTAGTTTGGAAAATTCACCTTGTCAACTATCCTTGTCCTACAATCAAGTTCCTTGGTCAAACACAAATCATTGCATGCATTTATTCCATAGGTGGTAGGTTATACCCATCTTAGAATAATTTACCATCATAATCTCCTTGATATTTTGCATATTATCTATCCTACCATACGTCATCTTAGTATACATCATTTTAGAAATCTTTAGCAACATCCTTATTTTTCAAAAAATCCAAAAAATACATAGAGATAGGTCATATCAGTTTTTAGGCATAGTCTACATTACCCTAGTTTGAGCAACTTTTCATGGTCCAAACAACGTCTCAAAAGAAACATAAAGCAATTTCGGACCCTAATGAATTTGTCAATCCTTTTGAAAATCAACCATTAGGGAGTGAGAGACCACATAAAGCTTTGCTTGAAAAACACATCACTAGAGACACACATGGACGAATTTATATAGAAGACATAGACATCACCATACAAGATCCTGAATTTGCATCCTTCATGGATGAGTGTTTGGAAAATGATCCCCAACGCTATCTAGCAAAGTTGCTAGTAGAAGGTGCCACACTACCACTAGGATTTGACATTTGTACTTTGCAAATATTGCCTACTCAACCAAAGCAAACTGTGATGTCAATTGTTTCTATTCCCCAAATCACCACAATAATACCAACTTGCATACCAACTCAAACATCATCAATTGTAAACACAACCCCTTTTAACATAACACAAGATTTAGAATTTATTGCGGGAGTAACTTCATCAAACCCCTTTGGCACCAACACAACTGGTAAGAGATCCAAAGTTGGCATGAATATTCCTATACCAAATCAAACCATTCTGAGAGGAAATATTCCTATACCAAATCAGACCATTCAGATAAGAAATATTCTTATACCAAATTAGAACATTCAAACATGATATATTCCCGATCCAAATCAGAACATTCAGACAAGAAATATCCCCAATCTGAATTAGAACATTCTAACGGGATATATTCCCTCGCCAAATCATAACCCATCATAGAACATGGCATTTTAGAACACCTACATTGATCCAAACAATGTGAACAACATGTCCTTGACACAAGTAGATGTCCTCCAAAACCAAATGCAAACTCTTCAACAATAGATGGACAACATGTCTATTTCAGGAAAATGAACTATCTCAGTGCAAGATCTATGTCCATGTCCATTCAAAAAATTCATCTATACCTTTCCCCCATGGATACATTATACTAAATTTTCCTAAGTATAATGGGAGGAAGAACCCTTTGGAACACATTAGATAATTATCTTTGACAAATTTGTCTATACCTTTCCCCCATGGATACATTATACCAAATTTTCCTAAGTATAATGGGAGGAAGAACCCTTTGGAACACATTAGATAATTCTCAATGGCATGCATGGACATATCATATGACCCCACATACTTGATGAGACTATTTATGTGAACCCTTATCAAGATAGGACTAGAATGGTTTTCTAAATTACCATATGGTATACGATCCTGGGGTGAATTAGCTGAGAATTTTGTTAAACATTTTGCCTTTAACATAGAAAATGAATAACTATAGCTACCTTGTGCCACACAACACAAGAAGATAGTGAAACTTTCACCACTTTCTTCCAAAGATGGAGAATTCTAGCTAGCAGATGTCCAGTTGAAATACTAGAAAAGCAGAAGGTCACGATATTCCTTGAAAAATCAATCCAAAATTGAGAGGTGACTTAAGGGTACATTGTTGTACTTCATTCCTAGACTTGGTACAAAAGGGAATCATCCTTGAAAAAGGCCTTATATAAAAAGGAAAAATTAAGGTACCAGGCAAAAATCTAGTGGTTCAACATCAAAACGCACCCAATGATAGGAATAAATTATGGTCTAGAAACAAAAATGTTACAAACGATGACATTGTTGATGCTAAAACTATACATACATGACCAGTTATCACACTTAGAGGTTACAACCCCAATCAAGACATGATGAATAGTCCAGATCAAATAGCCAATTATGTACAAAATTCACAACAACAATGACCACAAAGGAGATTTCCTACATGTGAATTTACCCCTTCGAGGCAACCAATCGAGACAATTTTCAAAGAGTTGATTAAAAATAATCTCATTAAACCTTTGGAACCAAGAGAATATGATCCTGGATAGTTTAAACCTTCATGGTGGGGCAACAATGCCTATTGTGACTATCATCAAACAAAAGGACACAACCTACAAAAATGTCGACAACTGAAGAATATTATCCAAGACTTTGTTGAAAATGGAACCATAGAGGTCAATGGGCAGAAAAATACCAAGAATAGTGATCATAAGGTCTTCACAAACCCATTACATGACCACATGAAAGGAAAGGCCTCTAGTTTAGGAACCAATAATAATCCATCACCAATTATACCAATACCAAGTATGACTAGGGTAAAGGAAGGATCATAAATCACCTCCGAGCTGCAAATGAAAACGTCAATACCATCATCATTAAGAAGCATTTGGAATGTACTATAAACACATGTAGAACTAAGATAACTATTCCAAGTCCTTCTTCTGAGCCACCTACGCAGACTTCCAAGTTTAAGTACAACCTCCTTGATCAATTGAGTAAAACCCCCACACAGATCTCTATTTTGGAACTACTGACTTTATCACCTGAGCATCGAGCTATTCTTGACAAATCTTTATAGAATACGATTGTTCCTACAGACTTATATGTCAATCATTTCAAAGAAATGGTGGGATATTTAACCAACTCACATCATGCCACATTTTCCCAATAAGATTACTCAACTGAAAAGTCTGATCATAATGACCCATTACATCTTGAAGTCCTAGTCCATCAAACCAAAGTCAGACGAGTCTTGGTAGACAAAGGAGCAGGTTTAAACCTGTGTACCCTAAAATTGGTTAAGGCATTCGGATTCTCAGAAGAATGCGTAGACACCTCTAAAATTATAGTCATCAAGGCTTATGATGATGAGGAAAGATCATCCAAAGGAGTTGTCACACTCCCTATCAGAATTGGCCTAGCAATTATGAATACCAACTTCCATGTCTTGGATCTCACCCTTCCATATAACCTATTGTTAGGTAGACCTTGGATACATGCAATGAAAGCCGTACCTTCCACATATCACCAATGTCTTAAATTCTTGTATAATGGCACCAAGATCACAATTGATGGTGATCTAGATCCTTTTCAATACTATACAAGCCTAAAGGAAATTCCAAAATGATAGGTACTCGTTAATCAAGAAGCTTCATCATCCACTTTATCCCTATACATTGATCCATCACATCTCACCAAGTCCATTTCATTCAAACCACCATCATCCACTCCTAAGGTCGAGATCCAAGACAAGGGTTGTTGAGAGTATCACTTGAAGGCCTCCTGCTTTGTCAGTCAATTGATTCCACCTAAGGAATATGGCTTACCCATGGCAGATAGAAGATAGTCAGTAGTCACATTTCATGTTCCCCCTACAAAGACATTGACCAAATGGGGAGAGTTACTTGAAGAAATTGTGGATCAAGGTGATATTACCTCCTGGTTGTACCAAGGAGACAATGAATACCCCTCACAGTCTATTCAAATAGCTAAGGACCAATATGAAAAAGGCTTTAAGATAATGCAAAATGAAGGCTATGACGGGCACAGTGGGTTAGGACTACATGAAAATGGAAGGACGAAATCGATCATTGTCTCACCACAACCGAAATACTTAGGGCTAGGGTTTCAACCGCTTAGAATTGGGTTTCCTAGTACTTCATCACCATTTCAAGAGGAAGTGAGTGCTTTTGCAGACATCGAGATATCTCATGAACCACTTCCCCTAGTTTACGATGAATCTCCTGACTCAAGCGATTGTGAATGGGATTCCCTTTCCTCTACCAGTACCATGAACATAGATTCTCTATTTGGAGAATTGGACCTAAAGATAAAACCTGTACCAAAACCATCTAGTCCCTATCATAGGAAACACTTGTCCAAAGAAGAATGGCATAAGCACTATTATTGGGAAACCCTTGATCATGCATCTTGGGCACCTAACAAACCATCTTCTGATGACACAACCCTTATAATAGTCCCACAACAAAGTTTACCTATCCATAGAAAAAAGAACAAGAAGGAGTTAGTCCAAAAATTATGTGATCATGTCAATCATTCTATATTCACCTTGTCTACTTCCACCTTTGATAAATCTGATGATGACATGCCTCTCATATATCCTAAACTTATCGACTGGGATCAACAAGGTACACCCATCATAGACACATTCGAGAACGATGAAGCATTAGCTAAGTTCATGGGACTTCGAGAAGGCATACCAAGAGGGGATTATAAAGTTGGTTTTACCATAGAATTGGATGACAAAGCATATTTTGGGGAGTCTATTTACACCTCTAGTCGCAAAAATGAATATAAAAAGAAAAAAGATGAAAATGAGAAAAATGATGAGTCCCTAGGGGAAAACTGAAAGGCACCTTTGGATGAAGAAATAGTCAAAATAAAGGACGTATCTAAGGGTGAAAACCTCTCTGAGGCACCCAAGGATAGATGTTTAAATATTCTCCCCATTGAATAGGAAAAGTCACCAATGCTAGTAGAAGAGTCTATTGAGGTCAACATAAATACAAAAGAAAAACATCAGCATATATACTTTGCAACATCATTGATAGAGGCAGAACAACTTGAGTTTAAGGAATTCTTCGCAAAGAGACAAATAAAATTTGCGTGGTCATGCACTGACATGCCTGGGCTGGATCTAGACCTAATATTGCACCATCTACCATTATAGCCAAGTATTAAGCCAATCTCACAGAAGTTAAGGAAAATGTATCCATAGATTTCTCTACTAGTCAAAGTAGAACTTAAGAAACTCTTGGATGTTGGATTTATAAGAACTATAGACTTTGTAAACTGGATTTCGAATCTTGTGCCAGTGACTAAACCAACTAGGGGCATCCGCATTTGCACAAAATTTAGAGACATCAATAAGGAATGTCCTAAGGATGACTTCCCTTTGCCAAACATAGACATGATAGTAGATCTTACAGCATGATACGAGATGCTATCCCTCATGGATGGTTTCTCTTGATATAACCAAATCAAAATAGTAGTTGAAGACCAACACAAGACAGCTTTCACGTGTCCATGGGGCACATACTATTGGAATGTTATGCCTTTTGGCCTTAAGAACACAGGAGCTACCTATCAATGGGCAATGACTATGATTTTCCATGACTTTATACATACTCTCATGGAAGATCATGTAGATGAAATTATAGCTAAATCATAAACAAGGGAAGATCATTTGAAGGTTCTAGACAAGATATTCCAGAGGCTAAATAATTACATTAGGTTGAATCCAAAGAAATGTGTCTTTGAAGTAAAATCAGGGAAAATTCTAGGGTATATCATCTCCAGAAGAGGCATTGAAGTAGATCCAAAGAAGGTAAGAGCTATCATAGAAATTCCTCCTCTAGTCAGCATTGGTCAAGTAAGAACACTACAGGAAAGATTACAGTCCATTAGGCATTTCATAGTACAACTAGTAGACAAAATACACCCATTTCAACATCTAATCAAGAAAGGAGTACCATTTGTGTGGAAACCTAAATGTTAGGAAGCATTTCAAAAAATCAAGGACTATTTTCTCACTCCACCTGTCTTAATGCCACCTATAGATAGAAAACCATTGATAGTATACATTTCAGCAACTCAGTCGACATTAGGAGCTCTTCTCGCACAAAATGATGATCAAGGTCATGAAAGAGCAGTCTACTACATCAGTTGTACCTTAGTGGGAATAAATTGAATTACAACAATATAGAACATGCCTATCTTGTGGTAGTCTTTTCTACCCAAAAAATTCAGCACTATATGCTCAATCGCTAAACAATGTTGGTTGCAAAGATATATCCCCTCAAATATCTCCTAAGTAAGGCAGCATTAATAGGCTGATTGGCTAAATAAGTTATGATACTTAGCGAGTATGACATCCAATATGTAGAGAGGAAGGATATAAAAAGATAGGTGATTGTAGATTAGTTAGAAGATGCACCCATGAAGGCAGACCATCCTTTAGTGGTGGACTTTCCTGATGAATTTATCTTCAACATTGACACTAGAACAAAATGGAAACTATACTTTGACGGGTCACATACAAATCGTGGTTCAGGAGCAGGTATCCTATTTGTTACACCTCAAGGTGATACCATTCCTAAATCATTGAGGATTGCTTTCCCTTGTACCAACAACTTAGCAGAGTATGAAGCCTTAGTGATAGGATTAAAAATGGTAGCTCAGTGGAAGATTAAGAGTCTATGTGTTTTTGGTGATTCTCAGCTCGTAGTCCGCCAAGTAAATGATGATTACGAGACTAAGGATGAGAAACTTGCCCCCTAAAAGTGCATAGGTGATAGTTTCAAGTAGTAATTCAATGACATTACCTTTCAACACATACCACATATTCATAACAGGGCTACAGATGCTATGGCAACCATGGGTTCCTTGTTGGATATTCCAAGTAACGTGCCTAAGTTTGAGTTTTTGGTTGACTAGTTGTTGGTCCCTATCTATGATGTCCCCAATATTGTGATGGTGTGTATGATTGTTGGTCCTAATTCCCCTTGGTGCAAATATGTATTCGACTATCTTAATGACCAAACCTTACCTCTAGACCTGTCCAATAACCAATACAAAACTTTTATCCGTAAGTTAGCTAATTACACCATCATTAGAGATACCCTATATAGACGTACCTTAGATAATGCCCTAATGAGATGTCTCAATGCTGAGGAAGCACAAACAACTTTGTGAGTGGTACACAATGGTATATGCGGATCCCATTTGAGTGGTCCTACTTTAGCCCATAAGATTATGAGACTAGGTTATTATTGGCCTACGATGGAGAAAGACTCATACATCTTTGTAAGGAAATGTAGACAGTGTCAGATACATGGAGATTTGATAAGAGCACCCGCATAGGAGCTTTGTCTAATTACATCACCATGGCCCTTTTCCCAATGGGGACTTGACCTCATAGGTAAGATACACCCTCCATCATCCAATGGCCATAAATTCATCATAATCGCCACCAAATACTTCACCAAATGGGTTGAAGCTATTCCCATGACCTACATCACTGGCACACAAGTATCTAAGTTTATCTTAAACTATATCATTTGTCGATATGGTGTACCCCAATCCATAATCACAGACAATGGCCACCCATTCAAGAACCAAGAAGTACACCATTTACATGAAGTGTTCCATATCAAACATCATTTTTCCACCCCGTATTACCCACAAGGAAATGGCGAAGCTGAGGCATCTAATAAAACCATTGTTAGAATCCTAAAAAAGATTGTCAATGATGCTGATCGTGACTGGAACCTACAGCTAAATCATGCATTATGGGCTTACTACACAAGCATCTGTACTCCCACTAGCGCCACTCCATACTCCCTCATATTTGGATGCGAAGCTATCTTACCTATTGAGGTTGAAATTCCTTCCTTGAGGGTATCCTTGAAAGGTCACATTGATGATGAAGAATACCTTGTATCCAAATTAAAAGAGCTAGAATTACTAGATGAATGAAGAAATAAAGCACTAGACCATTTGCAAGCATATCAGAATCGTCTTTGTCGTAGCTATAATAGGAAAGTTCTAAATAGACACTTTGACATTGGTGACCTAGTTTTAATGGAGAATCCCAAGAATCAAGCTGAGGGAAAAGCTAGGAAAGTTCGAACCTAACCAATCAACAACCTGCATCTGAAGAGGCTCTATGTATAGCTTCTGAGAATTTGCATCTTAATCTAGAAAATACAAAAAAAATGGTTATCTTGATGAAAACCTGGCAAACAGGCATCTTTGTAACACCAAAATAGTTGAGAAAATCAAAATAGTAAAGAGAAATAATCTGTCCAATAGTGAAAACTGCTTTGGTGTCGCTATGGATAAGTACCATGGTGAAAACCTGGAAAACAAGCGCTATGTGTAGTCAAGATCGCTCTTTCATCTACCATCATTCCAATCAGACATTTTCATCATCCATCATAATAAATGGTTTTCTTATCCATTGCTTGGAATGATTGACATCAAATTCCATTTCATCACACTCCCCTCTCCATCTAGCAAGTCTTATTCCCGACTAGGGGAAAATCCTTGTTTTGTGCCCTAAGGGCCTTGTACATAACATTGCACCATCAGAAAATGTCTTGAAAAAATTCCAAAACATTAGAAAACTTAAAAAATAAAAAAAAATTAGAACATGTCAGAAAATCCTAAAAACAGAGTCAGATTTAATCATGTTAAGTCAATCATAGACATAGTCGAACTAGGTTGTCTTCGCAACTGGGACGTAGGCAAGGCCATCAATCAATGTGCCCTCGAGGCATTAGGTCTGTCTGTCTAGGTTTGTCATGTATCACACACATCAAAATCATGACTCTTCTTAAATTCACAGTCATTGGTTGTGTTGAACTACAAGGTCTCTGCATGTACAACGTAGGCAAGGCTAATCAACCAATTAGCCCCCGAGACCACACTAGGTCAGTCCGATAAGGTGTATCACATTTAGTCATTATCACACATGTTGCATATCATCAGCTTAGGTCAGTCTTTTAGGGTATCATCTCATGTCATAGTTTGTCTACACACACACTTTTTATCATTCAAGGAATCAAAACAAGTCATGCACCAACAAGGCAACAACTCAGAAGTGTCATCAAGTCAATATCAAACACATTGTCAAAGTGATCAACCTATGTCTTAAGCAAGATATGTCTTTGTTATCAACAGACGCTATCAAATTGTCATAGCCTCATGTTTTTTGTCACATCAATATCATCAGGCTTCAACATCTTATACAGAACATGTCTTTTTTGAAACCAGGCTTTTTCATGCCTTATACAAATAGTCACCAAGTCAAAACCAGACTCAACGTCTTATGCGATATGTGTCATCACTCACATTACGCTATGTCAAACATCAATAATCAAACAATCCTACAAGATCAAGTTTTGGCCAATAAATTTATTTGGCTTTATGACTTTATATCTTATTTTGTCTCATCTTTCTATCGATTTGTGAATTAAGTACGTTTACTAGGTTTCTCAAGGATGTCCCTTGAAGGATTTAGAGAGGCAGGGATGTCTCAGGACTCTTTTCCTTTGACTGTTGTCTGTCAACTATCTTTTTAACATTGGTTTTTGAGTCATGTTACTAGTTTCCTCAAGGATTTCCTATCAAGGATTTAGAGGAGCAATGACGTCTCATGACCCATCTTTTATTTGTTTGTTGTCTATGGTTTTTCAAGAAAAAAAGACTGGGGCAATTTTGTCCTTAGTATGAGTTAAGACACTCCTTGTCTACGACTATCTATTTTTAGTAGATGGATGAATTTGTACACTATGGTCTATCTCATATCATGGTGTGTACTATCCATTTGTGTCATGTCCCACCCAATGATGATAAAAAAGCAAGCATAGCATTTATGGTAAAATATCAAAGATAATATGTTTTTTTCAATCAATCAACCTTCGCTATTTCTTACTAACATTCTAAATTCATTCGTGCTAACATTTCTCTTCTTCGACATAATGATAATGTACTGTGACACAAAAAAAACATTAGATCATTTGTATATGCATACATATTATAAGCATTTCATATAGTTACATTGCATTTTACACATATAGGGACATTGACATATTCATTGCATATCTACGAAATCATGACATAATAGGCATTTCATCATCATAAGATACATAATGTAAACATTGCATGTACATATCACCATCACATATAAATAAGCATCATATAGAATGTTACATCCATTCTCAAATAGAATAATTATAAACATCATAAACTACATAACATGTAGAAACATTCATTCATAACATGTATGTACATACATCATCTAGGAAACATAATCATATAGAAATAATGCATCATCCATAAAATAGAACTGCATATCATATAGAAGCTGCCAAAATCATATAATATATCACTCAAAATAATGTGTCATAGTACAATGTCCGATTATATCCATAAATAAAAATGAGCTCGCAGGCTCTTTGATCAAAATACAATGTCTACACATATAACAAGTGTCAATGTGCCCCATTTCCACTACTATCATGTGGTGAAGGCGTTGGGAAAAGCCTCGAAGGTGCTCTTTGTGAGGTGGAAAGCCTCTCATATAGACCTACCCTTGGTGGTCCTATCACACCCTCTGTACTTTGTGTCCTCATCTGACTCATGCCTTGTGATCTCTAACTACGAAGCTCTGAAAAGCTAGGAGCTCATCTCTCTACTGGCACCACTGCCTCATATAAATCCCTATAATAAGTAGCTCTCTCTACTAATCTGACTAACTCGCGTACCATACCATTAGATGAAGTGCCACTACACAAATGTCTAACCTCTTTGAACTGCTTCTCTATCTCCTGACTCTGAACTATGGCCTGATCTCTCTCCATGAGTGCATTGTCTCTCTCCATAGGAGCATTGTCTCTCTCCATATGAGCACTATCTCTCTCCGTATGAGAACTATCTCTATCTATCCATATGGAATCAAGCTCAGTTGTCATTAGTCTCAATATCTCCTCCATGGCCTCCCTATCACCTTCCCTAGGGGCATCATCCTCCCGTCTCCCCTCCATAATCCAATCTCTAAGCTCTCTCTCCTGCTCCTCTATAGGTACCTCCTCCTCAACATCATCCTCCCCATACCCTACCAGAATACATAGAAGATCTATATCTATATCCATATCCTTATCCTCTGCAACATCCTCTTCCCCAATATCCACATCAACTGCCTCCTCGGCTACATGCTCATCTCTGACCTGTGCATCAACTCCACCTTCGACGTCCAACATTAGTACATCCTCTACCACTACCTCTCAGGTAGGTGAAAGTCCATGTACCCGACCCCCTCTCTGCCCTCTCTATCCTCATCTATTTCCTCTACCACCACCCCCTCCTCTGCCATCATCCCCACCACATCTCCCTCCAACTTTTCCACCTCTACCTCTCCACCATCCTCTCAGCCCTATGCCTCATCTCTCAACTGGTGCCATCTGGTCTGGATCTGTGTAAGGAATAGGATGATGCTCTACCCACCATGCATCATATGCAACTGCAGTCTCCAGATCTGCTACCCCATCTCTCCATCCCCACTATACTAGATGTAAGGCCTATATCTATGCCTCTATAGTAGCTATTGGAATGATGGGCCCCTAGTGTGGAACCTCTCTAGATGACCAAGCAAACTCTGCTCTACCTCGAGGCTCATCCTGAATCTCTCCAAACTATCTCAAAACTCGCTCTGGCAAGTGTCTCTCTATAATGTGCACGCTCGAAACAGTCCTCCCAATCAGGTATTGTGTCTGTTTGCAATATGGAAAATGTCTATCTCATCAGACCACTACTCATAGTCCATGTATGGTATCCAAGTGAACTGATCTAAGATATCGAGTGCATGTCTCCAATATCTAGTATCTCCCACATGGCTCTGAGTGATGTTTCCTTTGTACCAGAAAACATACATAGATCTAGCCCATTGCTCTATAGTAATTAGAGGATGAAAAAAACTATCCTCTCCCATGCCCAAACCATCAAAAGAGTGGTCCCACAACTCAACAACTGTGCGTCTTTGTTTGCAATATCATGTAAATAGAAATATAGCATCACTAATAGACATGGACCCCAGGCATACATGGTCTCTCTCTCTAACATACCCACCAACATCTCTCCTCATCCAATAGGAAAACCATGTCCCCATCGATCTAGTAATACTATCCCACCTATTAGTGTACATAGTATACATTCAATCCTCTCATATCTATCTGCCAACATCGGCCATCTGATCTCATAATGCTCAATGCCGAGCCTACTAATATCGTCAACCTGATAAAATTTGGCTAGATCAGTCAATCCACGCTAGGTATCGTACATCACCCGCACTCCTCTAATTGGAAGTCTAAGTATCCTATACACATCCTCCACTATTATAGTCACCTCCCCAATTGGCATATGAAATGATGATGTCTCAGAGTGCCATCGCTCACATAATGCGGTGAGCATCCCTCTGTTTTCCCAAATAGTGGGCATCAGAAGACAATGACAAAGACCAAGTCTCCACAAAAGTTGTATCTTTTCACTAATCAGATGATCTCTTCGATCGAATGTGTCTGAATGTGTCTCCCGCGTATAGATCGGATCTAAAACAACCTGCATTTCAACCAACATGTCAAAAAAATTCAAGTTTTTTTTTCTTAGAAATATTTTTCGGAAAATTTTACAAGCCAAATGCAGGTCACTATCAAAAATGCGGTGCATTCATACAAATGCATTACATGACAAAGAATTTGCATCACATATTCCATATGCATTGCACATCACCAATCCAATTTCTACCTATTACAAATGCGATGCAGAAAAGAAAATGTGGTGCATTTCCTATAACCTGCCTATCTGATACATATGTGTTTCACAAAATGAAAATGCGGTTAACTAACCTACATGCATACATTATAAATGTAGATGCATTGCATACATACATATGCGGAGCATTTTCTTACAAATGTGTTTAGTGCCTAAAATGCCTATCCTAGCCTGGGTGTGTTGTATCATATGCGTAATTCCTTAAGCAAATGCGGTGCATACGATGGCATATGCATTGATCCCAAAAGACCACATATGATTATTAAGTTTTCAAGGCCTAAAACTATGTGCAAAAATAAATTTCAAGAGTTTTTTTTCAAGTACATACCAATGGTCCTACGTCAGCTGGCCGCCTGAAGGTTTGGATCCGATATCCTCGATGTGCAGTGTAGGAAATGGGAGCCATCTTCGTCCAATAGTCAAACCAAAATCTCAATTCTTCAAACTCCTCCAAGTGCAAATGAATTGGTTTTCAACCTAATTCTTATTTATAGCCAGGGTTTGGGTGGCATTTCTTCTGCCCTAGTCTATTGGCCACTTAACCTTTCAACTTCTAATGACCTGTACACATCCATATCATCTCCAAATTCAATTCCTTCAACTCCATAGCAATTCTGACCATCAAATTGAATTATCGAGAATATTTCTTGATTTTTTTTGAAACTTTTCAAAAATTTGTCAGTTTTCTTGAGGGAGCATACCCTAACCTATTTCATGTTGGGGCATGATCGGGGCATATTTTCTTTGACACAATGTCAAAACAACATTTTATCAAAGAGGGGCAAACTGTAGACACCGAAAAATTGGTCTAGGCCTGCGAACACCACTTTCGATATAATTTTCTATAGTCCATGGTCATTGATTAAATAATGTTAATTATTTAATTACCCTTTCTAACACATATTTCCTATATTAATTAAACACCCCTTTTAATTAATTCACTAATTCATTTATTCAACTTGATTAATTAAATAAATCATAATTATTTAATTATGTTGCTAACTAATTAATTCTTCCTTAATTAAATAATTTATTATTTAATTACCCCTTTGTCATATTTCAACTATAATTAAATATCTTTATTTAATTATTCAATTTAACCCTCTTTAACTATAATTAAATATTTATTATTTAATTATTCATTTAATCCTTTTCAAATAATCAATTAAATAAATTACATTATTTATTTAATTAAATCTTTCATTTTCAAATGTTGAGTTAAATTAAGATTTAATTCATATTTAAATCATTTATGTCATAATTATTCTATCAATCAGTTGACTAATCATTCACTCACCTTTTGACTCAAGATCTATTTTTAGTTCTCCAGTTATCTCTGGATTTAACATTTGATTGTCTCTGTGAGAGGACTCTTTGTCACAACTAGTCAGTTAACTAGTTCTAACTCATATGCATGATGTTTTTATTAATTAGATATCTCTATTTAATTAATTAAGTCATGTTTGCATTTGAATGAATTATTCTTCGAGTTCTAACTTTTTCTTTGACATACAAAGTCTATTTCTTCTATTTTCGAAGACTCTTAACTAAAGATTAAGATCTGGAACTCTTGTTCTTCTTGTTTTTGAACAATCTTAACATAAGATTAAGTTATTGTTCTAACTTAATCTTTATCCTATAGTATTTTTTAACTCATGTTCTAACTCACATTCTATCTAACACAGAACTCACATCACATGACATTCATCAATCTCATCCATTGATCTCTATTTACATTTGAGCCGATCATTCAAAAATCCAAAATCTATAAAATGGCTTGTCATTATCATTATTCCTCCTCCCAAAATCATACCCTTTTGAGAAGAAACTTATATTCGGTATTTTTCTTAGACATTCAACAAGGTTATGCTTGCATCAATACTAAAAATCTGAGGGCAAGAATACTAAAAAGGAAAAATGGAGAAGAGCAATTGAGATAATTCGAAGGAGTGGATGCATATTCGGTGAGAGCTTTCCAATTGATTTGTTTAGTTTAATTATGTTCATTTTTACTTGTTCTTTGTTGTTTTATTTAGATTAATATTGGTTTGATTAGGATTAACACCGTTTATTCTAGTTGCAGATCATTTCCAGATTTTATTCTATGTTACACATACAACTCCTTTTCATAGGTAGAGTGTTATTGAAAGTCTCAGAATGATGCATGATCTAATGTTCATGCGTATGGGGTGGAGTGTGTAGTTAGATGCATTAGTCTAAATTTCAAAAGGGTGTGCTATCTTAGGAATTTTTTAGAGACATTTCTTAAGCTCCTCGAAGGCATGTTGTGTAGGTTTCCACGAGAATGGTTTCTTGGTTTTCATGATTTGATTGAGTGACCATGCAATGTGAGAAACCAAGAACAAATTTGGGATAGAAGTTGGCAAGTTTAAGGAAATTGCACAAGTCAATGAGGCTATGTTGTGTTGTTCAATCTCAAATTGGCTTGATTTTTCTAAGGTCTACTTGTATATTGGTGTGTTCAATAATGTAGCCCAAGTACTAAATCTATGTGGCTCCAAAAGTGCATTTTCTAAGGTTGTCTTGCAACTTGAATTGGTGTAGTGTATCTAGGATGCATGAGACTTGCTCCATGTACTCCTAAGTTTTTCTAAAGAGGCAGATGTCGTCTAAGTAGACAATGATGGAATTGGTGAAGGTTTGTAGGATATCCTTAATTAGGAACATGAATGTGGCTAACCCATTATGCTTCACTATAGTGAAAGATAAATATTTTTTTTTTAAAAACCAACAATGTTTCATTGGAATGTCGATGAACATCATCTGATGAAAGGAAAAAAACTCTGAAGAGGTTGTTGTACCCCTGAAAAATTATTTGTCAGAATGGAAACTCTGCCTCATCAAAAAAATGATGAATCTTTGTTCTTTTTTGGATGCTTTTAAATGAGAACTCTGCAATGTTTTTGTGTTTTGATTGTCGATAGATGGACGAAATTGCATTGATTTTCTAATGAAAACCACCAACATTTTCTATGGTGCTGACCAATGATGTTGGCTCGTGGTTTTGACGAAAAAATGTTTGTCATTAAAGCGACGAAATTCCAACGATGAAATTTAGAGGAGTGTTTTGTTGGTAATTCGACAATATTTTGTCGAAATGTCACCAAACATTCATCAGAATTTGTAGTCAAAAATAGTAGTGCGATCTATCTTTTTCCACCTTTTTAATCAACCAAAAGGATGTTAAGATTGCAAGGGAGCCCAAGATACATCATATGATTGAACATGTAGAAGGATTAGAAGAACCTATAATGATTCATTTTGTGGATACTGATCTAGATTCCTTTTGGGTTGAAGAAGAGCTATCGGAAGAGGAGATAGAGCCTACACCTATTTTCCGAGATGTCACTTATAACTTATATAAGGATGCTCTATGGATTATGTACTTTGATGGGGCATGTTCTAAGGATGGCTCAAGTTCTTGCATTATTCTTGTTTCCCCTCAAGGTAAGACCTTCACATACTCCTATACAAATAATCTTGTTGAGTATGAATCCCTCTTGCTTGGATTGAAGCTTGTTTCTAAGCATGGTATCAAGTTATTAAGGGTACTAGGTGATTCTAAATTGGTAGCCTCCCAAGCTAGATCTAGGTTTACTGCTAGGGATAAGAGGATTAAGTAGTACATAAATGTGGTTTGGGACACCATAGAGGCTTTTGAAACTTTTGGTATAGGTTGGATAGAAAGAGGCCAAAATGCCAGGGTGGACTTGTTAGCCAACATTGCCATCAAGTTGGATGATGTTACATTTGATGGTGTCTCAAGTATAGAAGTACAAACCAGGCCTACAGTACCTGAAAAATTTTGCAATTGGTAGGTGTTTGATGATGATAATGACATTCTACTATTTTTTCATTGTGTTGACCAATATGAAAGTCAAGAGATTGAATTTGGTGCATTTTTTGTTGAGGTTGATGGAAAAGAAAAATTGTTTGGGAATGAGATAATTTAGCTGAAAATGAATAAGCTTCCCAAGGGATTGGTTATGCTAGAAAGGGTCTTTGATGGCCCTAACAAGGCAAGCAGTAAGCAAAACTATCCTCATATGGAGGACTTGGAGGAAATAAACTTAGGAATAGAGAACTTTCCTAAAAATGTGTACATTGGAAAAAAGATGAAACCTCATGTGAGGAGAATGTAAGTTACCTTGCTGAGGGAATATAGACATGTGTTTGCATGGTCATATGATGACCTTAAAGCATATAGGGAGGACTTGTTACAACATGAAATCCCTCTGAATCCTAAAGCGAAGCCATTCTACCAGAAACAAAGACCTATCAATCCAACCTTGCAGCCTAAAATGCAGGAGGAGCTTACAAAGCTCAGGGATGATAGCATCATTAAACCTATTAGGCACTCTTCTTGTGTCTCAAACTTGGTTCTTGTCAGGAAAAAGAATGGTGATATCAGGTTGTGTATAGACTTCAGGTTTCTTAATGTAGTTTCCTTAAAGGACAACTACCCTCTGCCTAACATGGAAGCCATGTTGCAAAAGGTCACAGGGTGTGAGCTACTTTCAATAATGGATGGATTCTCAGGTTACAACTAGGTCATGGTGAGATATTTCAAGTAGTACAAAACTACCTTTACAACACCCTAGGGTACATATTTATATGTATGAATGCCTTTTGGCCTGATGAATGCATGTGCTATATTCTAGAGAGCTATGGATGTAGCCTTTTTGGATTTTATTGATCTTTTCCTTGCCATATATAAAGATGATCTTACTTCTCATAGTAATAAGGAGGAGGACCATTGTTCCCATCTAGAGAAGAATTTTGTTAGAGCATTAGAGTATGGGATCTCTTTAAATCCTAAAAAATACGCTTTTGGATTCAAGGAAGGCAAGTTGCTAGGCCATATTGTTTCAAATTAAGGTCTCATAATTGACCTAGAATGAGTGGCAGCTATAGATAAGATTTTAGAACCTAGGAATGTAAATGGAATCCAATCCTTCTTTGGCCAAATAATTTTTTCTAGAAGATTTGTCACAAACTTTGTTGAAATTGTCTGACCTATTTCCAAAATGCTAAAAAGTAGGGAGAAGGTCTCATGTACGAGGGAGCCTATAAAGGCTTTCCAAGCCATAAAGGATGCAATTATCGAAGAACTAGTCCTAAAATCTCCAGATTATGCCAAACCATTCTAGTTTTTCACTTTTACATCATTCCACACAGTGGAAGGTGTGTTGTTACAAAAAAATGATGAAGGTTTTGAACAACCTATTTCCTTGTTTAGAAAAACCTTACAAGCTATTGAACTCAAGTATGATGTCACTGAGAAGAAAGCTTGCGCTTTGGTAAAGTTTGTTAAGAACTTCAAACCATACTTGGCAGGAGCTACAATTGTTTCTTATGTTCCCACTATAGCAATCAAGGACATATTCACTCAGCAAGAGACCACAAGTCAATGGTGTAGATGGATTAACTGCATTCAAGAATTTGATATAAATATTCAAATGACTAAATTGGTAAGGGGATAGGGTTTGGCCAAATTAATGGCTAAAAAAAATCTAGAAGCCAACCAAATTAACCAAGTGAGGCATGAAAATTTGGCACCTTTATGCGATATGCAAACTTCTGGGTGGTGTAGGAGGATTTTTGAATATCTGTAGACCATGTGATGCCCTGAGGGTATGCCCCACAATGAGAAAAGGACCTTGAAATTACATGCTATCAGGTATATCATCATTGATAGTGAATTATGGTGGAGACACCCATAGGGTATATTGCTTAGATGTGTGGGTGGTGATCAAGCAGAGGATTCACTAATCGAACTACATAAGGGAGCATGTGGGGGACACTATATGGCCAAGACCACCACTCATAAGATATTGAGGGAAGAGTTTTGGTGGCCTATCATCTTCAAGGACACTCACCGGTTTGTGAAAATATGTGATGATTTTCAGAGGTTTACTGGTAAGCTAAAATTATTGGGAAACTTACCACTATGTCCAATATCTGGTCAAGATCCTTTTCAGCAATGGGGCCTTGCCTTTATCGAAGAAATTTCAGAGAAGTATAGTGGAGGATATGCTTGGATATTAGTTGTGACTAACATTTTCACTAAGTGGGTTGAAGTTATTCCCACTAAAAAGGAAACTAGTAAAGTGGCTATTGATTTCTTAATGAATAATGTTTTGAGTAGGTTTAGGGTTCTAGAAAGACTCATCTCTAACAATGCTATGTGCTTTAGGTTTGAAGATTTCACTGAATTTTTTGACCAACATGGAATAGAAATATCTTAATCCACCCCATATCATGCTTAGAGGAATGGAAAAATTGAATCAAGAAATAGGATCTTGATGAAAATCATCAAGTGAATATTGGACAAAAACAAGAAAGCTTGGGATTCAATGTTATAGCTTGCAGTGTGGGCTGACAAGATTAATGTAGAAAAGGCCATCCGACAATCCCCATTTAGCATGGTATATTCAGACAATTTGATGAAGATTCACAAATTTGTTCATGACTATGATGATGTGTCTGTGACAAAATGCAGCATAGGATGGAGGAGTTAACTGAGCTTGATGAGGTCAGGAGAGAAGCCCATAAAAGAAATGAGAAGTTGTAGCTACAGGTTAAGGACCTATATGACAAGAGAGTTATTGAAAGGAAGTTTGAGCTTGGGAAAATGGTGCTAATGTGGAATGTGAGGATGGAGGAAAATGGAAAACATGGAAAGTTTGATCTATTATGGTTGGTCCCATACCTGATTGTTGAATTACATGGAGAAGATTCTTACTTCTTGTAGTCCTTGACAAGTGAAATTCTTGAACTGCCAGTACATGGACAGTTCTTGAAGCCCTATTTCTCTTGAAATAGGTTACTTTCCATGTACATTGTATAATCTTGTAAGTTTGTATATAGGTGTGGTGTGTTTCCCTTCTATTGTGTTTTCTTGTCTTGTCTGAACAAGTCCTTGGTTTTGGTCCTTGTTCTCCTGGTTTGCGTTAACTCAAGATTTTGAGATCTTGCTATGCCTATAAGAGGCATAAATCCCCAGTCAGAGCCACTAGTGGAACCTTTAAAATTTTCCTGGTTCCATTGAATTATTGAGGTGAAAACCTGATTTCATTATCTTAGGGTTCTAGTTTTGCAAAATTTTCATTTTCATGCCCTCATTCGGCCACCAAGTTTCTATTTTTGAGCTGACTGGTCATTTTGGCTCCTGGTCTTTTCCTTAATCCCTCATGGTTTTACCAACCCTTTCGTTGTCTCGCCCATCTTGACTAGGTGGTCCTATTAAAGCAACCTTTGGCGCACGTGTTGTAAGTTTTCCTTAGTCGGTTTTTAATTGTTTTCATTTCCTATCACTTATTCCTTTTCAAATTCCCATGTCAAACTCATGATGAGCAATGCCTTTCCTCTTTTGTATCGATCACCTATATATCTTCGCCTATTTGTTTGTGTCTATGAGGAAGTAATGCCTAATGAGCGATGTTGTCAATATTTTGATCCATATCTACTCTTTTAAATATTGTTGGTTGTTTTGTGTAGGAAAAAATTGAACCTATGATGACCAATGTAAGAGTCATTTCCCATAACTGAGATGTACTTCTTTGTTGGTTTACCTTGGCCATATATGGGTTATCAAGCAATGAGCGATAAAAGTAAGATCAATGGCCAAAATATCTCTATCGAATATTGATGGATCATATCTCATCACTGGCCTCCCAACTATCATTGGTTGGAGTTCTAAAGTGGACCCAAGAGCAGTGATGTCTAATGCCATACCCATGAAGGTGACATGTATTATCTACCTCACCCATCAATTAGTATGTATCATATTGCCAAAAGGACACTATGAAGTGGTGAGTTCACGCGAACCACAGGATTAAGTTTTCAAGCCTGTGGATCAACGATGTGTATTCAAATGAGAATGAGAAACTGACAGAGTGGGTATTGTAACTCGTGCAAACTTCCTCATGCCATTAATGGTTCTTATACTGAACCAAATAAGTGAATGAAGATTCATTTTTCATTTTTTACCTTACTTATGAGGAGCTAAATGAAGTAGGGAGGAGGTGGAGATGCAAGCAAAGGAAGATTACAAAGGTTATTTCTCGGGTAAGTCCCTACCAAGTGTTGGAAGTCTTATTCTCTTCTTGAATTGTCTCTATTTTGTGTGTGCCTATAATCGTATATTGGGTTTAGAATAGGGTTTTTATGTATTGTAAAGAATTGGGGTATATTTTGGGGTAGGGTAACATTGAAAAGTTAAGTAGTGCTCTGTGATTGCAATTGTGAGTTTTATACCATCAATTTGATACCTGTCTATAATTGTAATTGAGAGGGAAGCCCTAGTCTAAGGAAAGGATGACCCAACTAGGGGAGTCCTCCACCTCTAAACCCACATCAAAAAGAAAGAGGCTATAGGCCTTCTCTTGAAACAAAACATGAGTTTGAAGGCCCTGATAGGAAGAAAGGGAAGCCAAAGAACTATGTTCATTTTATGGACAAGTTTCAGCCTCTGGATGTCAAAGTGAGTGGCAGGAAGGCCACAAGGGATGGGCTATTAACCTCTAATTTTAAAGACCTCATGGTAGAGATTGGTGATATTGTTGTGCTGAAGTTAGGTTTGGAGTTTTTTGTGAGTGCCTTTACAAGGAGGGATGCTACTCACCCTGGCCAAAATGTTTGGGGGTATGACTTGGGAAAGTTGGTTGTCCCAAATGTCTTTGTGGAGGTGGACTTAATGTTTCAGCTCATAGACAAATATGATGATGTCAATAGGGTTATTACTAACACATCTAGAAATACCCTTCTGGAAATAAAGAGAAGCAAGATCATAGAGATCTTCGACATGAACCCTGATGCTATCGAGAAAATTAGCATGGAGAACTTGCACAAGTATTAAAACGCATGTAGGGTTGGATACATAAAAAGTGAATTACCTAATTACATGCTAGAAAAGGGTTCCACATTTGTACTCAAGGAGGTCAAACCCTTGGACTATCAAGAATTCATCAACTATTTCAAGTACACATATTACATGTTGTGTCAGGTGCTCGAGATTAAGTGTGATGTAAGGATATCACCAACTATGTTGGTTATGATTATAGATATCCAACATAGGTATCAACACAGGTGGTTCAATTATGCTCATTGCATTGCTGAGCAATTGCACTATGATTTAATGAGGTTAAAAGAGAGAAGAATTCCATGGACTTTCAGGCATGATTTTTTGTTGATGCACATGCTCCTATATCAAGGAAGGGAGGTTTTTAGTAGGTATCTTTAATTGAGGCAAGTGGATGATAATAACCATAGGTTACCTATGCAGATGTGGACTTACATATGGGATTTTCATTGCTCCACCTCATATTACACTTGATTCTATAGTACAATAAAGCACACTATCTTGGTGAAAATGGGGGTGGCGCTAGTGCAGATAATTTATAAACCAGTTATAGCTTTATTAAGGCCAAAAGAGTACATAGATGATCCTAATTATGAATTTAATTGGGGAGATTGGTATTTTTATGGAAAATGCACTACTATCAAATGCTATGGAACTATTGTGGCCCCACATGTATTTCCTATATATGTATCTGATAGGTTGGCATTTATGGAGATCATGTGGCAAATGGATAATAGTGATGCTGAGAATTTTAGGGCCTCCAGGAAGGCCTCAATCATTGCTACTACAATTAATTTTGATCATTTTTTTGTCACTACCAAAGAGGCCTATGATTTTTTTGGTATAATGGTAAATAATTTAAGGATGGTTGTAGCCCCTATTAGGAAATTTGAACCTAAAGGACTTATTGATAGGGAGAAGATTAAATGACGAATATTAGGGTATGGGCCTCACCAGTTTCTTTTCAAAGAAGATGTAGTAAGAAACTTGTAACAACAACTAATACTCGGGATAGGGGAGGATTATGGATGAAAATTATTGAGGTAGAGAAAAGAGCTCAAGGAAAGAATTCCTTTTATGAAAGTTTGTATAAACATATTGCTGATAAATTCTCCAGAATGGAAGTACCCTTTAGTGATTTTAGTGACAACACTTTCTTTGAAAAGGTGCAACAAGAAGAGGACTTAGCCCAAGCTTCCTTATAGGAGCACTTGATGAATACTGGAGATCAGTCAAAGGAGTTGGTGGCACCAAAGACTTAGCAGTAGCCACTGGATGTTGAGAATGCCCCTACCACAGAATTGCCCCTTGAAGATATTGGTGAAATGTAGGATGTTGAAGCTAACATACACCTATCTTCCACTAAGTCAAATCCCATTGAGCACTGAGTAGAATAATAATTCTCTTACCTTGATGTTGGGAATGCAATGGAACCTTTCATTCTAGATGATAGGCTTGTTCCTTGGGAGTATGATGAGAGCTAGGATAATGATGTAAGGCTTTTAACTTGTGCTAAATTCTTGGAAGATGGCTCTTTTGTGGCTTCAAAGGAATTCAAGGATTTTTTTGCTGAGTTAAAAGCTCAAGAAATAAGTGATATAATACAAGCTATGGTGGTGGTAGCTAATATTTCTCAATAGGATGAGGAGAAAATGCATATTGAAGAAGAGATCACTCAATAAATTTCCTAGATGAATCTAGTGGAGGCCAAGAGGTTAGTTAAAGATAGTTGGATGTTGGTTATGCCTAGTTGGATTTTTTCCTCCATAATTGCCTTGGATGCAATTAAAAGTGACCTAGGTGCTTTGGTGTCTGAAGAGACATTTGATGAAAAGAAATTTGGTTCAGGTTTTAGTCCCAATCTACATGTATTGGCTATTTGGTCTCTAACTCCAGACTCAGGGAGATGTGTACTTAGTAGAACAATGATTGGCCTATCGAGTGATGTGATAATTGGAAGAGCTTCAGAGATGACAACCCCACAAGCTGCAAGGTTGACAATACATTTGGCCATGTTGAGTGTTGATACCATAGATATTAGTCAAGCTAAGTACTCAAAATTGTTAGAGAAGCACAACAAGTTGGTCGAGGAATATAACAAAGTAAGAGTCGCTCTTGCCAAAGCTAACCAAAAGTTCCTCCTAGCCTCTCTATCTAATACTTCACCTCAAGATAAGGATACCGTGAAATTGAGAATTAGTGCTTTGAAGAAGGAGCTCTAGATAATCAATGATGAGAATGATAAGCTCCAAGAAGGAATGAGCAACACTTCCAAAGACATGGTTGAGGGTCTCCTTAGTTACATATGGCATAAGATTTCTCTAAAGATAGAGACTACATGGTTAACATATAAGGGTGTCCACGAAGCCTATGAGAAGTTTTAGAATACCCAAGATGTTTTCATGAACACCTGGAACAAGTGTAGCAATAGGTTGAGTAGCTTGAAAGAAGTTCAAGAAAGTACAAAAGGAGATCTTGAAGTCCTGGAGAAACTCCATGAATCAATCAAAAGAATTGAAGATGTTCGAGAAATTACAAGATTCTATGAAAGAATTGGGGGATTATTGCAAGGAAAAGTGAAGGATTTTAGGGACAAGGAGGAGCAAGGCATGCCTAAGGTTCTCAATGAAGAAGGGAATATGAAGTATTATGACTCATGGAAATCTTTGTTCAAGCATCTGACAACTAAGTGTCTTGAGATAGCTTATGTTGAGGATAAACTAGACCTTTCAACATTAAATGATTTGATTGATAATCTTATTGAAATTGAGATAGGAATGGACACCTTTGTGAAGGATGCATGAGTCATGTTAGATACAAGGTACAATACTTATAATGTCAAAGTGAAGAAGTTACTATATGACAATTGGCCTGCTATGGAAGAATACAAGGATTGATTAGATAAATATGTTGAATAAACCACCAAGGTAGTGGTAAGATGGATATATAACATGGTCTAGTATAATACAGGTCTTTCCTTCAAAACAAAATTTACACAAAGAAGTCTATATCCTCTTAGCAGAATATACACATGGATGTCTAATCAAGTTTCCCTTAATATTCTTTTTGCTCTTTCATTTCAATTTAGTTTGTATTTCAGATAATGCAATGACATGGACACTTAAAAAAGCATGTGAGTGGTTGTTATGTGCTCATCTGAATGATTGTGCTTTTGGTTGTTTCCCCCCCATTTTGTAAAGTGCAAACATAACGGCCGAGGGGTTGAACTAAAATGAAATAATGAAAGATGCAATGTGAAATGTAATTTGCTATGCCAATAGCCCGATGTTTGCTTTTCTCCCTTAATCCTATAAAAGGTAATTCAAAGCTATTATGCAGGGGTCTTTGAAATTTTTTTGGAGCTTAGGTTCCCTTTGTGAACATTACCAAGAAATACACAAGTAAAATAGAATTGATAGCTGATTCTAGGATTATGAGTTCATCTTTACAAGTAGATTAAATTTTTTGCAATAGTTGTAGCATTTTGACATCAATTAATGGAAAACTCAAGGAAGATTTTCTCCTATGAAATGATCTATGAATTAGAAATGAAGTAGTTAAGGATTATTTTATTGGTCTCTAATTGTTATGATTAGATGTGTTTTTGCATTATATGCTTCAATTCTAAGAATTATTTAAATTCTTTAGTGCGATCATGGATTCGTGTATTGTGACGTAGGATCTCTAAGAATTATTTGTTCTGATAATTTGAGTTATGAATTTTTAATTCAAATCCATAATGGTATATTGATGCTAATTTTGTAATTAGTGCTTTACTGTTATTTGCAAGTTTGACCCTATCACCCTTTGATAAGGCATTGTTTTATACATCATTTGAGTTTTTGTGTACCTATCTAATTAAATTGTGTCAAATAAAAATTCATTTAAATCAAATTTCACTTATAATGATGATGGTTGTCGAGATTATCCACTAATTTTCCCATTTTCTTCTTTGAGTCACTAGGTGTGAAGGATTTGGGAGATTCTTGCAAGTCATTATACTCTAAGTCCTGATTCAAGAATGTATTTGTTTAATTTACAATGTATGTGGAGGTATTATGAGTTAATGTTATAAATAAATTATGGGATTACCCTCCCAGGTTTTGTAGAGCCTGAAGTGCAAGAGGAAATCTAAAGTGTTTTTTCTCATTTGTTGGCCAACCCCTTGGAAGTTGTTGACTATTGGAAATGGTAAGTCCATAGGCTACCTGTGAGATCCGGTTGGATTTTAAAAATAACCATAACATATTATGCTTCGGATAAAATTGTTTTTGGGTGGTATGCAATCCCAACTTTAAATAACTCAACTCTTCACAGACTGCCTTTGCAACCAAATTGTAAAGATATTAATACTCTCCCAACTTCAAGGGAAATTTATGGCTTCAAGGCTTGTGTTTGTTAGAAAATTTTGTATTAACTTTTGTAGCCTGATATATGAATTCCATGATAATAATACTATTATTGCTGCACCTTGGAAGTTGATGAGGATGTCCATCAAAAACTGTCAACCTAAAATAGGAGAACTTGGGGTATTGGATATACCAATGTCCCCATTCAACAATCAAGGCCATAGCCTCTCTACTCATACTGAAACCAACATCTCTTGTCAACCAATTAATTATAATGTAAAGGAATGCATCATTGACCCTTCTATAATTTAATTATGATGTTTGTAAGGTCAACTAATCATAATTCTCCCATTCCTTCTTCTGTCGAGGAGCATCTCCCAATATGCCCACTATATTCAATCCAGGAAAAATGGCCATACTTGTGGCTAAATATATAACAAAGGAGTTTATAAAAAAGTCCTTTGTTTGGCTCACCTTGAGCATCTAACTGTGCCAATTATCCAAAATTATTATCCCCCAATCAAAATATTTTGTACCATCCAAAAATGGTTTCAATGAATGGAAACCATCCATTCCTTAAAGCATGCAATGTCCTTTCTAAACACCTTGGAAAGCATCATGATCAAATCATCAACATATTTTTTAAATTCTTCTCCTTTGGGCTATTTAGGGACCTTGAGCAAAGGCTTCTTCTAAGATTTTAACCATTTCTTATTCATATGAGATCTATTGGCCTCCTTATTCTTATTGAATAACTACAATGCTTGTACTTTTGTCAATTGCTTGGGGTTCTTGGGGGTAGGTGCATTGAACATGAATCTCATCATTTGTGGGGATAGATCAATGATCATATTCCCTTAGAGTTCCATTCACTTCCTTGACATTGGATTGTAAGCCCCTATTGTTGTCAATATGAGCTTTGGGCACTGAACTGATAAGGGGAAGAGTGTGACATGTGCTAACCTAGATTGGGCTCCTCTTCTAAGAAGGTATCTACAATTAGTTCCTCACAATTGAATGTCCCCAAATTAGTGTTTGTAATGTCGAACCATTCTAAATATAACTTGCTAGTTGTAAGGGTTACATTTTGGTGTTTATATCTCAAGGTGTAAGGCAATTGATCCACCTTTATTTTCTTTGGTTTTTCTCCCTTTGAGCTTTCAACAGCTTGCCCTTCTTTCTATGAAATGACTCTAGATGCTCCTAAAATTGTTTACTCCTGCAAGACAACCCTAGATTAGACCAACAAGAGGATGTGATAATCAACATAAGAAGATTTAACTTTCATATTACCCTGTCCTTTCCTAGGTATCATTTTGTACTTAGTGAGATTTGAAACCCATCAGAGGCAGAACCAAGAAGGGGTTAAAATTAGAAATATTCTAACATAGGCAGGATCAAGGTTGGGATAGACATCGAAACTGAGGTTGGGATCAAAATGAAAACCAAACCTAGAACCATCAAATAGTTCCAAGTCCTGCTTTTGTTCTATTTATTCTTCCACTAAAATAAAAGGATACAGAACAAAGTCAAAACCTCATCAGGATTGGGCTTGTGAAATATTACTCACATACTCATGAATTGAGTTTGTTCGTGGCTCCGCTTATGCCACTTTATCATCAAACATGAAGAAAATTTAACCAAACACCCATAACAACTTGGGACAAGGTCACATGAAGGTATGAGGAGACTTAAAATAAAGGAATGACTTCATTATTGACATAACTAAGGTAGGACCAAGCCGGCTAGGGCATAATATTGTAAAGAGATAGTGCACAAACCCTAGTTTGTGCAACCCACCGACTCAAGAAATTAGGGCATCACAAAATTGACATAAAAACCATTGAATCACCACAAGAATAAGATCAGACAAGTCTTTAAATAGATTTGAAAACTTTTAAAACACTCAAGACCCCCTCAAAGATGAAACCTTGAACAAAACTAGGGCACGACAATACAAATACCACCAAAATGGGAAAGCAACAACAAACCAACAAAAACAAATGGGAAAAAATGAAAAGAAAACAAGAAATGGAAGAAAAAGATAGACAAAGAATGAACAATGAACACAAAAAAAATTTAAAAAATGAAGATAAACACACGTGAGCAAATATCGATGGGAAAAGTATTGCGAATGCGCAAAAAGCAAATAGGGGAAGAAAACAAGAAAACAGAAAAATAGAATGAAAGAAAAACACCTACCTCAAAACACAACCAGAAAGTGTTGAAAACTGACCGGAATCCACTCACAAACACTCACCTACAATCAAAATCATGCTCCTCTTCATCTTTTTTAGCTCTAACTTGTTAATAACAATTTGAATAATTGTAATGAGCCAAATAACCTTGATTAAGGTTTTAAATTCCATTTCATGTGTGTGAGGAGGTTCTAAATAATTCAATTAATGCGGTTGGTGGGGGATGAAATCATAGCGAAAGTGAGTACATAACCACCACGCATAGAGGTAGAAAAGAGCATAAGTAGAGTTGGGGTGAGAAAAAGAACTTTTACAAAGCTCCACATTTTTTTTGGATCTATCTCTGGTCCCACGAAAAAAGAAAATACAACAAAAGAAATGAGGTGGGATCAGATCCAAATCTGGATCTAGAGCTTTACAAAGTTCCAGGTCCAGATCTGTCTCTAGTTCCACTTCTTCCAAAAGGAAAAGAAACACAAAGAGGAGATAAACAAAGGAAAACCCAAGGGAGAAAACAACCCAAGAGCTCAAAAACCAAAAAAACAACAAAGAAACCAACAAGACAAGGAGCGGATCTAGATCCAGAATGAAAACTGAACTAGGAACTCTACCAAAGTTCTAAGTCCAGTTTTGTTTCGTGTCTTGAACTCGTAAAAAAAAAAGAAACAAAGAGTTAGGAGGAAAAACAACAACTCCTAAGACCCAAACAAGAACACCAAAGACAAACAAACATAAGGGGGGCCTATTTGTTAAAAAACAAAATAGGGTGGTTATGCAAGGCAGAACAAATGGTGACTCGGCTAGGAAAATGGTTTAGCCATTTTCAAGATACTGAAAGATTCAGTCACCCAGAACCTCTAGTTCATGAACATTTTAAACTTGAGCATGATCAGTCATGGAAAACAATGTTGAGCTGTAATATCAAATGTAAATTAGAAATAACCACATCGAATTTGAGTGTGTGCATGTATGGTGTATCTATTTCCATAAAGGCTCTTCCTATCCTGAAATAAATGTATTAGAGATTTAAGCTACATGAGTTGAATCCTTATGAATGTCATGCAATGATATCCTAGGTATTGCTCCACTGCCAAATAGACATCCATAGTTCTCTCAAAGCATTGCTCTACTACCATCCAGGCATCCATAGCCCCAGTAAAGATACTTGAATTACCCTTCTCATATTGATTTTTCCATTAGTTAATTATTTTATTTCTTTTTTTTTTATATATATGCTCACTTAAATAATTTCTCTTTTCATCTTTTCGTCAATACTCATATGTATCATTTTGAAACTTGGGTTGAGAAATACCATGGATGTCATGATAGTGTTGGGACTTGGATTTTTCACATAAATCTAGAACACAATTACCCTAAGATAGAGAAGCCTTCACATAAAGAGATATTTTATCTATTTTTTGACAAATTTAGCTGTGGTTTATGATATTACTTAAAATATACTTGTTTGTTCTTAACCTTTCATGTTGTTATTTAAAAAAAACACAAGACATAGGTCTTGAAATGAAAGACTTCCATAGACATATCTAAAAATACCTAAACCAAATTCTCTCCTAGTATCCTTAGTATACATTGAATAACCACTTTGAATTCTGAAATAGAGCCAAATCGAGGTCACCCAAAAACAAAAGGGATAGAAACACAAACAATGACAAAAAACCAAAACAAACAAGAAAAATAGAAAAAACAAAAAAAAGAAACAAACCAACTAAATATATATACATCCAAATAGAACATCAGATCCTCATGGGCCAAAGTAATGTTTGAGAAACTGCCCCATTGACTGGCAATTGAACAAGCTCTCTCGTTAAAGTGCTCAACTTAAAGGAATTCTCACAAATGATCTCGATGATCTGATATAGACCCATCCAAAGTCAATCAAACTTTTGATGGTCCCCTTTCTTTTCCTTTTCTTTATCCAACAACAGTACCAAGTCCAATATTCTAAAGGCTTTAATTTTTTCTCTTTTTTCAAACAATCATATGACAACAGCTTGATGCTCAGAATTTTTTTTTAAAGTGACATCTCTTTGTTCTTCCAGATTCAATAAATTGGTCAACTTGGCCTCTATCCTATCATTATTCAAGTATAATTCTTGCATAAACCTAAGAAAATGTATCTTTAGATGAATAGGAAAGACCGGGTCTTAGCCATAGACTAACTTGAATAAAAATTTTCCTAAAGTTGACTTGATTTGAGTTCTATCTTCGCATAAGGAAAATCTGAGTTGAGTATGCCAATCCCTAGGGTTACTTTCTAACAGCTTCTTAATTACTTCCAATAGATTTTTGTTTGTATACTTAGCTACTCCATTCCCCTATGGGTAGTAATTAGAAGAATATTTTAACATAATTTGATGCTCATATTCCCATTGAATAAATTTTGCAGAAGAGAAAGGAGGGCTATTATCACATACTAGGGAAAATGGTACTCCAAACCTTGTAATGATGCATTCATTGAGGAATTTGATGACCACCTCAGTGGTGTTGTTCTTACAAGGCTGAGATTCAGTCCAGCATGTACAATAATCGGTTTCCATTGAAATAAATTTGACCTACATAATAATTGGGGTTAATTACCCCAACAAAATCTAATGCCCATTGGGTGAATGTCCTTACCTCGTAGACAGTTTGTAGGGGCATTGTTGGATTGTGTTCCCTAGATAAAAAAGTTTGACATGAATGACATGTCCTTACATGTTGGTGAGCATCATGAAATACATGGGGCTAGTAGTAACCTGATCTCAAAATTTTGTGTGCCATGGAATCAACATAACCATGTCCAGTACCGTGTCTACCATGAAATTTTGTTATTACTTGTTTCTCTTGCTACTGATCAAGGCAACATAGATAGATTCCCTCAAAGTTTCTTCGGTAAAAAGCTCCCCTTTTGAGAATATAGTGGGAGATCTTTAGCTTGAGTTCTCTCCTCTGAGTAGCATTCATCCCATCTAAATATTTTTTATTTAGCAACAAAAAGATCAAATTAGCATACCAAGGATCATCTATAAATGATTGTACCATGTACTGTTGACAAGTGATCTTAGTATCAACGTCTGCTATTGCCTTGGATAGGCCTTTTCCGTAGAATAACTTCATTGGATGGATTTCAATATCAAATTCTTGTAAGATTTACATCCACTTTCCTCATCTTTCCCCTAGTTCACTCTGCATAAGAAGGGACTTTACAATAGGGTCAAGAACTATGGCGATAACTTGACTGCGAAGGATATAGTGTCGAAACTTCTTGACAGCTCACACAAGTGCAAAATCCTTTTTCTCCAAAGGTAGATACCTATCCTCATAATTTTTGAATGGAGAACTAATAAAATCAATTAGCCTTTCATCCCCTCCACCTTTTCGTTGTATCAAAATTGTAGCACAAGAATGGTCAAATGTAAAAGAATATATATAAAAAGGCTTCAGATAGTTAGGGCTAGTTAAAACTGGTGCCTCTAAAATAGACTGTTTAATCTGCAAAAATGCAGATTTAGCCTCATTGCTCCACTAGACCTTAGCATCTTTCTTCATCATTTTTTTGAGGGTTTTGACGATCTCCACAAACCTAGTTATGAATTTCCACAAAAAAAATATCTTTCCAAAAGAAGACCTCATCTCCTTTTTGCTACTAGGCATGGTCAATTTCAAAATGGATTCTACCCTCTTTGGATCAATTGAAATTCCTTTCTCTAATATTATGTGGCCTAGTAATTTCCCTTCTAAAACTCCAAGCACACACTTTTTTAGATTGAGGGAGACTGCATAAATTATGCATTTTTGAAGGACCTTTGACAAGTCTGCAACATGGTTTTGTCTATCCTTTGAAAACATAGTCAAATCATCCATATATATAGTAATACACTTACCTACCAAATACTTGAATGCCACATCCATCACTCACTAAAAGGTGGCTCCAGTGTTGATAAGACCAAATAGCATCCTTGGATAAGAAAATTTCCCCCACTTGGTAGTGAAGACAATCTTCATCCTATCCTCATAGTTGACCATTACCTAATTGTTTCTTGAATATCCATCAAGGAATGACATCATTTTTGAACCATTCGCTATTAGGAGCACTTCATCGAGGGAAGGAAGAGGATAATTGTCCTTCTCTGAAGCTTTAATAATATTTCTAAAGTCAACACACAACCTGATCTCTCCACTCTATTTATGAACAGGGACCAGGTTGGCAACCCAAGTCGAATGTCTCACTAGAAAGATCATCCTTGCTGACAATAACTTATGCACTTCCTTTTGAATTAAAGGTTTGATGAGAGCATTGACTGGGCATTACTTCTATCGGAATGGATTTTCTTTTGGTTTTAGCGAGATGGTGTGTGTGATTACTGAAGTGTCAAAGGTTTTCAATTCTTCGTACCCCCAAGCGATCACAGCTATATGTTCTTTCAATACTACTAGGATTTTATCCTGAATGTGTTTGGGGTAGGTTTTTCCAATAAATACATTCCTCTTCAGGCCTGAATCTGCTAAGTTGACTGACTCATACTTCCCTCCATTAGTGTCAATAGGCAGTTTTTCATGAGCTCAAGGATCAGTGTCAAAGATCCTCTCTAATCCTACCATTCCCTTAGGAATGTTATTCATTTTCAGGTTCATTATCCCTTTTGCATCACATGTTTTCATATCACACTCTCCCTAATCTTTGTCTAATTCATTGATAATCTATCTCTTGAAGACATCTGAGCTTTCCAAGAAGGCCAGTATATGCTGGTCATCATTGAAGGCCTAGAAATTCTTGAAATTGTAAGGAATGGATGGGATTGAGACTAACTCTACTAAAAATATTTTCAGGTTAGAATCTTACATGGGTTCTAAGGTACTGGCAGCAATGACAAGCACATCTACAATCTGATTATCTTCTCTGGGAATAATTTTGATCCCAAATGCATCAAAGCCTTCTATTAGATTCCATATTTTTTTCGAGTATGCAGCCAACCTCTTGTTATGACATGTGTATTAACTATGAACCTACTTAATAATGACCTCAGAATCCCCCATAATCATCAAAACTATAAACTTTTTATGATGCACAAACATTAGTTCCTTGGCCAATGCTTCATATTCTGCCACATTATTGGTACAGTCAAACTACAACCTGTAAGAAGAAAAGTATGTTTCCCCTTTTGGGTTTGTTAGCTCAACTCTAGCTCCAATCCTTGTTTTGGATTTGGAACCATCAAATTTGAGGATCCACAATTGATCCTGGCCTGGGGTTTCTTTCTTAGGGTGACTTTTGGGTAGTTGTTTGCAAGAAATTGGTTGTAGCTCAGACTAGTTTAGGGCTTCTAGACATGAGGAGTGGTGTGAAAAACAATCATTAGAAATTTCATTCAGATTTAGGACCTGTACAGGTACTCCTTCCTAAATCTGATCTTGATTAGTGGGTTTACAATTAGTTATTGGTTTTAGCAACCCCTTTGGAATTGGAAGATTAGAAGGGTTTGGTGTATCAAATAGTTCTTGAGATTATATAATCTCATTTCCCAAGGAATAAAATGAAACCCAAATCTATCCAATTAGGGAAAGGACTCCTTCCTTTGTATTATTGGGCCTTGTGAAAATAGTGGCATCTCTAGCCTCAAAAGAAAATTGATTCGTGGGTGTTTTGGATTGACACTCGGAAGTTTCTAATGAACGACAGACATGGTTCAAAATTTCTATTCAAGGTTGACATTTCAATTCAAAATGACATTGGTAATTAATTATGCACCAGTTAGGGAGTAATAGAGTCCATAAATCAACTTCCTCCCCCATAACTAGTCTATCCTATTGTAGCTTTCTAATTAAAACCTTTTGGTTGACAATAGTCATTGGGTCATTCTATTCTAGAGGTTGTAGTGTATCAGGATTGAATATTGAAAAGGTCATGATTTCCTTTCTCTTATATACTCCTATCTTGGTTTCAAAATAGGCTACCTCGTTAGGACAATCGTACTCAATGATCATTTGTTTGAGATGAGGCTCACTTTCAATCCTAATTTGTGTTGCTATCCCTTTCCATGGCATCCACATATGTGAAAAGTCTAAGGATAAGTAAACCCCAATACTTTTCATTAGGTCTCAGCTTAGAAGCATACCATAGATCTCAAGGATATCAACTACTTGGATATCCATATAGGTCTAGATCCGTGCGTCTAACCAACATGCAGGTGAATTTTCTTTAATTCCCCTACCACATTAACCTTATTTTTGTCCAATTGTATTACCTTCTTATGAGTTTGAACCAGATTTAAACCCAACAATTTACAAATGGAAAAGGGCATGATGTTAATCGAGGCTCTAGAATCCAAGAGGTAATTGTATAGATTCTTCCTAAAGATTCTCAGGCTTGATAGGAATGGTGGGGTCCCTGCCTTGCCTTTGGATAGGGCCACATTCATTTCATTTGTTGGAGTCACCTTATTCTTTCCTTTCGACTGATTTGCTTCTTCCAAAGCTCTCACACAATGTCTTGTTCAGTAGGGCACCATTTCAAGATGTCAAACAGTGACATAAAGGTATTTTGCTTCTGCATCTCTAAAATAAAATCAGATTCCATGTCATTTTTCATTTCATATTTAGGAAAAAATATGAGTTACCTTTATTTTGAAATTTAGGTGGGTCTTTGGGTGGAGACAGGTTGTTGTTCGCATTCTAGTTGGATGGAACTATAGTGTTTGGAGGAGAAGATGTAGTGAACATGCCTTTATTCTAATTCTTCGGGAAATGACCCCCTTTAGATTTGAAGGCTTGAGCATCATAGGTATCTTCCTCTAGTTCATTCTCTCCCTACATGGTATACTGGTATCATTCATCAAGGGTCTCAAAAGTCATGGTTGTATCCACTAACCCACTACCTTGGCTAGGATTTCCTTGTGATGGGTAGGAGTCAACTTGTGTTATCCTTACAACCATTTCCATTTTAGGGCAATTAACTTCAGAATGTAAAGAAGTGTCATGTAACCTACACCAGTTCATCATGAGATTCAAATCTGCAATATTTGCAATGTGAGAATTGTTCTCATTGGATTGATAATTGTGTGATACTCCCCCATTTTTTTGTCTAGTATTCCACTACCTATTATTCATCGATCTCTTATTATATCCCCTGTTCTAGTTCTTATAGTTTTGATTGGAATTCTGACTAGAATAATTATTCTGATTGGAAAATCCTCCCTAGTTTTGATAACCCTAATTTTGGTATCCTTGATTCTAGTTTCCTTGATTTTGATTTTGGCCCTAGGAGGGGTTTCGTTTAAGTTGATTCATTTCATTCGTCACCTAAGATAAATTTATCTTCAAAGTTTCTACCTCTGAAGTCAACTTGGTGGTTCTCTCACTTTCTATAGAATTCACAACAGGTGAGTGAGTTGTAAGATTGGATCCTCTAGTGAAATTATGCAAGTTATGAGCCTGTTAGGATGGATCTAGAATCCCCCCATTAACCCATGGTTGTGGGGAAGGTATTTTTAATTCAGCTAAAGGTTCATAGGTAGAGTGGGACATACCTAGGACTGTGTTGAACATTGGAGTTGGATTAGACATCAAGGGATATCGTAAGGGAGGTGTTGGTTCTCAAAAATGCAGTTTTTAACCATAAGAAATTGCTAGGCCCTTACAACATTCTTGTACAACATACAAGGCCAATTATACCATTAAACCTTTTACTCTTTAGGTTCTGCTAGACCTAGGTGGGTTAACCTATGTGAAACATGCAGATTTAAAATAACTTCTTGCCAAACAATCTACCCATAGTGGAAATTGGGAATGGATAGACAAAATGAATAAAACTACACCAATTACAAAAATGAAAAGTTTTGAATATTTTGTTTATAATAAATTATACATCCTAGGCTATGGCAGATCAGTGCCTTCTTTCTATTGGGTAATGGAGTCAAAAAATGTTACCAATTATGATGTAAGAGCTCCTTGATTTGCTTGCACCTTGCTAAGAGACCTAGCTAGTCTCTACTAGGAACCTAGTCTCCTCTAGGTCCTGATTGGTAACTAAATCCAATCTTATCTATGTTCTAAGAGCTCTCCCTTTGTGCTTCACCTTGGAGGTCAGACAACATTTCACAAGTTCAAATTCCTGCTCACTTTCCTTCTTCACTTAGAGAATTCTAAGTGCCATCTTCACTTCAAACTCATTCTTCATTGCTCTTCCTTGCAAGGGTATCTATGCTTTTCAAGACCTTCATAACATTACCAATTGGAACCATTTCAGAAGGTTCTTGAGCCTTGTTCTGATTGGATTCAAGTTTCCACCATTAGAAGACCTCACATTAGGCCTATTTCTAGTAATCTTTACCAATCCTCTTTTGCTATTGTTTGCAAAATTATTCCAAAGAACCTAGAAATATAAAGACATATTCTAGTACCCTTTTAAGATTTTTAAATCACCCAATTGGTCTCCTAGTCTGACAGTGTCCATATAGGTGATTCCTACAACCTAGGGTGTGTAGGGTTTGAAGACCTAGTTTCTAGGAATTCACTATTTTTTGATTCAAACCTCACTCTAATGACTTGGTAAGCTCCCAAATCTCCTATCACATCAAGACCTATCCCTACCCCTCATAGAACTGTACTGAAATAGTACTGTATGGCATTTCCCTGCAAGAAACCATTAAAGCTTCTTCTCTAGCTCTCTAACCGAGCTCTACCTGCTCGCCTAGAGATCAGTTGCTAAGAAGCTTCTCCACTCTTTTTTATGCTTCCTAAAACTACCTACTATGTACACTACTAACTCCCCTACCATTCCACCCATCCTTAGGTGTTTCCCAAGGTTAGAGCTCATGGGGAAGCCATGAGAGCACCAACAGGAGCTCTAACACAAAATGACTCAACTAATACTAATGTCTAACCTAAACTAGCTTGCTTAACAAATGTAAATGACCTATATCTACTCTATGAACACATTACAATCACTAATTTAGTGCACTCAATCCATCCACAGTCACACTTACTCAAGATTGCTCGGTGTTAGCACAAAAACACAGAAATTGTAGACCTTCTTTTCTCATTTATGAAACTTGATTACAAAAATGACTGACTCTTCCAAAAGTTACTTTCACCTCAAAGATATGAGCCTTGGGTCATAATAGATGCCAACTCCATGATTCTAGGAAATTTGGTCTAATTCCTCCACTTCCTATTCCCAAGGGAATCCAAGGGTAACCGGATTGCATCCAACCACCAATGCAAACTGCCTTCTCCATTTGGCATCTTCCTCCATTCCTTGAGCCTATTTCTTAGGACCATCCTTCCCTTAAGAATTTGAGGAACCAACACAATAAATGGCCTTAAGGCATCATTAAAACCATTTTAAGCATTTAGAACAACTTCAAGACTCTACTCTTCCCCTAGACAACAAAACATAAAGAAATCAAAAACTACCAACAATGGAAAATAGTGTGACCTTAGTCCTAGGGACTAAGGTCACCTATCCCAAACAAAACCAAGACCATCTAAGGTCTAAAGCAAATAACTCAAACATTCTAACTTGGCTAAGCTTAGATACAAGCCAAAATTGACAAAACATGGAGTTTAGCCTAGGTGCTCCTGCACCATCCTCCCCAAAACGGAAAGTTCAATCCATCCTTGGATTGAAGAGGCTTGGATCAATCCCCATCTTCTTGAACTCAACTTCTTTGATCCATACTACATCAGCATCAACTTGGCCATGTTTCTTAATCAAGTGATTTTTGTATTCCTTTGTTCTAGTCTTCTTGTAGACCCTAGTGTCCAGTATACTGTCAGGTCCTGAGACTGTAGCAGTAGGTAAGTGTGGCTCTTCCACATCCTTGATCACCTCATGAAGGTTCTGATCCATGTTTGGCTATGGTCCTTTGTAATGGACTAAGTCTGCAATATTGAAAATAGGGGACAGTCCACTGTCATCCGGTAGGTCAACTTTGAATGCATTCTCACCATACTTAGCTAAGATAGGACAAGTACCTATCCTCCTCATCTGCAACTTGTGAGGGACTCCCTTTTGAAGTCTTGAATTTTTTAGATGCACCATAACCATGTCACCCACATTGAACTTGACTATCCTCCTATGCTCATCCACCTTTGTTTTATGTTTCATGGTGTTCTCTGTCAATGTCTTCCTCACTGTATCATGTATCTCTTGTATTGCATAGGAAAAGTCATTAGCATATCCACTTCCTTTCACTCCATCCTTCAAGGTTCTTAGCTCATATACTCCTCTAGGATGAAGGCCATATACAATTTCAAAGGGAATCTTCCCTGTGGATCTGCTTATAGTGTCATTATAGGCATATTCAACTTGCCCAATCAGTTGATCCCATTGTTGCCCATACTCCTTTGTCAAAAATCTCAGTAGATTCCCAAGGCTTCTATTCACAACCTCGGTCTGACCATCAGTTTGTGGATGGTAGGCTGATCCAAAGGATAAATTAGTGCCTAACCTTTGCCAAAGGGTTTTCCAAAAATGACTCATAAATTTAGTGTCTCGGTCTAATACAATGCTGATCGGTAACCCATGAATTCTCACTATCTCCTTGAAGAAAAGAGATGTTATTTGGCTAGCATCATTGGTTGTCTTACATGGCACAAAGTGAGCCATCTTGCTAAATCTATCAATGACCACATAAATATTGTCCATACCTTGCCTTGTCTTGGGTAATCCAACTACAAAATCCATACTCAAGCATTCCCATGGCCTAGTAGGAATAAGTAGTGGTTGGTAAAGTCCAGCATTAGAAGAAGTACCTTTTTACTTTTGACACACTACACAACTTTCCACATATCTCCTAACATCAAGATTCATCTTAGGCCAAAAATAGAACCTTTGAATAAGTTCTTTAGTCTTAGTGATCCCAAAGTGACCACTGAAAGCACCATTATGCTTTTCTTGCATCAGATTCTCTCTAATAGAACCTCTAGGAACACATAGTTGATCTCCTTTAAATAGTAGACCACTTTACAAAGTATACTCAACATATTTACTATGAAAATGGTTCTTGTATTCCACACATACCTTATAAATGTCTACAAAATCTTCCTCATCTACATATAGATCCTTGAAGTGATCTATTCCCATGCTCTTCAACTGTATTTCCTGAATTGTGAGAGCTCTTCTTGACAATGCATCTGCTACTTTGTTGAGGACACCTTTCTTGTGATTGATATTGAAGGTGTAAGCTTGTAAATACTCAACCCACTTCATGTGCTTATGGCTCAACTTGTCTTGTGAATTCAGGAAACTAAGTGCTTGATTGTCTGAATACAAAATGAATTCTTTGGGAAGCAAGTAGTGCCTCCATTTCCTTAGAGCTTGGATCAATGCATACATTTCAATGTCATAAGAAGAGTACTTCTTCTTGGCTTCACTCAACTTCTCCGAATGGAAAGCCACCAGTTTGCCCTCTGGACTTAGAACAGCTCCAATTGCCACATTGCTAGCATCACACTCAATGGTGAAAAGTTTCTCAAAACTTGGCAACACCAAAACAGGTTGGGAAGATATCCTTTCCTTCAGCAACTCAAAGTTCTTTTTAGCATGCTCATTCCATACAAATTTGGTCTTCATGCCTCCCTTAATAGTATCTAACATAGGAGCACAAATTGCACTAAAATGCCTTATGAATTTCCTATAATATTGTGCAATACCATGAAAAATTCTTACCTCAGTTGCTATCCTTGGAGTAGGCCAATTCATGATAGCCTCCACTTTTCTTTCATCCATTTGTAGATTTCCTTGAGATATCACAAACCCAAGGTACACCAGCTCTGTCTTGATGAACTCACACTTCTCCAAGCTGATTATCAACTCCTCTTCCTATAGCTTCTTGAAAACTATCTCTAGGTGTCTTAGATGCTCCTCTCTTGTTTTGCTATAGATCAGTATATCATCAAGATATACCACTACAAATTTTCCAATGTAGTCTTTGAGTACTTCATTCATGAGCCTCATGAAGGTGGAGGGGGCATTAGACAATCCAAATGGCATGACAAGCCACTCATATAGACCCTCATTAGTTTTGAAGGTTGTTTTCCACTCATCTCCCTCATGTATCCTTATTTGGTGATAGCCACTCTTCAAGTCTATCTTGCTATAGTACTTAGCTCCACCTAGACAATCCATTAGGTCTTCAATCCTAGGGATAGGGAACCTATACCTTATGGTAATCCTATTAATGGCTCTTGAATCAGTACAAAGCCTCCAAGTTCCTCCTTTCTTAGGTGCAAGGATAGTGGGTACGACACATGGACTAATACTCTTTTTGATGAGACCTTGGTCTAGAAGTTCCTATATTTGTTTAGCAATTTCCTCATTTTGTTGAGGGGTCATCTTGTAGGCTGCCTTATTGGGAAGGGTAGCTCCTGGGATAAGGTCTATCCTATGTCTTATGGCTCTTTTAGGGGGTAAAGTTGCTGGTTGACCATCACTTACTACACCTTTGTAAGTCTGCAACATATCTTGAATCTCCTTTGGTAACTCTGTCTTCTTAGTCACCTTACCTTCATCTCCTTCTCTTGGTCTTAGCACCAATGTATACCCAACACCTTCACCTTCTTCCAAAGCTTCTAAGAACTCCTTTTCACTCACCACAACAATGTTTGAGCCTGTTGTCCTCACCTCAACATCTTCCAACAGTGACTGAATTTTGAAAGTCACATTGTCCTTCTTGAAAGAATATGAATTCTTTCCTCCATCATGTATGGCTTGATGGTCAAATTGCTATGGTCTACCTAGGAGCAAGTGACATGAACCCATAGGTAGTACATCACACAATACTTTATCTTTCTACCTCCCAATAGAGAACTGCACCCATGCTTGCTCATTCAATAACACATGTTGTCCTTTATTGAGCCAAGTGACCTTGTAAGGATTGGTGTGGGGTATCCTTGTCAACTTTAGCTTGCTGACTACTTCCTCTAACAATATTGTCAATAGAGCCTGAGTCTATGATGACTCTACATACCTTCCCCATCATTTTGCACTTTATCCTAAAAAAAGACCTCCTTTGGCTTGGCTCCTCCTTCACTGGCTCCTTGATCAAAGTTCTTCTCATCATGAGATTCTCACCTTCCTCAGAATGCAATGGAACCTTAGAATGTTTATCAGCTGCATTGGATTCTTCATGATCTAGGTTAGTTCTCTTGTCACCACCATGCAAAGAACCACCTTTCTCTGGACATCTATAGGCTGGGTGCCCCATTTGGTTGCAATGGTAACATTTCATGTTGGAAAAGTAGTTGCCTCTTCCTCCTTATCCACCATTTCTTCCTCTAGAGTTAGAGTTAGAACTCCTTCCTCTACCACCTCTACTTGAGCTTCCTTCTTGCTGCTCACTATATTTTGTGTCTCCCTGAGTTTTTGTTTCAGAACTTCTTCCACCATAGCCACCTCTTTGTCCTCTACCATCTTTTCCTTTACCTCTACTTTTGGAGGTTTGCTTGTGCTTCCTTTTTCTTTTCTCTTCTATCTTCAAGGCCATTTGATAGCATTGGTGAATGGTTTTGAAGTTCACCAAACTCATGTCTTCTTGAATAGACCATTTGAGACCATTCAAGTATCTTGCAAGCTTAATGCTCTCATCTTCTACCACCCTTGATCTCAAACATAGCTTTTGAAATTCCTTGATGTAGGCTTGGACATCTAGATCTTTTTGTCTTAGATTGTGTCTCCTTCTATGCAATTGCACTTCATAATCATTAGGAAGGTAGGCCTATTTCACTTTGTTCACCATACCTTTCCAAGTAACTATAGGACCTTTTCCATCCTTTTCTCTTTCACTTTGCACAAACTTCCACCAAGTAAGAGCTGAACCTCTTAATCTAGACTTGGCAACCATAACTTTTTGTGCCTCTGAGATACCATCACATTCAAAATGGTTCTCAATGCTATCTATCCAATCCACAACTGAATCTGGATCCATTTGTCCACTAAATAATGGTACACCTTCCAAAGCTTTTCTAGTCAATGCTTTCAGTGCTTTTAAGAAAGGCTCTTCAGGAATCACAGGGTTAGGTGTTGCAGCTTCCTCCTCCAACTCTATTTCCTTTTCCCTTGCTTCTTGTTCTTCCTTCTGATCTACCTTGTCTTTTACTCTATCTGTTGTTTCTTGGACTTCATCCAATAGTTGCTCCATTCAATCCAACCTTTCTCTTAGACTTGTTGTCCTCTTCTTGTTCCTCTACCTTCTTCACTAACTCTACATTAGTAACCATTGTAGCACCTTCCAAAGATGTGTTCTCTCCCATAGGTTCAGTAGGTTGAAACATCCACCACAAGCCTAATCAAATCAGGCTCTGATACCAATATGATGTAAGAGCTTCTCAGTTTGCTTGCACCTTGCCGAGAGACCTAGCTAGTCTCTTCTAGGAACCTAGTCTCCTCTAGGTCCTGATTGGTAACTAAATCCAATCTTAGCTCTATTCTAAGAGCTCTCCCTTTGTGCTTCACCTTGGAGGTTAGACAACATTTCACAAGTTCAAATTCTTGCTCACTTTCCTTCTTCACTTAGAGAATTCTAAGTGCCATCTTCACTTCAAACTCATTATTCATTGTTCTTCCTTTCAGGGGTGTCTATTCTTGTCAAGACCTTCATAACATTACCAATTGGAACCATTTCAGAAGGTTCTTGAGCCTTGTTATGATCGGATTCAAGTTTCCACCATTAGAAGACCTCACATTAGGCCTATTTCTCGTAATATTTACCAGTCCTCTTTTGCTATTGTTTGCAAAATTATTCCAAAGAACCTAGAAATATAAAGAAATATTATAGTACCCTTTTAAGAGGTTTAAATTTCCCAATTGGTCTCTTGGTCTGTTAGTGTCCGTATAGGTGATTCCTAAGACCTAGGGTGTGTAGGGTTTGAAGACCTAGTTTCTAGGAATTCACTGTTTTCTAATTCAAACCTCACTCTAATGAATTGGTAAGATCCAAAATCTCCTTTCACATCAAGACCTATCCCTAAGCCTCTTGGAACCATACTGAAACCATACTGTATGGCATTTCCCTACAAGAAACCATTAAAGCTTCTTCTCTAGCTCTCTAACCGGGCTCTACCTGCTCGCCTAGAGATCAGTTGCTTAGAAGATTCTCCACTCTCTTTCATGCTTCCTAACACTACCTACTATGTACACTACTGAATCCCCTACCATTCCACCCATCCTTAGGTGTTTTCCAAGGTTAGAGCTCATGGGGAAGCCATGAGAGCACCAACTGGTCAGGACAGGATCAACAAGAGCTCTAAGACAAAATGACTCAACTAATACTAATGTCTAACCTAAAATAGCTTGCTTAACAAATGTAAATGACCTGTATCTACTCTATGAACACATTACAATCACTAATTCAGTGCACTCAATCCATCCACTATCACACTTACTCAAGATTGCTCGGTGTTAGCACAAAAACACAAAAATTGCAGACCTTCTTTTCTCATTCATGAAACTTGATTACAAAAATGACTAAATCTTCCAAAAGTTACTTTCACCTCAAAGATACGAGCCTTGGGTCATAATAGATGCCCACTCCATGATTCTAGGAAAGTTGGTCGAATTCCTCCACTTCCTATTCCCAATGGAATCCAAGGGTAACCGGATTGCATGCAACCACCAATGCAAACTACCTTCTCCATTTGGCATCTTCCTCCATTGCTTGAACCTATTTCTTAAGACCATCCTTCCCTCAAGAATTCAAGGAAGCAACACAATAAATTCCCTTAAGGCATCATTACAACCATTTTAAGCATTTAGAACAACTTCAAGACTCTACTCTTCCCCTAGACAGCAAAACATAAAGAAATAAAAAACTACCAACAATGGAAAATAGTGTGAACTTAGTCCTAAGGACTAAGGTCACCTAGCCCAAATAAAGCCAGGACCATCTAAGGTCTAAAGAAAATAACTCAAACATTCTAACTTGGCTAAGGTTAGATACAAGCCAAAATTGACAAAACATGGAGGTTAGCCTAGGTGCTCCTGCACCAAATTACATATACACATTCCTCTCTAACATAATTCAAGTTGTTAGACACTCTAAGGGATGAAGTTCTAATGACCAGAATGTTTCTTCATCAGTTCATGACTAGCAGAAATAGTGTTGAAATATCTTCTTACTTAGCTCTCCCTCAACAATCCAAAAGAAACCTCACAAACATTGTGACTCACTTAAAGAAATTTAACTCTGACTTGTAGACACCAGTAAACAAAATTAGACAAAGTGAAGAAATGCACCTTGAAGAATTAAAATATACTTGACATTTAAAGTCAAATGATCGAGAGACTCCAAATTGGAGAGAACTAAACATAAATTAGCAGTTATAACATCACAACAACAAAAATCAGAAAGGAATTCAGTGAAGAAATCATCTCCATTGCACTCTTTCCATAAGGTTTTTTACATTATTTTATTCCCAGTTTCCTCTCTGAGAAAAATCTCAACCAACCCAACCCCTATGACTATTTCTTTCTAACAATTTATACAACACATTTCAAGAGTCACGAATCTTCAATTGACTGGTAAAACCATTTGATATTCCATGACAAAAATAAAATATTTGATGAAGTTTCCTTATTAGCAAATCAAATATTTATACTATGGCTTTGCTTTAAATTATCCTTTAATACTTTAACTGTTCATGCATTTCACTTTATTTTCTACTGTGAATCCTCCCTTTATACTTACCGCTTCACCATTGCTTTGACTTTTCCACCTGCACTTGCGCGGTGACCGGCCTTCACTATCATCTCTGTTATTACCACTTTACCATAGTCATTGTTTATTCCACCAATTTCTTTGCAGTGACTAACTGTAACTACTCCCTCACCATCTATTCTTATCCACCATAGTCACCGCAGTTTTTGCTCTAGCCGGTCATGGTGCAGTGGTAACCACCACTATCACCGTGGTCTACATAATAACTATTGGCGGTACCATGGTGTGACTAATCCTGACCGCTACCTTTGTCCACTGTAGTCACCACAGTCTCTACTCTAACCGTGTGTGGTACCACAGTATTAACCATCATGGCCTTCCCTACCCCACCGCTCTACTACAATCTTTTTCCTTTCCAACTATGGTACCACAAGGTAACTATTGGTCATCTTCTCTCCATTCACCTCTCAACCGTCGACTTCATCTTATCCAACCGTGGTATCACAGTATCCATCTTTGCCAACTGCTGCACTTACTTTCTTTTTTGTCATCATTGTTCACCGGCTATCTCACTGCCACTACGATACCGTAGTCAATGAATTGACCACACACAGTGTGACAGTGATTGTTTCATGCCCACTCCATTAGCTACTACATCCATACCATGAGCCCATTGTGGGAGGTTGTGGTAAGGTGGTAAAACCATGCTAGGAAATAAATATGACCGCTGTGAAAAATATAAGTCAACTATGGCCTTTTTAAATGGCGGTAAAGTGTATTTAAATATTATCGATGGAAAAATTGAATTTTCATGGAGCGGATAGTGTAATATTAGAAATCAAAATGAGAAAATCATTTAGGTTTTTGATGAAAATTTTGGTCCTAATAGTGGCTCCTACTAGGGATGAGTGATTTGCAAATCACTGCAAGAATCCAGTGTACAACTGGGAGAGCAGACCAAGATATGAATGGTCCAGAAAATGAAGGTAATGGAGGATAGAGGGAATGAAAAAGTGGAGAAGATGGAAGATGGAAAGAGGAGCATGGAGAATGGAAGGAATAATGACCCTAATCTACTATACACGGAAAGAAAGCAACACTTTCAAAAAGGGAATTCTTGAGAATGTCCATGTACTAGCAAACCCAGACCCCACAAAATTTCCTAAACTACTATGCATGGAAAGAATATTTAAAGAGGATAAGTTAAGAATTATCCATGCACTGGAAATCCTTAACCCTCTATTGATCCTCAAGAGAATAAATGCTTCAAGAACTACCCATGTACAGGAAACTCCTGCTCCTCTCTAGACATATTCTGTAGGAAATAGGAGTCTTCACCTCCTTTACCAATTATAAAAAAAGGAACCAACCATAAGGCTTCAAAATTTCCATGTTTCCCCTTCTCCTAACAACGAGCATTCCACATCAACACCAAATCATCTTCTTCAAAATTTCTCTCCTTGGCCTTTTTATCAAAAAGGTACTTCATTTGTGACTACATTTTCACATTCTGCTTCTGAGCCACTCTTCTCACTTCATCAAGCTCTACAAGCTACTCCATTCTTTCCTCTATTGGGTCAGAAATATCCATATCTTCTTGCAAAATAAAGTTATAAATTGGAAAGAGATTATGCAATGGCATCCTAGCATGTGTCCCATATACCAACTCAAATGGAGATTTTCCAGTTGCTCTTTTCACTATAATTCTATCTTCCCATACAACCAATCTTAACTTCGAATCCCATGCCTTTTTGTTTGTATCCAGCATCCTCCTTACTATCTTCAAAAGATTTTTACTACTTGACTTTTCCTAGTCATTTGCTTGTGGATGGTATGGGGTAGAATAGGAAATATTAATGCCATAAATTTTACAAAAATCTCTAAACTCATTAGATCTAAAACACATCCCATTATCTGTGATCAATCTAACTGGGGTGCCAAATCTGGTTATAACATTCTACATCAAAAAATTCATAACTACTTTGCTTATTGCTTGCTTAGTTGGGATAGCCTCCACCCACTTAGTAAAATAATATGTGGTCACTATTATCCACCTACGTCCTCCACTTGATCTTTCCTATATTTCTCCAACGAAATCAACTCCCCATTGGTGAAAAGGTGCTTCTACCTACAAAGGTCTAAGTGGCAATGCTCCCTGATACTTCAACTTTCCTAAAAATTTATGACAAGCCTCACACTTCTTCACATATGCAAAGGAATCATTGAACACCCTAGGCCAAGAATAACCAACCCTGAGAATCTTCTGTGTGGTAGTCTTAGCAGAATATTGGCCTCCACATATCCCTTCATGCATTTCTCTCAAAACATACTTTTCCTAGGATTCATCTATACACAACAGCAATATACCAACCCTATTCTTCCAGAATAGGTCCCCTTCTAAGAAAACATATTTATAAGCCTGCAACTTCAAAGTTCTCCTTTTATTATCATTTAATCCTTCGGGGCACTTCATGTATTTCAGTTAATGTATCATATTTGTATACCATGGAGTATGCTCAATACTTGCTATGACCTCTTCCCTACCTTCTACACTATAGATTTGGTTTGCCTCAAAAAAATTTCTTGCCATCAGCCTGGCCAAACCTTGACTTCTTACCAATTTGGTAATATGAATCTCCATATTCAACTCTTAGATTTTATTAAACCATCTACATCTCTTCCCTGTCACTTCTATCTGCACTAGGATATCCTTCACTGCTGCATGTGGGACATAAGCAATTACCTCAGCTCCGACAAGGTAAGGTTTGAAATCCTTTGCTGCTTTGACTAGTGCATAAGCCTATTTTTCCATAATATCATACTTCAATTCTAACCCTTGCAAAGACTTACTGAAAAAAGAAATAGGTTGCTCATGACCTTCATCATTTTTCTGTAACATAACAGCAGCTATGGTGTGAAATGAGGCAAAAGAAAAAATCTGAAATGGTCTAGTAAAATTAGGAGACTTCAAGATAGGGGCTTCTTTGACAGCTCTCTTTATAGTTATGAAGGCATCCATAGCTTCAGCAGTCCAGTACAACTTTTCTCCTTTTTTCAATATCTTAGATATAGGTTTAACAATCTCAACAAAATTGGACACAAACCTCCTAACAAAATTAATTTGGCCAAAAAATGATTGGATAGCTTTGATAGTTTTGGGAATGGGAATTTTATCTATGGCATCTACCCTTTCAAGATCTATCCTAACCCCATTTTTTGACACAATATGCCCCAAAAGTTTACCCTCTGTAACATTAAAATGACATTTTTTAGGATTAAAACTAATACCATATTCCAAAGCTTTGATGAAGATCTTCTCCAAGTCCCCAACATGATTCTATGCCCTTTTGGAACAAGCAGTGAGATCATCTTGATATAGCACCATGATAGCATTAATTATATCTACAAATGCCACATCCATGGCCCTTTGAAAGGTAGCCCCTACATTTGTGAGGCCAAATGGCATTCTCATATAGACATACATTCCCCATGGTGTAGTGAATGTTGTCTTGTACTACTCAGATTCTTTGACTTTGACTTGGTTATAACCAGAAAATCCATCCATCATTGACAATATCTCACACCTTGTTACTTTGTGCAATATTGCCTCCATGTTTGGAAGAGGATAATTATCTTTTAGGGAAGCAACATTCAAATTTCTGAAATATACACATATTCTTATGTCCCCATTTTTCTTCCTAACTAGAACCAAATTTGAGACCCATGTTGAATGCCTAATGGATTTTATGATACCTCCATCTCTAGGCTTTGCTAGCTCCTCTTGCATCTTAGGTTCCAAAGTTGGGTTGATAGGCCTCTACTTCTGTCTGAATGGCTTCATGTCTGGCTTATGTGGAATCTCATTCTAAAAAAGATCTTCTCTATATGCCTTCAAATCCTCATAAGACCAAACAAAAACATGCTTGTATTTTCTTAGCAATGTAATCAACATTCTTCTAATAGTTGGGTTTATTTTCTTTCCAATATAAACCCTTTTTGGTGCTAATTCGGTTCCTAGATTTATTTCTTAATTATCTTCCTCCTTAACAGGTGTTTTCTTCATGAGAGAATGATCACTCCCATCATATACTCCCTCCAGTGCCACAAGCCCTTTGGGAAGTTTGTTAGTTTTAAGCTGCAAACATTCCTTCCCAAATACAGTTTGTTTCCCATCCACTTCTTCCACAAAAGCATTAAAATCAATCTCCTGTGCCTCATATTGATCTATATAATGAAGAAATTTCAAAGGCTCAGTATCATCATTAAAAACTTGCGAGCTATAAATTTTGTCGGGGATAGCAAGTCTTATTTTGAATTCAACATGAGAAACTCCAGCCAAAGTGATATCATCTTTCTTTAAGGCTACACTAGGCAAAAAATCAGCCATCGAATTTTCAGATCTATCTATCTAATCGATTGAAAATGCATCAAATAGTTCCACTGTATCCCACACAACATTCCTATATTGTTTCAACCTCTTGTTATTTGTAGCATACTTGGATCTAACTTGTGACACAACTAGCTCAGAATCCCCCAAGACAGACAACAACTTAATTTTATGCTTGACAACCATGTTCAAACCAATCAACAAAGTTTCATACTCTACCACATTATTTGTACATTCAAAAGCCAACAAAAATGAATAGTTAAATGTTGTACCTTCAGGTGATATGAACTCTATCCCAGCTACACTACCCTCTTGACTGCATGTCCCATTAGAGTACATTTTCCACACACCCTGCTGATTTATAGAGACAAGCTTATCAATTGGATGAGTATTCACTAATTCTAGCTGAGATAATTCTACTTTGAAACTCCCAAAAATCCACATCTCAGAAGCAATTAAGTTGTTTTTGAGAGACATACTCAACAATCTGATTCACCCTTGGTTCTCTATACAATTTTACTTCTTCACCATTAACTGGTATTGTGGCATAAGATAAATCAAACTACACATTACCTCCAACTACTGCAGTCCATTGTCTTGACAAAAGCATTCCAAATTGAGGAGGTGTATCAATCATAGTTATATCAATATTATAGGTGGCCTGTGGGTAAGTTTCCAATTTTACTTCCACATTTTTCATAATCTGCACAACTAGGATAGGCCTACTATCCATGGCATAACATTTACCACCCTCAATATCTATCCACATACCGAGTTGTTTCATTACCCCTACTGGAATAATATTCATAGAAGCACCTGAATCTATCATGCAATTTCTTACCAGTTTACCATTTATGAGTAGGGTAGTAAAAAATGGATCAATCTGTGGTGTATTCATCAATGCATCATTTAGGCCAACTTCTACAACTTTTATCTTTCCTTTCTTACCAACAATTCCAACATTCTCCTTTTGTTCAAAGTTTATATTTTGATTCTTCCCACTAGAGATCAATTGAATAGAACTTTCTTTATATTCTTTAATTTTAATCATTTCAAGTAATGGGATAGACATATTTACCTAGGATAAAGATTTCACAAAATCAAAAGATGCACCTTCAACTCTTATCACCTTCCTTTGTTCTGCTGATTCACCTGAATTTTCCTCTTTCTCCCTTTTTGATGTCTGATCCATCTTTTGTTTTCTCTTGGAGCATTCTTTATTCTCTTCTCTGGGGACATACATTTGTTCTTTTTTATCAGGGTGCTCATCATTTGTCTTTTTTGATATTTCATGGGATATCTTCTTATTCCTCAAAAATATTCCTCTTGGAACACCTTCATTTTCATTTATTGTTCTATTCCTCAACCGGTATTTTCTTTTAGCCTGCTCAACTACAGCAATAGTCAATCTCTTAATTTCATCCTCATGTGGTCTCCTCATATTTCCCTTATTAGGATGATCTGATGTGGTAGGAGGACCTTGTTCATCATCACTTTCTTCATAATAAAAAAAAATGTGTTGCTTTGCCATGTGAACATTATATTTCTGATGATCAACATCATATTCATATCCTCCTTCTTCTAAAGATTAATACCCTTGCTCTATAGAGTGAAGAATATGAGAAGTCAAATAGATATTATTATCTTCTTCATTATTATTTTCTACTATATCCTTTCCTAACACTGACTGAGCTACAACACAATGTTCTGAAGAATGTGGCATGTCACACATTGAACACCAAGGACTATTATCAACCATGTATGTCCCTCTCTTCTTCAAAGGATAAGGTGTCTCTTTATTTCTTGGCCTATTATTCACCATTGGCCTTCCATCTCTCCAATTTGTATTATAGGGCATATCATGTAGTCTAGGCCTTTCATTCCTATATGTGCTTTCTTGTTTATTTGGAAGAGAATATTGAGGAACCTTAGGGTTATCCCTCTTGGCCATCATCCTTGTAGCCTTCCTATTATTTTCAATAGTAAGCACTATCCTTTGAGCTTCAGCCAAATTTCTAGGACCTTTGTTCCTAAGCTCATATCCCATCTTAGGATCAAAAGCTTTTAAATAAATGCTCAATGTAGTAGGATCAACCAATTTAGATCCAGGAGGTATCTTATTATGCAATTTAGAAAAAATCTAGTTGAAATCATAAGATGACTCATTTTGATGCTTCTGGATAGTCACCAATTCATGCAATGCAAATTCAGGTGCATATTGATTTCCATATTGCTCAAGAAATTGTTAATAAAATACATGAATAGAATCAATAGAAGTTGTTGGCAGACTATTAAACCAATCTCTGGCATCTTCAATTAGTGACATCATAAACAACCTCATTTGCACATCTTCATACTACATATCCAAGTCTTGCAAAAAGGCATTAAAACTCCTTAAATGTTCCTCAGCTGCAATTGCACTACTTCCTATGAATTTCGGGACAAGACTTCACCAACTATTCTCCAGAGGATAAGGACATATTTGAAATCTAGCCAAGTCAAACTACCTAATCATGGTTGCATATTGTGGAGGAGGATTTTGGTAATAGTGGCGCTAATACAATGGATTATTATTTTCCATATATTGCTGACCCTGTGGGGGTACATGTTGCTTATAAGGAGGTGGTTGAACACCTTGCTGTAGTGGTGGAGCCATTTGATGTCTATTTGGCTGATTTTGATGGACCTATGGGGATTTTGATGGGCTTGCATTATTGTTAGCCTACTTATGTGGTGGCACATATTTATGTAGATTAGCCATTTGAGTATTGAACTAAGCTTACCTTAATTTCAACTCTTCAAGTTCTCTAATTGCTTGGAGCTTCTACTCATATTCTATTTTTGATTTCTCCACTTCTTGTCTCTCATGTTCCAGCCTCATATTTATTTCACCCTAAGCCATAAGTTCATAATTCTCCTCACATGCTGCTTCATAGCCAAGTCCATCCTAATTCTCTTCAAGAAATGCCATTTTTTTATCATATTCATCTTGTCTTCTTTCTCTTTCAGCTTCACATTCAGCCATGAACTTTTCAAATTTCTTAGGATCTGGTTGATAAAAGGGATTCCCCTATTCCTCAGGAGTACAAGGTTCTTTGGAAGGGTTGTCTTCATTTTCTATTGTACCATATGAGTTATGTGTCTCCAATGATGCTTTTGATGTTTTATTTTTGTTTGATGGTCCCATGTCATTAGCCACCTTCTTACCTTTATCATTCTTCTCTATCCATTTATTTTTTCCAGTAGGACCATCACCATCTTTGTACATAGACCTTCTTCCTTGCATTTTGGGAGCAATTGTGATGGTCTGAACTCTAGGAAGATTCCTTTCTGATATATACTTCACTTTATCAGTTTCAATGCACTTGTTCATTTAGAGTCACCACTCACTTTCCAAAAGTAAGAAAATATGCAATTCTTTGTTCCCAGTAGAGTCTTCTACAAAATACTGACTCTATGACAAAGGCTTATTTGAGATTATGGTCCCCAGCAGAGTCGCTAAACTGTTGGTTCTCAAAAATGAAGGTTTTAACCATAAGAGTTTGTCAGGCCCTTACAACATTCTTGGACAACATACAAGGACAATTATATCATTAAACCTTCTACTCTTTAGGTTTAGCTATACCTAGGTGGGTGAACCTATGTGAGACATGCAGATTTAAAATAACTTCTTGCCAAACAGTCTACCCACAATGGCAATTGGGAATGGATAGACAAAATGAATAAAACTACACCAATTACACAAATGAAAAGTTTTGAATATTTTGTTTATAATAAATTCTACACCCTGGGATATGGTAGATCAGTGCCTTCTTTCTATTGAGTAATGGAGTCAAAAAATGTTACCAATATCATATACACATTCCTCTCTGACACAATTCAAGTTGTTAGACACTCTAAGGGATGAAGTTCTAATGATTGGCATGTTTCTTTATTAGTTTATGACTAGCATAAATAGTGTTGAAATATCTTCTTACTTAGCTCTCCCTTAACAATCCAAAAGAAACCTCACAAACAGTGTGACTCACTTAAAGGAATTTAACTCTAACTTGGAGACACCAGTAAACAAAATCACACAAAGTGAAGAAATACACCTTGAAGAATTAAAATATACTTGACATTTAAACTCAAATGATCAAGAGACTCCAAATTGGAGAGAACTAAACAAAAATTAACACACAACAATGAAAATCAGAAAGGAATTCAGTCAAGAAATCATCTCCATTGCACTCTTTCTAGAAGGTTTTTTACATTATTTTATTCCCAATTTCCTCTTTGAGAAAAATCTCTCACTGTTCTTTGAACCAACCCCTGTGATTGGTTCTTTCTAACAATTTATACAACAAATTTCAAGATTCACGACTCTTCAATTGATTGGTAAAATAGTTTAATATTCCATGACAAAAATAAAATATTTGATGAAGTTGCCTTATCGGCAAATCAAATATTTAAAATATATATTTGCTATAAATTTGCCTTTAATACTTTATTGCTTCATGCATTTCACTTTATTTGTTGTTGTGAATCTTTCCTTTATACTTACTGCTTCACCGCTGCTTTGACTTTTCCACCCGCAGTTGCATGGTGACCGGCCTTCACTGTCATCTCTATTATTACTGATTTATTTCAGTTAGTGTTTATTCCATCGATGGCTTCATGGTGACTAACCATAACTACTCCATCGCCGTCTATTCCTGTCCACCGTAATCACCACGGTTTGTGCTATGACCAGTCACGGTGCAGCGGTAACTGCCACTACTGCCCACTAATAGTTTACCACTTTCATCGCGGTCTGCATGCTAACTGCTTGTGGTACTATGGTGTGACTAATCCTGACAGCTACCTTCATCCACTGTAGTCACTGCAGTCTCTTCTCTAACTGCGTGCGGTACCATGGTATTAACCGTCATGGCCTTCCTTGCCCCTACCGCTCTACTGCAGTCTATGTCCTTGTTGGCTACAGTACTGTGGGGTAATTGTTAGCCATCTTCTCTCCATTCATTGCTCAACCACCAGCTTCCTCTTGTCCAACCGCAATATCGTAGTATCCATCTTTGCTAGTCACTGCACTTACTGTCTTTTCCATCACCATTGTTTGTCTATTATCTCACCACCACCACGATACCGCGGTCAATGAATTGACCACATGTAGTGTGATGGTGAATGTTTCATGCCCGCTCCATTAGCTGCTACTGCCATACCGCGAGCCCATTGTGGGAGGCCACGGTAAGGCAGTAAAACCATGCAAGGAAATAAATATGATCACAGTGAAAAATATTAGTCAACTATGGCCTTTTTAAATGGCAGTAAAGTGTATTTAAATATTATGGATGGAAAAATTGAATTTTCAAGGAGGGGATAGTGAAATATTAGGAATCAAAATGAGAAAATCATTAAGGTTTTTGATGAAAATTTTGGTCCTAACAGGATGAAAAACTCCTCTGAGGCTACCTAATTGTGAACTGATCTATTGTAGTAATTTAATGGCCAAGTGATACACTTTGGACAACAAATTGATGTCTACCTCAAGGTAAGTTCTTTGCAGAAATAAACCAATCAACAGGTCTATAGCCTTTAGGTTGAATCTAATGCCAATATTCTCAACCACCAAATAGGGATCTTACAATAATCTATACATCCTTTGGAAACGAGTGTTAAAGAGTGACAAAGGCTCATGTGGTTCCTTCCTAATCATGGAAAACTTGTGGTATAAGATAGTTGAATCTACATAGACCTAAAACTATTTAATAAAAGTGTCTTCTAAGTTTTTCCAACTCAGGATGGATCTAGTAGGAAGGTTTAAATACTAATTATAGGCCACAACTCCCAATGAATAGGGTAATAACCTACATGCAACATCATGATGAGCTATCTGAGCATGAGTACAGACATATTTAAATGCTTGTATGTGATCTTTAGCACTTCATTATTCTTCATGGGGGTATCTAGGACAAAATTTCTTGGGGTTCTTAGGCATCTCATGAATTCCACTACGAATGGTTCCTAGCGGTGAAGTATTATTTGTAAATAATGCAATGGGTGGTGGTGGTACTAGAGGGAATCTAGGTGGAGTGGTTGGTGGTGTAAAATCCCTATGGGTTATTGGTCTAGTAGGAATTTGGAGTTTGAGAAATGGGTCAAGGTTTGTAGAGGATTTGAGAATTATTTTGAACCTATCTTGTGAAAAGGACCTGATTTTCTCTAGTTTGTTCTTTTGGGCCCTCCTTCTAGTTCTAGTTATATTGATGGTCAATATAACACAACAATGTTAAAATAGAATATTTCTACTCTATTTCTCCTAAAAAAGATAAATAACCTATAGCCACCTATCTTCCAAGGTGTTTGTAGTTGGTTCTCAACTGTGTTGATGTTGTTCATTGGCTGTTAAAGTAAAGTAATTAATTAACTTTACTCTCCTCTTAAGATTTCGCCTTGCACACATATTAGTCATTTAATAATTAATATTAATTATTAAATGCACTCACCTTTAGGGTTAGGTTTTCCTTTTAGGTTTTGATCTCCTTTTATAAGGATCGATCTCTTGTATTTCATTCATGCTCTATTTCATTTTTCTGGAATACATCTTGCACATTGTGAGAGCCAAACCCTTGTCTTGATCTCTCTCTTTCTCTGTGACAAGTCTTTTGCATGCAGGTATTGATCGGGTTCTATGGATTTGCATTTCTCAAATCCTACATGGTATCAGAGCCAGATCTGCTGCAGCTTGTTCAGTTTTTGAAAGGATTAGAGATCTAGGTTTGGTTGCATCAGATCTGTGTTTGTTTTCTAGTTTTTATTTGGAATAGGGGGTTTTTTTTTTGGTGCACTTTGAGCTCAAACGGACCTCACCGTTGAGCTCGCAGCGTCCAAAAACCCCTATTTTGATATAAAATTCATCAAATTTGGCTTCACGGTGTTAGATCTACGAGGCTTTGATGTTTTTTGAGGGTTCTTGATCTAGAGCATACCTGCAATTTTGGAGCAATTTCAACCCAAACGGACCTCACCATCGCATTCAGAGCACCCAAAAACCTCTAAATTGATTGTCAAATCGTCAAAATCGGACACAATGACTCCAGGAGGCAAATTTTTTTCATTTTTGGGTCGTACGGCCTGGTACGACACTCAATCTGAGAATTTTTTTTTTAAAATCATAGAGTTATGGGCGCCGCCATCAGTCAACCGCTAGTGGTTAATGCTAGCAGTTAATGCTAGCGGTTAGCCTAACCACCAGGCTTAACCCTCAAACTTTTTTGGAGCAGTTTTAGTATTTTGGCCATAACTTTTGCATACGAACTCGGTTTTTCGAAAACAAAATATCGTCGGAAAGCTGATTTTGACGCCATTCCAATGATACTATTTATTTTTTCTGATTTTTCCATTTTGCAATCCTTTTTTCCAGTTAAATTCAGAACCTGAGTTTTTCACTCCCGGGGGCGTATCTTTTGCGTCCGTGCTCCGTTTTGCGCAAATGAATAGGCATTGGAAAGGTATTATAGAGTTCTTTCCAGATCTATAGTTTATTTGATCAGATAATTTACCAGGTATATTTAATTCAGCCTTGTGTGTTTTTACACTTTGCATAATTACTTGGACATTCTGGCACCTACATGGGATCTGTTTGTGTGGGATGGATTATGTTGATATTATTTATTATGGTTGAGAGTTTCAATTTCTGATATTTTCATTTGAGTGAGTATAATGGGTTTTTCTACTCACCCTTCAGTTGTATTTCTGGATAAGGATAATTATGAGTCATGGGCAAAGGGCATACTTACACATTGTAAGTGGCTCAATATTTTGCCTTATTTATATGATCTCATACCTACACCAGACACATCAAGGGGTTTATCAGCATGGGTTATTATTCGAGATCATATTGTAGGGGTTATTGGTTGTAGTGTTGATTTTGACACTTTGTGTGCTTTATCCGACATTCGCTGTCCTCACACACTTTGGAAACATCTTTGGGAGATTTTTGGAGACCCTAATATCTCTCCATTCCCAAAGAATTCCGCTGTAGATTGTCTCATCCCTCTTGCAGATGTAGATTTCATAACCTATGATAATTGTACTCTAGAGGAGCTTGAGTATCTTACAGGTCTTGCATGTGCCAATGGTTCAGAGACTTGTATTCATGTTCCCACTCTTCAGAATGAGACTTCATCAGCATCTCCTATTGTTCCTGATTCAGTGCAGCAGGGCATCATTCACCTTCGAGACATAGCTACTTTGGACTCTTATCTTGCAGACATATCCTTCTTGTTTGTTGAGTCCTATATTGCAGATTTAGAGGATTATTTTGAGGATATTCATCTCCTCTACCTTGACAGTCAGGTTATTACTGTACACCCACCATTATCAGTGCATTCACAGGTTGCATTTAAGGATTCTCCACATCCCCTTGGATTTGACATCATTTGTTTCAATTCAGACAGAGAGTTTCTTTAGCATCCTATCAGGGCACATATCTTGAGACAGATTGGTTCATCACTCTTCATAGGGTTTCTTCGACATCGTCCTTTGGATCCGTTTCTTCCCAAGGGGAGGAATATCATCTACCGCTTCAGGATCTCTTTTTGGATTCTACATCAGGCATCTACCATTGTGACAGGAGTTTCTTCATTGTGGGGGGGCCTTCTTCTCTCTTTCTATCTCTCCTATGGAGACCATTGCATATGTACTTATATGATAGAAGTTGTCTATGGGGGGTATCATGTAATCCACCTCCTATCCTTCTTTCATTAGTACATCACATTCCTTTCTTTGCATTCTATTTTGGGGAGGAGTTTTGTTCCCACTGGGTTTTCTCCTTTACCCTGTTTCATTTAGTTTGTATTGCTTTCATAAATGGGTACCTAATCAAGCTTAGTTGCCGGGACCCATGTTTATTTTCATGCATTGTAGTTACCTTTGCTTTCTTGCACATGTTTGTAGCTGCACTCTTGCTCATCTTAAGGGGGGGTGTTAGAGTAAAGTAATTAATTAACTTTACTCTCCTCTTAAGATTTCGCCTTGCACACATATTAGTCATTTAATAATTAATATTAATTATTAAATGCACTCACCTTTAGGGTTAGGTTTTCCTTTTAGGTTTTGATCTCCTTTTATAAGGATCGATCTCTTGTATCTTTCAGATGCACTATTCATTTTTTTGGAATACATCTTGCACATTGTGAGAGCCAAACCCTTGTCTTGATCTCTCTCTTTCTCTGTGACAAGTCTTTTGCATGCAGGTATTGATCGGGTTCTATGGATTTGCATTTCTCAAATCCTACACTATGCAACTGTAATGTTCAAGGGGCCTATTGGTAAAGGATACAAACTATATAATATAAATTAATATACCATTTTGGGGGTGTAAATAAATATTAAAAGATAGAAAAACCTGAGGAAATGCCAACATAAATGTAAATTCCTCTTAATTAAGACATATAAACTTCTTAATGAGCATTTCTTTCAAATGACTAAAACCATAAAATGATACAATTCATAGAATAATCTAAACCATTGCATTCATTCATAGTGCTAATTCAAGGTGTACAATAATTCATCATTGCTAAACTTCAAAACCAAATAGGAACACATCACGAGCTCATTACTGAAATTTGTAGATTAATAAACACAAAGAAATTTCATTCATAGATACCTCAATGAAATAGTCTCAGATTCAAAATCTTTTATTGATTTTGATGAAATAAGATACATTTATGTACAACATTCACTAGCATATGAATGACCATTGTTCATCAACATTACCATTAAAACTCATTTTAGAAATATCATTAACTATATAGGAACTTGTAAAAAATATCTAAGTATCTTTGCATAAAATTGTAAAGCTTCTAAAAAAACTGTAAAAAATATCCTAGATCTCTCTTTAGGTTGCTAATCCTTGCTTCAATGAGCCGAACTTTACAATATGGAGAGAAATTCTACATATAGGCAACTTTTCACTAATTCCTCTCATCAAAAAATTAGATCCACAAATCATGGAGCAAAAGGGGCAATGTAAGATGACTATCCATCATGATCTTCAATTACTAATTGATGACCTCTTATCAAAATTTGTGCTCAAAAGGGGGATGTAGAATTGTTGGGATCTCCAATTGAACTAGAGTCATGATCTTGCCAAATATGAAAGGGAGTTGTCTAGCTAGTTGTGCCTTTTTGATTCTCATCTAGCAAAGGGAACATGTAACTAAAAATTTATTCCCGCACTTCTTGCCAGAGTATTTACTCATCATAATTGGTGAACACTTGTTGGAGCACATTCATCTTTGGTCCGTCCACCCAACTATCTTAAAAATTTATTCTTTGGGTGTTGCCACAATAATGGATTACACTTTTTGGGACATCTTGATTTTTGTTGAAATCACATATTTTTAGAAAATATAATGATTTAAGCCTTAAAAAGGTTCCATTTTAAAGGTTTTAATTGAAGAGGGTTTGATCAAACCCACTTAGATAAAACCCCCTTGGATAGAAAGCTGCTAGTTTTAAACCATACCTATAATGGAGTCTCCTCTACACCTATTAAAATGTTGATAAAAAACCACTTTTGATTTACCTTTTTGGGGATCAAATTAATTAATTTAATTTAATTTTTTGTAAACATGTATTCCTTATTATAATATTCCCAAAAAGTATAATTTTAAATATATTTAATTTATTATTATATTTATTTTTTATTTCTTGTGAATGTAGGTTTTTCAATGAATATTAAGGTCTTTATTTCACACATACAGAAAAATAGGAAAAGAGAAAAAAAATTCTTAAAAATTCATGTACACTAGCTATTGATGTGCTTATTCCAACAAAAAAAGAATAAGTTAATTAAAATGAATACAAAAAAAGTTATGCAGCTGAAAGTATAATTGTACACATCTAAAAATGGTCACGGTCGATCGAACCTGTTAATTAATTAAATATGAAATATTTAATTAATGTTTCTTAAGTCTTCTACATATAAATAAATTTAATTATTTATTTATATTGTTCATTTTTCTAAATCTTCTAATTCAATTAAATAAATTTATTTGTTTAATTAATGCTACCTTCTTCTTAATTAATTAAATAGATTTTACAATCTATTTACATTAATTATCAAAGTTTAAATTCTAAATTTAAACGATATTCTTCCCTCCACATTTAATTAAATATTTTCAATACTTAATTAAATCATTTTATAAATTCCCCCTCCTCTCAAAAAATTAAATATTCTTAATATTTAATTAAAAGGATTTTTCTTTTCTCACATAATTAAATATTTGTAATATTTAATTAAAGCCTTTTCATATTTCTCTCATACATAATTAAATATTTATTTATTTAATTATGAGAGAAACCTTTCAAATGGTCTCTTCATTTTCCGTCTCTCAGAATTCCACCTTCGTTTCGAATTCTCAAACTCTCACCATTCATATCAACAGGTTTGAAATCGATCGTCGATCTTGGCCAATCAAATTTCTACCTTCAAAAATCTATAAATGCAACCCTTTCATGAGTTGAGAAGGACCTCGAATCTCACATTTTTCATGCGTAGTTATTATAGTCACAATCTTAGCAATTCATAGCATTATAATTCAATAGTTCAATCTTGTAGATGCATATGCATTCATAATAATCTCATTCTCTCAAGTGCCATTCTATAAGTTATGTTTGCACAACTGAGAGCAAACATATTGAAGCGAATCCTTGGAGATAGAGGACAATGGAACGAATTTGAAGAAGCTGTTGTCAAGAGTTTGCATTTGTTTTATTTTATTTAGTTTTCTTCAATCTAATGTTTCATTGGTGTATTAGATTAGATTCAATTTAATTGACATATTTCTAGCGCCCACCGTGGGGCCAAGCCCTGCATTTTAACTTCTATTTTTGTAGATTTTTTTGGCAGGTGAGAGACAAAAATCATGATTTAGCACATACGACTCTCGGTTTAGCGCATACGATGACTATTATGGTGCATACATGACCTATTCCAGTGCATCTGTGACCTCTTTCAACGCATAGACACTTTGTTTCAGCGCATCCCTGAAAAACCCTTTTGGTGGATTTATAACTTGTTTTGGTGCATCCGGCGACTGTTTCGGCGCATCCCTAAAAACCCTTTCAGCGCATACGTAACCTATTCTAGCGCATACATAACCTATTTCGGCACATACATCTTCTGTTTTAGCGCATACATTTGTAAAAATTTAAATTCTGATTCTGACGCAATCCGCGGACATAATTTTTCTGATGCTATTTTTAACAGAATGAACCAATTCTAGGGTAGACACTTAATTTTTAATTAACCAATCCTAGGATAGTCATCAAACGTATTTTCTTTTGGTTAAAATAAACCCTCTGCTTTTAGTGAAGCAACATATTCACTTAGAATAGAAAATTTTTCAATTTGGGATTTAAAATTGAACCATTATTTGCATGTTGTGATTGTGGGTAATAGGTCTATGCTCTCCCCTTAACTGGGTGATCAAAATACCAGAATTACCTTTTGTTTTATGCATTTAATGCTTTATTACATCCTTTGGAAGGCCTGTCATAGTGGGAAAAAATACTCACCCTACAGGAATGACCTAAGTGGGAACACCTAAAGCTAAGGTTTCCAACCCACTTTAATCAAAAGCAAGTTGTTGATGAAAATCCAACTTGACAGTAGTTGACAGGATAACCATCCCCAAAGCCTTTGTTCGAAAGGTTGGGAAGTCTCTCGAGGGAGTATATCCATTGTCACACTGAACGAAAAGACTTACTAAGAACCTAGTGTAGTAGTCAGCCGTGTCAGTATCCAAACATCATTTTAATCACGGTGCAAGGGGAGGGAAGAATCTGCCCCCAAGACACTCACCATATAGTCACCACAAATTTTTTGCTCAAGGGATTCAGTATCCACTTCTATCACTTTGAGTATGCACCTGGAAAAGACAAAAACATGGGCGCCCTCTAGGGGGTGACAAGGCTGTGTGAGTCGACGCGATTTTAAGATGTGGGCTATGATTACTTTGATGACCTATTTGAAAAATTAAGAGTCAGTTTGACTGAAGTGCTTATATTGGTCAAATACCTATGGAAATCTCAAAGAACATACACTCTTTGTTTAGATTTTAGGATTAACAAAAGAATTGTCTGCTTCTATGCTGTGTTTTTCACATTTAAATCAAATTAAGATCATCCAAAATAAGAAAATTTTATCAAACTGTCAAAACATGTCAGTCTCAGAGCTATTTTAGTGCATCTAGTCTCTATTTTAGAGCATGCGATAGGTCTTTTAGCGCATCTGGTCTCTATTTTAGCGCATTCAGTCTTTGTTTTGGTGCATCTGTTTTTCGAAGCATAGGTTATTTTCTGGATTTTCAGAAATTAGAGTTTAGTCATCCTTCTTATTTTCACCAACTTGCAATCACATATACTACTCATCCAAATCAAATTCTTCAATAGAGAACTCAATCACATTTAGGCATCCATTGAAATTCATCTTTGTACAAAGCTAAGATCAAACTTCATAAAGTAAAAAATCACCTTTGTTTTTCAATCTTTGGTTTAATTCCCGCAAATAGGATTTTCATCCTTTCACTTAGGGAATCATGAACTAAAGATTAAAAATCTTTTAAGTCATAGAATCTTCATTTTATCATGACTTTCATCACAATTGCACTATTTCATTCCTTTGATCAAAGTTAGTAGGATTTGAGTAAAGCTTATGCCTGTTACCACACGATCTCAAAAGCACAAAGAAAAAAAGGAAAGTATAGCAAGCAAAATGGGCGATAATAATGAGAGGGAGGAAAACCTCTTTAATATTCTGAATATTGAAGAAGTAACAAAAGAAAAGCTTCAAGAAGCTGAACAAGATCCTCAATTCCATACTCTTATGGAAAATATTTTAGAAAGAAACAAGGAAAGGTATTTCCTTTCTTTAGCTATTCAAGGAGCCAAGTTACTTGCTGATTTTGACACGGAAGGGATTAAAGAGAATCCTGAAACTCCTCTTAACGATTTTGGTGCCCTTACTCAACAAATCAAAGAACTACAAGGACAAATAAAATAAATGCAAGGGGGAACACCAAAGAAGTATGTTTTGGAAGAAATATGTCCCTACCCATTCGGTAGAAATCTTTGAATGATACCTTTTCCAAAACATTGCGAAATCCCTAAGTTTGATAGATATAATGGGAAATCTGACCCCATTGAGCATGTAAGGGATATCTGAAATATGAGCTTAGAATTTGTGCATGAAGACACCTACTTAATGCGATTGTTTCCGCGAAGTCTAGGTGGACAATCCATGGAGTGGCTTTCAAATATCACTCCCCCCATCAAAACCTTTGAAGAGTTGATAAATAAATTCATATCACAATACTCTTACACCATCCAACATTAGATAACCATGCTTGATATTTGTAAAATAAAACAAAAAGCAGGGGAATCTTTCACTACATTTTTGCAAAGATGGAGAAGAACGTTTGCTAGATACTCTCGCCCTGTTCCTAAAAAGGAAAAGATGGAGATATTCATTGATAGTCTTAATCAAGAAATGAGTTACAAACTAAACCTTCATTGTCCTCCATCATTTGAAAAATTGATTGAAAACACAATCACTATTGAAGGTGCATTGATCAAGCGTGGAATTCTAAAAATTGATAAAGAAGGTTCAAATTCATACAACAACAACAACAACAACAACAATCATAATAACAACAATGACAAGTCACGATTTTGGACTCGAAATAAAAATGTTGGAAATGATGGGGTAGTAGGTGCTAACAATGTGAATTCAAAACCCATCATTCTTAATGTGTTAGATGCTCAACGTAACAATAATGTTGGACATTCTAGGACCCAAAGAAATGTTTCTAATTGAGGAAACACAACTAATACTTGTGGAAATAATTTTGGCAATAATCAAAATTTAAGTGCGCCCAGACCATCATATTTTTCAAATCAATGGAGTTTCACTCCCTTGGGCCAACCTTTTGAATCCATACTCAAAGAATTATTGAATCAAAATGTTATTACATTTCCACCACAAAGAGATTATGAGCCTCGAGTTAAACCACCATCGTGGAATGACTCACACTTTTGTGATTATCATAGATGCAAAGGTCATAAGACAAACAGTTTCCAAGGGTTAAAGAATATCATTCAAGATTTGATTGATAACCATACCATCATAGTTGAGGGACACAATGTCAATAATGATCATCAAGCATTCAAAAACCCGCTCCCTAATTATCACAAAGGGGAATCCTCGAATGATAAGGGCAAGAATGTTAATAACATCCAAGACATTATTATCAATCATATCTATACTGATGACCCTCAAATCAATACTATCCGAATCAAAGGTAAGCCAAAATATCGAGAGGTCAATGTTACCACAAGGGGACAAGCCAAGATCATTGTCAAAGGTGGCTCATCTAAAGCATCAATTCCCCCTCCAATTCAATACAATTTGGTTGAACAATTACAAAAAACGTCAGCCCAAATCTCTATCTTGGAGCTTTTAAAGTTATCACCTGCACATAAGGACATTCTAGAAAAGGCTCTCGTTGATACAACTGTATCTCCTGATCTAGATACTGATAAATTTTAAGCCATGGTGGGGCATTTGTCCTCCAACACATGTTTATCTTTTTCTGTAAGAGATGATTCATCCATAACCCATCCGCATAATTCATCACTATATTTAGAAGTCATGGTTCACAAAGCCCACATTAGACGTGTCCTTATTAATGGGGGAGTTGGATTTAATATTTGTACTTTAAAATTGGTCCTAGCTTTGGGATATTCAGCAGACTCTATAGACCCATGAATAAAAATTACAATCAAGGCCTATGACGATGAGAAAAGAACTTCAAAAGGTCTTATCATGTTACCAATCAGAGTGGGACCTGTTGTGAAGAATACCTTTTGTCAAGTCCTCGATCAGGATTTAACCTATAACATACTATTGGGTCATCCATGGATCCATGACATGCAAGCAGTTCCATCTACTTATCACCAATGTTTGAAGTTTCCATGTGATGGACAAGAAATAACCATACCCGCTGATCACAATAGCAGTCAAACTTGTTCTAACATAAGAGTGACTCAGGACACATTTGTCCCACATAATAGAGAGGCTTTGGCCATCTCTACCTCCAAAAACAAAGAATAAGTGCAAGAAATGATAAACAATTTTGGCAACAAGTTAAAATTGAAAGATAATCGTGTAGGAGAATATTCTTTATCTCTCTCTAACCTACCCTTATCACCAAGATCTCATGGTCATCCGTCAACATCTACACCACAAGCTGCAACAATTTTAGCCTCAACTTCAACCCCTATCACCAAGTTTAATGGGATTTTTATCAAAGAAATTGAAGGGGAAGATAGAGCTATTCTTGATTGGCTCTATAAAGATGAAGAAGAATCTATACAACATATCAAATTTCCCACACAACAATATGGAAAAGGTTATGCTATCATGCAACAAATGGGTTATGAAGGAAATGGCCCTTTAGGTAAAAGAAAAGAAGGTATTGTTGAACCTGTCCAACTAAAAACAATGCACCCAAAAGATAAGATGAGGATAGGATATGGTGAGGATACTAAGGAAAAAGTAACACAGAGGCCATCTAATGAAGAAATAGCTGAGTCAATTCTACGAATTCAAGAAAACAATTCTGACACTGACTCCAATGAATATGAATGGGACACCATCTTTGATGATAAATTCTAGAGGGACAAAAAGGTGGATGTAATACACAAATTCTCACCTGCATTCTTACAAGGAGAAAGCTCAAGACCTTCATTTGAATATGTCGCACAAAGCGATCATGACTCTAGTGAAACCAATTCGATTCAAAGCAAGATAGAACATTTTGAGGAGGATACCATCTTAGACTTCTCTCATAATAATGTTAACAATAACATCATGACCCTAATAGCCAATGACTTTACTCATTCTAATGATCCATTACCTTTGGTTCATCCTGAACTCATTGATTGGGAACAAATCGCACCCATTGATGTTCCAAATTTCCCAAATGACGAAACCATAATAAACTTTCTTTGCTCATCACATCCTGAAACAAGTTCCACCGGGGAATCACCAGATCAGAGTTTTCGACAGGAAAGTGCCAAGTTTCTCAGCTATGAAATAAATGACATAAAAGAAAGACCTAATGGTGAAAACCTAACAAAGGCAGTATTAGGTCAAGAAAAAAGAAAAATGAAAGAAAGATCTAATGGTGAAAACCTAACAAAGGCAGTATTAGATCAAGAAAAGAGAAAAATAAAAAGCATATCCAATGGTGAAAACCTTTCAAAGGTGCCAGAGGATGGGAAACTTGACACTCTTCTGGAGTACTATCAGGAAAGATCTTCCCTTTAATTAAACCAACATAGGCACTCAATATAGGTACCATGGAAAAGCCTAAAGTGTTGCAATTGGCTACATCTCTTACAGATGAAGAAGTACCTAAATTCACATAATTTCTCAAAAATAATCAAATCAGTTTTGCATGGTCCAATGCAGATATGCCTAGATTGGATCCGGATCTCATCATGCATCATCTATTTATTACACTGGGGGCAAGGCCAATAAAATAGAAACTACGAAAAATGCATCCCCATGTCGCATTGTTGGTTAAAGAAGAATTAAAGAAACTTTTAGACATTGGATTCATCTGATCCATAGATTATGCAGAATGGATTTCCAATATTGTGCCTATTTCAAAGCCAGACGGAAGGATCAGCATTTGCACGGATTTCAGGGATTTGAACAAAGCGTGTCATAAAGATGACTTTCCTTTACCAAACATTGATATGATTGTGGATTTAATTGTTGGACATGCAATGTAATCATTAATGGATGGATTCTTAGGATACAACCAAATAAAGATTGCACCAAAAGATCAGGATAAAACAACATTTACATGTCCTTGGGGTACCT